>QUSF01000027.1:1897994-1909999 GCA_003676055.1 Chloebia gouldiae | reverse complement strand
GAAGGGCAGCAGTTTGAGGCCCCTGGGTTTCTCTTTGCTTGCAGACAAGAGAAGGGCAGCAGTCTGAGGGTTTCTCTTTGCTTGCAGATCGGCGAGGTGCGCGAGAACCGCACCACGTTCCTGCGCACGCATCCGCTGCCGGTGAAGGAGGAGTCCTTCTGGCACCTACAACGCTTCGAGAAGGTATGGACCCATCCCCTGACCAAAGGCAACTTCTCTGGGCCTCTACAAGCACCTGATTGAAATCAGGGACACTCTCTAACCTCACCCACGTGCCCCAATATCATCCTTAGCACACAATGAATGAGGTTCTTAACTCGGAGCTCCCCACAACCCAGACCTTAAAATGGTCCCAAATATGTTCAACCATCAGCCCCTTTTGAATATCAGGCAGCAGTTGCCCAGATAACAGATTTTTAAACTTTTGTGCACTTTCACAAGCTTCCTGAGCTGAGAAGCATCTTTTTATATCTCATTGTTAGTGCAGGGGTGGCCTTTGCTCTACAAGTGCCCTACACAAGCAGGACAGTCACATCTACATTTTGGAACCCTGCCATTTCATCAGCTCTCACCATAGCTAATTCAAACTACACCAGATGTTTCAAGAAGCTTTTCCACCCCAGGATTAGAGCTTTCCAGAAAGCCTGCACTCCTGATAGCTCTCTAAACCACCTGATTGACCATATTCACCCCGAGACAAAGTAAAGGGCCTGGCCAGGTTCAGACATCCATGACACTTCCTTTAATTGATCCAAATAAGAGCCAAGGTGAAGGTTTCTTGTTTTAGTGATGGGATCTAAACACCTCCCTGAATTAATCTGTGCAACCTGCTGTACCCTGGGGTACTTGTTAGATTTCCATTAGCTTTATTTGTGGTATAAATTATATGGAAACTTACAGTGAAGAGCTAGGGGAGGTTTTAGGAGAGAAGGGGAAAGAGCTAGACCAATGGAATGGAAAGGAGACACCAGAAAGTGAAAGCACTGAAACCTGCAGGGAGTTTACATGGCCAAAATCATATTTAGCATTGATAGATATCACTGCAAAAAGAACTCAGCTCTCTGTCCTGGCCCTTCTTCTGGTGGGGTTATTTTTTTTGCCACGCTGTTGATTTCTAACCACAGTTTAAAACAGCGAAGGAGCCCTGTGATTTCCTGAAGGTAATTTACTTGCACAAGTTGGAGAGTTTTGCCCAAGAAATGTGCTTTGCACCACCTTGATGTATTCCTCTCCCATCCTGTCTAAGAGTGCCCAATTAGCATATGTCAGTAATCATTTATCCCCACTGCCTGTCAGCTCGGAGCTGCTGCTGCGGCGGCGGCAGCGAGAGAACATGACCGATCGCTGTTAAACAGATTGTGAGAGTCACACGAGATCCTGGGGCAGGCCTCCTCTTTAGAGCTCCTCTCACCCCAGACCTTTCCATCACCGTTCATTTTTCAGCCTGGGTTTTGCTTTGTGTTTTCCCTTTTGTTTCATCCTTTGGGTTCCCGCCCCAGCCACAGCTCTCAAAACCTTCAAGTCTTTCCTTCTTCTCTTTCTGCTTTTTCTTCTTCTCCCTTTCCCTTCCTTCTCAGAAGCAGCATCCAGGGAGGAGGGACAGCTCATTTTGCACAGCCTTTGCAGATTTTCCACACTTCTCCTTTTCTCATTGCATTACCTTGGAAGTTTGCCTTTCCCCAGTTGCAGATCTAACAGGCAGAGCCCACATTAGAACTTGGATCAAGGAATTTGTTACTCACTTGACCTTCAGTGCATGGTTTCCTCCATGGAAAAATAACTCCTCTTGAACACCCATAAATATTTACCCAGTTAAAAGCAGTAACAACCTGAAAGAAGTTAAGGGTTCCCAAAGATATTTGGTGGTCTCCAAACTGCTTTTTAACCACTCCTCTAAAGGTGTGTTCTACAGAGATGATGGAATGGTTTTGAAAGTCAGACTGACCTAACCCAGGGACTCGAGCAGTCAATGTCAGTCCCTCCTTTAGTGAGGTGACAAATGACCAAAACACTGCCTCTAATCCATGTAGCACCCTCATCCTACTGTGCAAGAAGAATATGAAAAGCAACCACAAAAATATCACTTTGCAGAAAGCTTGTTAGCAGACTCCATCTGCATATTCCTACCAGCTTTTGGTGGCTTTGTACTGCTCTGATCAGTACAGAAGATGCTCATGACTTGGGAAATGCTCCAGTCCCTGCGCAAGAATATTCAGAGACTCCATTGCCTGACCACAGCCTCATTTTAAACTTTATTTCCATGTGATCAGAGGCAGGTGTGAGGTGCAGGAGTGTGATATTCTCAAGCCACTCATTCTTCTGGTCAGTCAGTCACCTCATCATCTGGAATAACATCTTTCAGTCTGAGGGGAGCAACACCCAGCCACTGAAATAGTTATAATCCAAAATGGGAGGAAGGTGAGATTTTGTTCCTTTAGGCCCATAAAAATCACCAAGAAGGATTTTTTTTATTCCCATCATGACCCCTTACAGAGAGCTGCAGAAACTGGGCATGGATATCTCTGCTGGCTCTTAAACTGGGCTTTCCATTCACTCCCTGACACCATGAAAGCTTGCCCAAGAAGTGGAAGAGAAGAAAACAAAGGAGATTTTCCCTCCCCACTAATTGCATCTGCTTGCTCCCTGCATTGCCAGAGCTGCATGACATTACATAGTCATTCAGTCAGTAAAGTATGGACAAATTGACTATATTTTCATTTGGATTTAAGTTTCAGCCCCACTGCTTTAGAATAATGGCCCACACTGTTAAGCTAACTGGGTGATTTACAGGCTCTCCCACACCGGGTGCTCTGCAGGACTGACCTGGCCCCTGGTCTCCTGGGCCCCCCAGCTCACCAAGACAAGCAGGTCACAGTCCTGTCCTGATGGGCAGTTCATTAGGGAAAGTTGCTGCATTGAAGTGGTTTTTTATTTATTTTTATTTAACTAAACCAAGCAGATGTTAACTCCTTACTCACCTCAGCAAGATGCTTCTACTGCTCTCCTCTTCCTCAGCCACCCCCCAAAGCAAACAGCCTCTGCCTTGCTTTGCCTGCAGTGACACAATTCCAAGGCTCAAGTTTTGCCAGCATGGCTGGGACTTGCACCAAAATTTAATTTATTTGTTGATGTGGGACTACATTCCCTGGGGACTATCAGGCACCCAGCATGGACATAAATTATAGAATCATAGAATGGTTTGGGTTGGAAAAGGACCTTGAAAACCATCTTGTTCCAACCCCCTGCCATGAGCAGGGACATCTTCCACTGGACCAGGCTGCTCAGAGCTCCATCCAGCCTGGCCTGGAACACTTCCAGGGATGGGGCAGCCACAGCTTCTCTGGGCATCCTGTTTCAATGCCTCACCACCCTCACAGGGAAAAAAAATGGAATATCTAATCTACACCTATTCTCTTTCAATTTGAACCCATTCTTCCTTGTCCTGTCACTCCAAGTTCTTATAAATAGTCTTGCCCCACCTTTCCTGTAAGTTCCCTTCAGGTCACCCCAAAGCCTTCTCTGTTCTAGCCTGAACAATTCCAATTCTCTCAGACTCCAGTCCCCCACATTCAGTGGATGTGTCCTGGCCCTGTCTCACTGCTGGCTCAGGCAGAATTGTGTCAGCCAAACTCTGGAAAGGACATTGCTGCCCAAATGCAGGATCTCCACCTGTGTCAGGCTGGGGTGAGGCTCCAGCCACCTCCATCTGAACATTTGATAGTCACTATCCAAACCAAGAAGTCAATGCTGGCCACCCCCAATATATTTCCAGAGCTCTATCAAGTCAAGAAGGATTCAGGCAGCAACAAAGCAGCAACACAGGACAGAATCCACCAACGTGTCAAAACAGCTCCGTGCACCTCCTGTCACTGACACACACCAGGGTTCTTCCTTTGCTCATTAGAGAATCCCAGCTCACAGAGACACTCGGGTGGCTTGTTTACTTGACCAAGCAAGGGGAAGGAAAGAAAATGCAGCAACTTTGGACAAGACTTTTGTCACCGTGCGCTGCCTCCCCGAGCAGATGAAACGCGCGCTGCGCGATATGAATAAGCGATAAGCAATTGACGAGCAAGTGTTCGGGTACCTTGGCAAAAGACTTAATTTGCAACCTGGCACAAAATCAAAGGCTCTGTCAACGGCTGAGCGGCTCTCCTGCGTATGCCTTGCATTACCTGGGAAAGCTCTGTCAGGTAAATTTCCACTGAAAGTAATTAGAGGAATCCCCACTGTATAAACTTTGCAGCAAAAAATTCTGGGCTCCGGAATTTGATTCTCACCAGGGATCCGATATCTGCTCGCAGCCTGATCCTTCGTCAGAATTAACAGCTGAGGTTTAACACGTACACACAAAAATGTTCCGCATTTTTTTTTAATGCCTTACCTCTATTTTTGTCTACAGAGCTGAACTGACAAGCACAGCTCATGTAATCTTGCAGCTGTTGTCTTGTCAGAAAAGCCACAGATTCTGCTTAAATAACCTGGGCTTGATACACACAGCACACAGTGCTGGCTGTTGAGGTGCAGCATTGGCTCTCTTGGGTTTGAGGGCAGAAAAACTTCTGGGACTTGGAATGTTAGAAAACTCCTCTCCTGGGGCCTAAATAGTGCTTAAATAATAAAGCAATGAGTTCAAGAGATTCCTGGCACCACACTACCAGATCAATCCTCCCTTCAGCTGGGACTTTGGCTGACCAAAAAGAATTAAAATCAGTGTCAGCTGATGGTTGGTGGCTCCCAGCCCTGCAGTAACAATCCAGAGCAGCATCACTGGCCTGTGGCAGGCACAGTGCAGAGACCACAGCACCCTGCAGGGCCCCAGACAGGCAGCACAGACTGCCCTGGGTGTGATCCCTGCACGTCTCCTCTGGGGCACAGCAGACGTATCACCTCCCACCCACGGCCACTGCGTGGCTAACTGCAGGCTCTGGGCCCCTGTCACCAGCACTACATTTCCCTGCAGAGTCTGGAGGTTTCCTTGTTTTGCCTCCACAGTCAAAGATTCCAGCAATACATTTGCTCAAATCACAGCAAAGCGTTTTCAAGATCCAGGTTTTCTCACTATCCCTTGTGCCCTGGACACTCAGCCTCTCATCCCACCCAATGCTGCCCTCTGTCACAGAATATTTTGGCTTGGAAGGAGCCTTTAGGAGCCATCTAGTCCAGTTCCCCTGAAGTGAACAGGGTCATCCTCAACCAGATTGTGTTTCTCAGAGCCCCATCCAACCTGACCTTGAATGTTTCCACAGATGAAGCATCCACCATCTCTCCGGGCAACGCATCCAAGGATTTCAACATCCTCATTGTGAAAAACTTATTATATCTTACCTCAATTTACTCTCTTTGTAAAAACCACTACCTGCCATGCTCAGCACTTCCCTCAGACACAGAGGGACCATCACTCCTGTGCCATCTCCAGCTTAACACAGAAAACAGCACTCTCCTGTACATCTGTACAGCCTAGATCACCTCCAGGGCAGGCTCCACCTACAGCCAAGCCCCAGTAGCCAAAGGCAGCACAAGGAACACTTGGCAACCAATTCCCATTGCTCTCCTGGAGATTGTCACCCGTGAAGGAAGGGATTTTGGGTGCTCACAGCTTGTGGCAGGGTGAAACCACACATTCTGTGTTGGGTTATGGGTGAGCAGCTGCCACTGCTGCCCGTGCACAGCTCCATGGAAATGCTTTTTAAATGGGTTTGGGATTTTGGGATTTCATTCATGGTGCTGTTCTGACTTCTGCAGAAATGCTATTTATCAAGATAACTTTAAGTAAAACTCTTGCCTGGCATGAAAAGGGTCAGGATTCAGTCATCAAGCACATGAGGTCAGTGTGAAAGCTGCCAGCTCTGGTCTGACCCTCAAACATCTGCCAGGGAGGTGGGAGGCACACCCCAGGTTACAGCTCCAGTGTGTTAATTCTTCTTTCCTCATGCTGTTGTCCAGACCAAATGACCAGTGAACTCCAGCAAATATCTGTGGCATTATTTTCAGAAAGGAAAAAAAAAAAAAAAAAAAAAAACACTAAACCAAATCTCCATGGGATATTAAATACAGCAGCCCAAAATTGCCAAGCACTGTTTAAAACCTCCCTGGGCTTGAAGCAAATAAAGATCATTTAGCCCAGGCTCCCTTGTCCTGCATTTCCCTCTGTTCTTAGAAAGATGGGGAGAGAAAAATCAACCCCATTCGTTAAGGCAGTTAAGCACGCTCCTGGCAGGAAAAGCCACATTATTTGTAACCCTAATAATCCAACACTCACCTCTGAGCACAGCTCATCTTGGACAGAATAACGTCTGTTTTAAAAGTACCTGCCTCTCTCTAACTTGTCACGGCATTTGTTGACAACCCTATTGAAAGCTCTTTCAGCACCTCTTTCTCTTTCCTAGACAGTTTTTTGAAAGGGAGGGGAGAAAAAGAAAAAAGCCATCAATACAGGGGGAAAAAGGCATCAGCAGCCAACATCGGCTGATGAAGCGCCTCACCTGGGCCCCCAGCACACCGCCTCCAATTAAATCAAAATGGTTTGTTTTTAATGGTCTTTTACACTGACAAGTGGGCTATCATTCCAGGCCTAGAGAGCTGTCAGGGAGCCGAGGCAAATCCTCCGTTGATAATGCCCAATGCTTCCAATTAGGAGCCGAGGCCGCTCCTGGCGCTCTAACGATTCCCCAGCCTCCCCCAAGGCCCCTTCGGCAGCGTTGGCTTCTTCCTCTTCGCTCTTCCTCCTCCACAAATTACTGACACAAAACGGAGGCGCCCCGGTGCCTCCTCACCACGCCGGGCCCCGGCCCTGTTGGATTTAATGAGGCGATGGAAGTTTTTGCGGATCTTCCGCTAAATTCTTTTCTTGTTTGACAGCTGCTTGAGTGTTGACCTTATAAAAGATTTAGTGTTTCTCATTATTTTCTGTCAAGCTTTACAAGCGGGCGGCTTCGCGGAAAATCATTTGCATCTCGATGTGAGCGCGCGCGCGGGGTGGGTTTTTTTTTTTATATATATTTTTTATTTTGTCTGTACAGGGATGCTCGGCACGCTGAGCATCAGTGTGTGCACCCTACCCCTCTCTGTATTGTTTGTTTTGCTCCCTCCTCCCTCCCTTTCCTGAAAAAAATCCACTGTTTTGTGTTGTTTTGGAGGAAAAAAAAAAAAAAATAAGCGGCAGGATTTGTTAGACTCTTGTAAATGAAGGAGGGTTTGGGAAAGAAAAAAAAAAAGAAAATAATAGAGATTGGTTTCCTGTAAAGTGAGCACAGAAAAGTGTTTTGTCACCCGCTAAAAGGATTCGATCAAATGGATGATGGAGGAAGCAGGCTGAGTCCCGGTGCAGCTTTGTTGTTAAAGTGAAAAATGGTGCAAGGCTGGGGAGCTGCCTGGGAGCAGGTGGGCAGAGCCAGGCAGGTGCTGGGAGAGGGACAGGGACAGCCACGTCTCCATGGATCCTTCCAGGCCACCAGGAGAGCCTGCTGCTGCTCATTACTTGCTTCAGGCCTTTCCAAGGGTTCTCTCTCACCACTAAGCGCAGCTCTAAACTAAAACTACCCCCTTAAGCTGAGCTTATTTTGCACCCAAGGGTGCTCACAGTGCCCAGCAGCTACAGGACCCACAAAACCCTGCTCAGTCTCTGGGATTTGCTGCCATCAGGGGAGCTCTGACTTCCCTGCACCAGCTTGGCCTTTCTGCATCTCACATGCAATTTATCAGCCCTCAATTAACACACCTGCCTTAATGTACCCTCCAATTTTACACATTATTATAACTGTGAAACTCTAAAGATAACACCCCACAAATACATATCAAAGTTGGTTTTTTTTAGGAGTAATTATTTTTCTTGCCCCTCTAATTCTGTGAGGCAAACACTGACATCAGAATGTCCCAGCTGCAAGGGTCCTGCAGGTTTTCATTTATCAATAATAAATGAAATGAACAGCAGCAAGCATTGCTCCTCAGCAGCAGCTGGAGCCCATGGCAGCTCCATCATCCTGCAAGGAAAACCTTTCAGCTTTTTCCTACAAACCATATTCCTGTCCTGCTGCAGCCAGTGCTCCAAACAAAATCCTGGCATTAACAACCCATAACTGCAGCAGAGTAATGGCAAAGATCATCAGCTGTCTCTAGAGGAGGTACCTTTGGGTTCATCATTTAAAATACGAATTAGAAGAATCAGAGATGAGGATTCATCACTGGCATTGACTGCTCAACACCAGTCTCTGTCACAAAAAGACCTTTGACCCAAGGACACCCTTATCTGGACTCTAATGACTGGGAGGGTTTCTCATTTTTTAAAACAGCACTTGCCCCTCTCCCACACCTGGTGCTCCCCACTCACTCATGCTGAGGGCAGGAGCTGGCATCCCTCACAACTTCCTCAAGGCTCTGCTCACTTTAATTACTGCCAGTTGTGGCTCAGTGGGACATTTCTCACCCAGGAGTTTTATACCGAGATTGGAGTGAATAAATTGCTGTTTCCTCTCCCATGGCATCACCCCCATCCCAGGCAGAAATGTCCCGTGCCCAGTTCCCAGCACTGGTGGATGAGGGAGCATGACAGGAAGGCAGAGGAACATTCAAGAGAAGCAGCTCAGCTGTCCTTAGCTGCAAGCACTGGATTTTTCTAGCAATCCCAGCTGCAAGGGAAAAACTGCTGCATATTTAATGGCAGGTTGGAGTTGGAACAACCAGGGATTGTCCCTGCCAGCTCTCTGGGGCTACCCACCTCCTGCATCAGCCCCTGGTTCTGCCTTCCCCACCTCTCCCTCCCCAGGAGGGGTTATGTCACCGCTGCTATTTGTGAGAAAGCAAAAACATCCAGAAACAGCTGTCTGAAGTTAGGCACTCAAATGCATATTTAAGTACCTGAACGCCTTCCTCCAGAGAGGGGGAATAGCTAAATACGCTTTGTTTGTCTTGATTAATGAGATCACTAGCAAGCTTTTCAGGGCAAAGACTGCTCTGTATTTTTACATATGCAAAACCTGACATCCAGCCAGCCTGAGCAGGGTGGATGGGGGAAGTGGGAAGGCAGCTCAGCACAGCCACACGAGGCAGATGTATGGCACAGGGAATTGTGCTGGGGCAGGCAGAACCTGTGACCCCCCATGGAAAACACTCCAGCCCCAGTCACTGCAGCTCCTGTGCAGGTTTGCTGTGTTTCTACCCCCAGATTACTTCCCTTTTGTTTATTCTCACGGGCATTTTTTCACCCTGTCCTCGCTCAAAGGTGATTCCTGGAGAGTTGCTGCTGCTTCTGTGTTTTTAGGACAGGTCATGTAAGAGCTCTTGACCTCACCAAGGAGCTCTGAGCCCATCCTGGCCCCTCAGTGAAGCACCCAAGTCCAGTGTTGTAGAAAACAACTCATTTATTTCAGGGCCCACCTTAGAGCATGGCAGCCTTTGAAAATGTCAGACAACAAACACACCATAAAAAAAAACTACAGGGTCTTGATGCTAGAGCAGAATAAGAATCTCCTGAAGTCAACCACAAAGCTACTCCTCATTTTTAGCAGGTTAAGTGTTTAACTTCAGCTGGAGACATCTCCCAGTCAGGCAAAAGCCCTTGTGCAATCTGCAGTCTCCTCCCTGTCTGTGCTTCAACCTCTTTTCTGTGGCTGGCTGCAACCAATCCTCTCTCTCTGCTCCTTTCCTCATAGGTTGAGCCTCATCTCAGGACTTTTCCAGACCCTGAATCCCGTAAAAAGGCTCTCAGTGCCTCACGTTGAGGAGAGCCTGTGAGCTGCCCCCTTCCCCAGAGGGCCCCCACAGCAAGGATGGTGCTGGGCACAGCCCTTGGACCCTGGGATTCCACATGCAATAGACTTTCTCTCAGGTTTTACTGTTATGCTAATGCAGATATAGCCAAATAAATCACAAATATAAGAGGAACAATTGTGTCTCAGCCTGTTCACTGCTTTGTGTCAGGTGCACCACACAGCCTGAACAGCACAAGCCTCGTGATAGTCAGGAGCAGGGCAGTGCTCACACCAGCACAGCCCCACAGGGAGGCAGGACAGGCTCCTTCCCTGCTGGTTCTGGACAAATAGATAGGATACAGCCCTATCCTAGCTGATATCAAATCTGTAATGTCTCATCAGGCCTCATTTCTTTGCCAAAAAAATCTTCCCATCAGTGCCTGATTCAGCAAAGCCGTTGTTTGTGTGAAGGAATTCAAACACCTGCTTTGAGTGCTCTGCCAAACCGGGGCCTCACCACAGGCAGTGCCTCTGCTTTAAGGTGGCTCCAACCAGCTCCACACTCATCTTCCAACAGTGCTGGTGCCTGGAGCCCCTCAGCGCTGAGCCTCTTCAAGCACTCACTGAACAAACTCAAAAGTGTACAAACACCAACCCGACATCATCACAGTGCCTAAGCCCACGGACTCAGTCAGGAACCAACACATTTGGAATCCATCTTCTCCCAACAGAGCATTTCTCTTCAAACAACACTTGGTTAAAAGTGCCATTATTTAAACTGTGGATCTCCATTATTACTACAGGAATAATTGATATCGCTTACACAGTCTGCTTCTCACATCTGCCATTACAGCTCAGAGTTTACCAGCTTTTTAAGCAAAATTATCTCCTAGTTTTCATATTCACTCTCCCATTAGCACTTGGAGAGCTCAGATATGTTCACCCCAGAGCTCTGGGAGGTGCTGTGCTGTGCTGGGCAGCCCCAACTGCATCCTGAGCTCAGGTGGGTGTGCCAGCATGATTTTGCCCCCCACACCTTGGCACTGGGATTATCCCAGTCCTACAGAAAGCCACCAGCAGCCAAAGGCCATGAAAAACCCACGCTGAGCTCAGGGCTCATTGCCCCTCAGATTTCCAGCTAAACTTTTAACCTCAAAGAGAAGAGCTCTTTATAACATTACACTGCATTGCTCAAGAGAAAACAACAAAGTAAATTGCAAGGGCAGCTTTTCTTACCCCTCAGGACAAGCTACTCCAACATTTCCCACACCCCCTCTTTAGAGCAGCTTGTTCTTCAACCTGCCCTTTTATAAGGATGGAGCTGTAACAAACTCCACCCTGCCCACACCTGAGCTGAGGGAGGAACAAAATCACCTGCTCCACACCGGGAAAACCCTACTAGGTGGTTGCCTCTTTTTAGTACAGGCCTCTAAATAAAACCCATCTAAAATAATGAAGGAGATAACAGCAGGGCTTGCCAAGCTGCCAGAAGTGGATTACAACCAGAAACCTCTCCCACCTCCCCAGGGAGGGAGGAAGCTGGGCCTTAAATGACTTGTCTTGCTCAAAATGACACTGTTTACAAGAGTGTGAGAAACCCAGACATGATGTTTGTCCTTCTGCCTGCTGGGAGCCACATCCAGCTCTCAGCCCAGCCACAGCATCCCTGTCCTCCTGCAGCAGCCACGGAGGTGCCCGGGGTGTGCTCAGGGAAGGAAGCACCTCCAGAGAATCCTGCCGGGCTGGGGAGGGCTGGCACAGAGCGCCGTGAACCAAACCCCTGTGGAGCTGCTGGTTGGGACAGGCGCAGGAAACCAGCAAAAAGACCAGAAACCCAAAAACCATCCGAGAAATGAAGTGCGTTCAGGAGACACCTCTCGGTGCAGCTCAGAGCCGACAGATCCGCTCCCGAAATGCTGGGCGAGGTGGTGCCTCAAATATCCCCGGTGTGGGCAGCGTGGGGCACCCCTGCCCCTTTCCCAGCCGTGGGAGCCGAGAGGCAGCGTGTCCCCGCTGCTCCGTGCGGGGTCCCGGCTCCTTGTCCTGCAGTGACACCCTCCGGTAAGGGGCTCCTGCCGCTGCTGCAGCGTCCCCGCCGCCGGGCACGGCTCCTCCCCGCCCGCCGCCTGTCCCCTGCTTGCTGTCCCCTGCTTGCTGTCCCCTGCTTGCTGTCCCCTCCTGCCTGTCCCCTCCTGCCTGTCCCCGCCTGCCCGTCCCTTCCTGCCTGTCCCCTTCTGGCTGTCCCCTCCTTGGTGTCCCCTCCTTGGTGTCCCCTCCTTGTTGTCCCCTCCTTGTTGTCCCCTCCTTGTTGTCCCC
>QUSF01000027.1:1881571-1897984 GCA_003676055.1 Chloebia gouldiae | reverse complement strand
TCCCCTCCTTGTTGTCCCCTCCTTGTTGTCCCCTCCTTGTTGTCCCCGCCTGGCTGTCCCCGCCTGGCTGTCCCCTCCTGGCTGTCCCCTCCTTTCTGTCCCCACCTGGCTATCCCCTCCTTGCTGTCCCCTCCTTTCTGTCCCCACCTGCCTGTCCCCTCCTGGCTGTCCCCTCCTGGCTGTCCCCTCCTGGCTGTCCACTCCTGGCTATCCCCTCCTTTCTGTCCTCTCCTGCCTGTCCCCGCCTGCCTGTCCCCTCCTTTCTGTCCCCTCCTGCCTGTCCCCTCCTTGCTGTCCCCTCCTTGCTGTCCACTCCTGGCTGTCCCCTCCTGGCTGTCCCCTCCTGCCTGTCCCCGCCTGCCTGTCCCCTCCTTGTTGTCCCCTCCTTTCTGTCCCCACCTGCCTGTCCCCGTTTGCCTGTCCCCGCCTGGCTGTCCCCTCCTTGTTGTCCCCTCGTGCCTGTCCCCTCCTTTCTGTCCCCTCCTGGCTGTCTCCGCCTGCCTGTCCCCTCCTGGCTGTCCCCTCCTGCCTGTCCCCCCTTGCTGCCTCTTGCCCCCACCCCGATCCCTCCTCTCTCTCCTGGCGATGCCTTCGCTTACCGGAGCGTCCCAGCGGAGCCCTCGCTACCCCAGCTGGGCACGGCCCTTTGGGCGCCCCGCCGGCCTTCCGGAGGGGTTGGGTGCAGCAGAGCTCCCTTAGCCAGACCCCCGCAGGACACGGGGCTGTGCACCGCCAGCAGGTATTTCGGGATGAACCCTTGCTCAGTCACCATCAGAGCTCAGCAGCCCCTGGCCGGCTCTGAAGGGGTCCCGCAGCCGCCTGGGAGCACCTGGCTCAGCCCTGTCCCTTGGCCCCGTGGACAAACCTGCACCGGTGACAGGAACCAGGAGAGCCCAGCCCTGTCCATCAGCAGCACCCGGCGGGGTGGGATGAACAGCAACTCCCAAAGCTGTCACAGTCCTGAATCCACCCCTGGATCGTGACTGAGGCTTGTGAGGAGGTGACTGTGAATGCAGTTGGCAACAGGGATCTCCTCTTGGCTGATTGTTTGTGAACAGGAACAACCTGGAAATCGGGATTTAAGGGCAGGCACACAGAAGGAAGGAGTGTGCACTGCTCCGTGGTCTGTGCACAGGATTTCCTGTCTGTGCTGGGAGCCACAGAAAAATCATTGGAACCCCACCTGCCCGGGGTCTGGTGATGTAGGATGGACACCACATATGGGCAGAATGGGGCACATTTCTGCCTTGGGGAGTGTAGCTCTGAAACAACTTAAAGAAACAATAACATTAATAGTAATAATAGTAATAATAATATTAGTGTCATTAGAACATGAGTAGCAGTGCATCTGTAGCTGTTGGGAGCCCCAAGAATGGCCTAGGAGTGACATGTCTGTCCCCAGGGCCTTGGCTGGGCATGGCACAATGCACAACCTGCTCTGGGAGGAGGGTTGTACCCCACAATCAAATACTCCCCGAGAGTACATCGTCAGGAAGTTGGTCTAATCTGGGGACTTCCTTGTGCTTATTCGAAGGCAGGTGCTTTATTCAAGAGCAAGCCTCACCAGCCCAAACCTGTCCCTGCATGGCACATCCAAATCCTGATTCTAATCCCACTCCCAGCCCTACTGCCTTTTCCAGTCCCGTTCCTGGTCCCAAATAAAACCTGGTTCTGATCCCAGTGCAAATTTCCAACCCAAATATGGTCTCCTGGTTGAAGAAGGAAGATGCCAGAGCCCAAGAACCAACACAAACACTGCGAGGAGCTGCCAAACCCCATCGGGGTCTCGGCACCATTTCTTACCGGGACCATTTCCTACACATCCATTGCTCTGCTTCATTCCAAAGGGACGTTTGGCCCTTTGGTGGGAGGGAGACAGGGCAGAGCAGCAGCAGGAACCCCTCAGCAGGGGCAGGAGGGTGAGCAGCCCTCAGCACGGGCGCGTTGCATCCCCGAGGTGGGGGCAGGCTGGGACCGGGGCTGCTGCTGCTGATTCCGTTCCTGGGCTTGTCCTCCTCTAAAGTTCTTTTGTTCCGCTGCCCCGATCGCAGCCGGCCCCGAGCTGCAGGGCCGAGGGCAGGAGGTGCTGGGGGCCCTGCCTGCGCCGCTGCCCGACAGCTGGCAGCCGGGCTTCCCCAGGGGGGCTCTCCCCTCCTTGGTCGCCTCCAAGCTGCCGGCCAAGGGCGGCTTTGGAAGAGGGACAAACTGCAGCTGACTGGCCGGGAAGGTGGCGAACAGAAGAAATCGAGTATTTGAGAAATAACCAGCGACATCGCTTTAAAGTGACGCAGCTTCACGCACCCGGGTGTGGACATTTTCCTATCTCCGCGGCGAAGGCTTTATGCACGGGAAAAGCCCCTAAATAAACCCTCGAGGAGACAGCAGCCAGTGTGACCGCGAGGAAGGTGGGAATCCTGCGTGAGCCTGTCCCTCTCCAACCTGGGAGACCAACAGCAAACCCTCGACGGGGCGGGAGGGAGGAAAGTTGGTGTCTCCGGCAGAACCGGGCAGGACGGGGCAGCCCTGCTTGAGGCCATCGGTGTTTTATTTAAAATGCTGTTGACGGCAGAAAAAAAACCCGCTGTGAGTGCGGTCCCTTCCCAGTTGCACCAGTAGGTACCGCTGGGCGCTGGCAGAGCGGGCAGAGCGATGCCCGCTCCTCGCCGCTCCGGCAGCTCTGGGCGGGGGACGCGGCTGCCCGGCGGCCCCGCGGACCTCTCTGCTCGGCCACAGCCGATTCACAGGGCATGCAACGAAATTCGCAGCTCCGAGCCTCATCTCGGGCTCAGAGCAGCCGCCTCAGTGCTGGGGGTTTTGGGAGGTTTCGGTGCTTTTACTTTCCCTTTTTTTTTTTTTCTTTCTATTTTTATTTTCCTAAATTTTTTGTTTTTAATTTAAATGCCCAGCAAAACTTTCCCTGCTCGGGAGGGATCGGCAGATCAGCTAATTGCGGGGGGAAGCGCGCAGAAAGTAGTAACCCCTCGATAACCCACCCAACCCACACCCCCCCCCCTCCCTCCGCGGCTAATCATCCCATTAAGAGCCCCATCAGCGGCATAATGACAGCAAAAGAGGGCGGAAACCGCCCGGAAAGCGCGAGGATCCGGGCGACAATTAATTCCCGTTAATCAAGCTCCGAGGTGTCGCCTGTTGGGGAGTGACATCCCCCAAAACGCCTGGCGGCCAATGGGCGCGTTCACACGGGGTGGGTGGGGGGTGCCGGGGTCCCCCAGCCGGAGCGGCCCAAATTCAGATTTTTCTCCCCATTTCCCCCGTTCCCCCCCGGGGAGGGCGCGGCTCTCCCGCCTCTGTCCGAGGTGCTGAAGGCACCGCCGGCTCCGGAGCAACTCCGGCGCTGTCCGAGGTGCTGCGGGCTCCGGAGTGACTCCGGTTTCCCCCCCGGCGCTGTCCGAGGTGCTGGCGGGGAAGGGGGGCGCCGCGGCTGCCCGGCGACTGGCCACCCCCTCCGCCCTCCCCTCGCCCTTCCCCATTGATTTCTGGATCATTAAGTGGTTAAGGCGCTGCGAAGCCTTCACTATCGATCGCTGCCTCCCCACCTCCGGCTGGGAGCCCCCGGGCTGCCCCCCAGCCCCGCGCCGCCGCGGCTCCGGGCACGGGTGGGGTGGCCGGGACCCCGGGTGAGGTTGGGGTCCGTCCCCCCTCACCCCACCCCCTTCGCGGCCAAAGTTTGACTCTGCCTCCCTCTCCCCCCCTCTCCTGTCTGTCTGTGAGTGCAGCTGGGCGCGATGCTGAAGACGGAGCAGCCCTGGATATAACGCGCGGCGCCTCGGAGAGCCTTGCAGCAATTGTTGCCCGGATCCCAGACTGAACTTTGTTCTTTTAATTTTTTTTTCCTTTTTACCTTGTTTTTATTTTTTTTCCCCCTTCGCATTTTTGTTTTTCCCTCCTGTTTTTGTTAATTATCATTATCAACCCGCTTCCGCCGCGCCCTCCCCGCCAATGCCCGTGTGAGCGCCGGCACCTCGCGGGGGCCATGGAGGGCTCCACCGGCTTTGGGATCGACTCCATCCTCTCGCACCGAGCCGGCAGCCCGGCCGTGCCCAAGGGGGACCCGCTGGTGGGGGACGGCCGGTCCCCGCTGGAGCTGAGCCCCCGCTCGGAGGGCAGCAGCGGGTGCCCCTCGCCCCGCTCACCGGGCCGCGAGTGCCTGGAGGCGGCGGCGCCGCGGCCGGGCCTGGATGCGCATCTCCAGCCGGGGCAGGTCTCGGCTCCCTCGCAGTCCCGGACCGTCACCTCCTCCTTCCTCATCAGAGACATCCTGGCCGACTGCAAGCCCCTGGCCGCCTGCGCGCCTTACTCCAGCACCAATGGACCTCACGGCGGGCAGGAGCCGGCGGGAAGGATCCCCACCAAGCCCGGCGAGGATTTTAGGGAGAAAATGGAAAAAAACACCAGCAGCTCCTCCTCGGACTCGGAGTACAAAGGTAAGAGCGGCTCAGCCGGCTGGGCTGTGCGGGGCGGCCCGGACCCGCAGCCTGCGGCGGCCCGGGAGCCTCCCGGGGCTCTGGGATCTCGCTGCGGAACCGAGCCCCGCTCGGGGCGGGTCACGGTGTCGGGCGCTCCCGAAATGACCGAGGGGTCGGCACCGACTTGGGGAAACTTGGGGGTTCGGGGCTCGATGGGGTTCGGCCCGCTGGAAGGGGTTGGGGCAATCGGAGCTTCATGGAACGCGCCCGGGGAATGCTCCGGGGCCGCCTTCCGCCGCAAAGATCCGGCTGTGCCGTTCTACCCGCCGGGAAAGGAGGAGCGGAGACGGATTTCTGCCTGCGGAAAGAAAAAATAAAAAAAAAAAAAAAAAAAAAGAAAAACCAAAACAAACAAACCAAAACAGAACCGTAATAAAATAATCACGCATTTGCCAGGTATTTCCCCTGCTCCGGTGAGAAACGAGCAAGCCAGTCGGCGCGGTTTGATTCGATTTTTGTTATTTGGATTATTATTTTGGAAATCGTTCAAAACCGAGCAGTGCAGACAGGGAGCCCCGGGCTGCATCCACAGCGCCGGCGGGGCGTGGGGCAGGATGCGGGGGCTGCTCGCCCAGGGCCGGGGGCTTCGGCCTCCCGGGCCCCCGCAGCCCCTTCCCGGCCTCCCCCTGCGGCAGTCGGGGCAGGGAGAGGCACAGGAGCAGCCCGGCGGGATTTGGGGTCAGACCTCACCCCTCGGAGCAGTTTATCCCGGGTGTCTTCTCCCATCCCACCCTCACCACCTCTGCGAAAACTTTTCTCCGGGAAAACTGTTCTCCGGCTGTTTGTGAGGGAAAGGAGAGGGTATCCATCCAGCTGGGAGAAGAAAAGAGAGGTGATGGCACCTCGCGGGGCTGCTGAATTTGGGGGGATTGGCAGGAAAAAAAAATGGGGACAAACTGAGCCCCGTCCCGGCTACAAATGCACCCTGGGCTCGCCCGGAGCCGCTGGGCTAAAATCTGATTCATGGAGGACAAAAATATTCACCCAATTAAGCCTCCAAAGGCGGCGGCAGGCTCTGGACACCACGGGGCGATTTTCACTCCAAACGAAGGATGGAGCCCGGGCTCGGTGCCGGGGCTGGAAGTGCCCCGGGAGGAAGCATCGGCCCCAGCGCTTTGCAGGGCCGACGCTGGAAACAGCCGCGATTCTCACCTTGGGGTTTGTTCTCGCCTACACCCGGCCCAAATTACTGCAGTGCTTCTCTCCCCCTGTCCCAAATCGCCGAGACGCGAAAGAAGCGAGGGGAGAGAAGAAAAGCGGGTTCTCTGCATCCCCCTGAGCCCGGCCCGGGGGTTCGGCTTTGGGTGGGGGTCATTTCCCGGAGCCTCTCGGCTCCTCTCCCGTCCCTGAGGCGGGACAGCCACGGCCACGCTGCAAATGCCGTTTAAATGGGGGAAAAATCCTTTAAATTGCGAGGGAAACACAGCTTAAATGGGGCGCAAAAAAAGCCCCACTGCTTAAATGAAAGGAAAAAAAAAAAAGATTGTCTAAGCGGAGGGAAAAAAAACAACAACAAAAAACAAAACCGAACTTAAATGGGGAGGAAACCACAATTTAAATGAGAGTAAAACACCCGCATCAGTGAAGGAGCGGGTGAAGATCCCCGCTCCCAGAGCGATCCTTTTTGTGCCGCTTGGAAATAGCCTTTCCTGGGGCAAAACGCCCCAGATTTACTCCGCAAAGGGGCTGCGAAGCTGGGCCTAACCCCCAGCGGCCAAAGTGCTGGAAAAACCTATTTTTTTTCATATATATATATATATATATATATATATATGTATATTTTTAATTTTTTTTTAAGTAGGAGTAGCCAGGGGCCGATCCGAACCGAGCAGGGAAGCCGTCGCCTCCGTTCCTGCGGCTCTTTGGCGAGCAGGAACTTTTTAGGAGCCGAGGATCAGCCCAGGAGCCGAGGAGATGATTTTTCTCCTCGGCATGCGAGAGACCAGACCCGCTTTACTCCGCGAAAAACTCCTACAAACTTTGGGGCCGTTCCCGGGAGAGAGCGGGGCCGACCCCCCCGGCCCGGTACCGGCGGGTCGGGGCTGCCGCTGCCCCGGGAACCGGCCCCGGATCTCCCCGCCCAAGGATCATCCCCGGCTCCTTCTGCCTGCTCGGCCAGAGCCAGGATTTCTGGTTGAAGGGTTTCACTCCCCGGTGGCTCAATTAACCGGATTATTGTCTTCCTACAGAGAGAAATCAGCTCGCGTTCGGCTTCAGCCTTGTCCCTACTCACCCCCGCCACCAACAAATTTAACATAAACCCTTGTTAAAAAAAAAATCACAAACCCAAACGCCGCCGATTTGTATTAATCGAACTTATTTGCACCATAATCTCCTCCAGGAGGGTGGAGAAGGCGAAAGCAAGCAGGAATTTTTTTTTTCCCCTTTTATTTTTGTCGCTGCTCCGTAATTTTTCTCATCACCTTTCAACATTTTGAGGCGCAAATTCCCGCATCTCTCCGCCGGCGCGTATGTACAGACCGCACTAACGAACCCCTCTCGTTCGGCCTTTTTTAAAGATAAATAACAGCCCGGGCAGGGGTTTGCCAAGTGCTTTCCCCGGTATTTCGTTTTGCGCCCTGGAGAAGGGAGGTTTGTTGCGTGCAGCATCCCCGGGAGGACGGAGGCTTCTCCGCGGAGGGGAGAGGCAGGACCAGCACGGCAACATTCCCCTCCAAAAAAATGTGGGCTCCCAATTTTCGTTTTTGGTTGGTTTGTTCTGGTGTAAAAAAAAAAAAAAAAATAGAGAAAATAAAAAAGAGAGGGAGAAAGATAGAAAAAGAAGGAAATAAAAAATTATCCAAGCAGTGAGAAAGCTTTTGAGTTTGGGGGAATACGCCCAGAGGAAGGTCCTGCCCTGAGAGAAATGAGGGGTGAGGGGGATCAGGGGGGTCTGGGCAAGAGGGCGGCGGGGCCGGGCCGGGGCTTCTCTCGGCACAGTCCAACGCTCCTGCTCCGGTCCCAGGCCCTCGGAACCGGGAAAAGCCGGGGGGAGCCCCTGAGATCGCTCTGGCAGCCGGGGTTAAAATTTACGGGGGTGCAGCGCAAATGTGCCGTGAGCCCCACTCGGAGCCGAGCCCTGCGCTGGGTCACCCTCTCTTCTGAGGGTAATTCCCTTCCTGCCCTAACCTGGCCTCTCTTCCTCCCTCTCGGCTCAGTGAAAGAAGAAGGAGACCGAGAGATCTCCAGTTCCCGGGACAGTCCTCCGGTGCGGCTGAAAAAGCCGCGCAAAGCCCGCACCGCCTTCACCGACCATCAGCTGGCCCAGCTGGAGCGCAGCTTCGAGAGGCAAAAATACCTGAGCGTGCAGGACAGGATGGAACTGGCCGCCTCCCTCAACCTCACCGACACGCAGGTGAAAACGTGGTACCAGAACAGAAGGTAAAAATGCACCGTTCCCTCCCGCCCTGCTCCCCTCCCCGGCCGTGCACCCCCAAACCAGGCAGGGCTTTTTGCACCCCAAAACCGCCCCGTCCCTCCCGGCACCGGGACAGCGGCGATGTCGGTCCCGTCCCCGCCTCTCCCGGGGCTTTTTACCCCAAAACCAAGGGGAGAAAAGCGATGCCGAGGCAGGGCAGGTGTGGGGCGGGAGGGGGCAATCCGTGCCCCCAGCCCCGGTAAGGCGGGGAGGCAAGAGCGGGCTCCCAGCTAAACACAACAGCATAACACATCGGCCCATTAATAATAGATACCAATTACTGCTTTGGGCATCAATAATTAACACCCTTTACAGTAATTACACAATTATTATTATGATGAATAATTTACTGGTGGAAATAGGTTTAGCGCTTCAGCGACAAATCTGTAAAAGGGCCGGCGACGTGGTGGCTTCGCTGGGTTTGTCCGGACACCGCCAGCCCCGACCATTGCCACGGCCACAAACGAGGGATCCCCGGCTGCAGCCCCCGCCCTCTCCTCTCGCTCCTTCCAGGGTTTTACCCTCCCTCCCCATCGTTTCCAGTCCCACTTCTCCATCTGCAAAGATCATCCCATGTCGAGGATTTGGGGAAGTTTCGGGGTGGCGGGGGACGCTGTGATCACCCCTTCACTCCCCAAATCCCTCCTGCGGGGACACGCCGGAGCCGAAACTGTGCTCCCAACCCCTTGCCCAGCCAGCTCGGCCCGTCGGTGGCGACATCCTGGGGCCAGGGCTCCTTCACGAGACCCACACACACATGCATATATATATATACATATTTATATACATTTATATATATATTTATATATATACATGCCTATACCAATATATACTCATATAAAAATATACACTTATATACATATATATATGTATGTACTTAGACATACACACACACACACACATATATATATATTTATGTTTATATGCCGCAAACGAATTCCCCGGGACCCTGCCCCACCCCTGTCCCCCCGCGGGACTCCCGCAGCCTCCCGAGCGGCCGGACCCGGCGCCGGCAGCCCCGGCCCGGGGAGAGGGTCCCGGAGCCCCGGGGCCGCCGCGGCCTCGGGCCGGAGCATCGCGGTGGTCGCAGCATCCACGCTCAGCTCGCGGATCCCCTCGGGTGTCATCCTCGGGTCGTGTGACAATCTGGGATTTACACCCCCAGGGAGGGACTGAATTTCTGTCGCGATTTTTATCGCCGGGATTCCCATCCCGCCGGGCTGTGGCTCCGGTGCCTCTGGGAAAGCTCCGTGGGCGCTCACGCCGGGAAGGCCAGGGAGATAAGCTCCCTCCCCCCATTAATGGGGTCTGCATCGCAGCCCGTTAAATCCCTTCACATCCCGTCCCATCCCATCCCTGCCGTACAGGAGAGGCCGGCCCCGGGAGCCAGCGGTGGGAGCGGGGATGCTCAATGAGAGCAGAGCCTGGGGAAGGGGGTGTGCAAAGGGTAAAAAGAGCCCGGGAGCGGTTTTGGGAGCATCCCTCCCCTCCTTGACCCCTTGTCTCGACTTGCCCCCCCAGGACCAAGTGGAAAAGGCAGACGGCGGTGGGCCTGGAGCTGCTGGCTGAGGCCGGCAACTATTCAGCCCTCCAGAGGATGTTCCCCTCGCCCTACTTCTACCCGCAGAGTTTGGTCTCCAACCTGGACCCCGGCGCCGCCCTCTACCTGTACCGCGGACCCAGCGCGCC
Source organism: Chloebia gouldiae (assembly GCA_003676055.1). Classification (NCBI taxonomy): domain Eukaryota; kingdom Metazoa; phylum Chordata; class Aves; order Passeriformes; family Passeridae; genus Chloebia; species Chloebia gouldiae. The sequence continues at coordinate 1,888,390 of QUSF01000027.1, read as the reverse complement.
GCCCCCCGCCCTACAGAGACCCTTGGTGCCCCGCATCCTCATCCACGGACTGCAGGGCGGCAGCGAGCCCCCGCCGCCCCTGCCCCCGCTGCCCGGCGTCCTGCCCCGGGCTGCGCAGCCCCGGTGAGCCCCGGCAGCCCCGCCGGCACCCACCGGCCCGGGGGGCTGCAGGGGGCCACCCCGCACCTCTGGGGCCGCGAGCAAGAGACAAGACTCCCGCTCATCCCCAAATATATATATATATTTATATATATATATATAAAATTCTAAATGAGACCACCCCTTCCTTTTTTTAAAAAATAATATATAAAGAATGCAAGAATCAAGGACAGGCGTGGCAGGACGGAGCAGGCAGAGCTGCTCCTCACCCCGCGGGGCACTCGCCACCTTCTTTACCCCCTTGTGCCCCTGAGGGGCAGCGGGGCCGCTGCGTGTCCCCCACCTCGGCATGGGACGGCGCCGGGAGCACGGGCGGGGGCCGGATGCTCCGGGGGGCTTCGCCTCTCCGCCCCCTCCCCAGGAACAGTCAGGAGAGCCGAGTCCCACCTGCCACGGGAGACCCCTCCCCGCTTTCTCCGGCTCCCCGAGCCTGGGGCCGCGGTCCCGCCGCCAGGAAGGACCGCGGGGAGGCCCGGGCCGATGGCCCCAGAGAGACTTTGGGACGTCCGTAACTTAAACTTAAAAAAAAAAAAGAAAAAAAAAGAAAAAAAAAGGAAAAAAAAAAAGGGAAAAAAAGCGGTGGAATGTAAATACGGTGCAAAATGTATATGAATTATTTATTTGTGAACCCTGAGGGCGTATTTGTGTAAGTGATTCTTGTCAGTCTGTATCCCAGGCCCGGCCCGGCCGGGTGGGGGGCGTGGGGAGGGGCTCGGGGCGCCGCGGCCGCTCCCGCTCCCCCCTTTTTTAAATGTGGAAATAAAAACTTCTTTACAAACAAACGGGTCTCGCCTCCGCCGGCCCCTTCTTCCCCTCCCGCTTGTTTGCTCTCGCGGAACGGCCGCCGCCGAGGGAAAGGGAAAAGCAAAGAGGAGTTTTCCCAGCTCCCATCGCACGGACCCCCCGCTCCCCGGGGCTCGGTGTCCCCCCGGTGTCCCCCCGGGGCTCGGTGTCCCCCCGGTGTCCCCCCCGGTGTCCCCCCCGTGTCCCCCCGGGGCCCGGCTCCACTGCCGGCATGCGGGACCGGCCGCGGGGCCGTCGGCGAGAGCGGCGGGAGGACCGGGGCAGTGCGATAGCCGCGACCGCGGTGAATTAATAACGCTAATCTTAAGTGTATAATTGCCTAAGTGCTTTAAATGATCGCTTTGGAAAATGGATTGTTTCCACCCTTTAAAAGTGTCGCTCATCTGGCCGCGGCCAGCGGGCCCGGCAGCTGGCGCCCGGGACAGCCGGGCAGCGGCTCCCGGCTCCGGGAGCCGACAGATGGGCTGCGGGTCCCCCCGGCCCCGGCCGCTCCCCCCGGCGGGCCCGGCTGTCTGCGGAGCCCCCCCGGCACCCACCGGCCTCCAGATCCCCCTCCCCGGCTCCCCGGGCCGGGTCCCAGCCCGGTGCCCCCGGGCCGGCTCCGTCCCGGGAGCTTTGCCCCGGCACCCCCGAGCCCCGCGATTGTCGGCTCGGCCAAATGCACAGCCACGCCTGGGGCGAGAGCCCCCGGCCTTTGTGGATGGGGCCGGCTCTTTGCATGTCAATGGGGGAGTTTGGTAAATCCCCGCGCCTCGGCTGGGCGAGGAGGAGGAGGAGGAAGAAGGGGGGTCGCTCCCAGCTCGGGGTTAATGAAGTGGGAAAGGAGTCTTTCAGAGAGGCCTGCAAACAACCCCCTCCCTGGGCAACAACCCCCGTCCCAAATCCTACATGGATTGACTTAAACCCAGGGGATAAGTGCTTTAAATTAATCTCATTGAATAAGAATGAGGCCAAACAAAACTCTTTAAAATCATATTAAAAATCTATCAAAGGACAACTTGCAGTGGGTGTGCTTTTCATTTTGTGAGCGCAAAGGCAAGGAGCATACAGCAACCTTCCTCCCATTTACACAGCAGGAATGTGAATCAAAGACATTCTCTAATATTTAATTGTCCTTGTAGCCGTAGCAGATTCCTCCTCTTACATTAATGAAGTACAAGGCTTCGTTACACGTTTGTAATTGCAATATTTAAATTTGCCATTTCACATCTGGAAGGAGCTGGAAACTCCCCTGTACCTGCAGATCTGAGCCAGCAGCGTAACACAGTGCCAGGGTCCAGTTTGTGCCACGAGGATGGTAGGAGAGAGCAGGACAGAATCCCGAGGAATCTTCTGCCCTGGGAAGGGGAATGGCTGTGCTGGGCGTGGTGGGAAGCAAAGAGCAGAGGGGACAGGAGGGCTGGAGCTGCTGCTGCCAGGGAGATCTCACAGCAGAGCCAAGCTTCAAGATAAAAAATTTAGGGAAGACACCACAGGCTCTAAGCAGAGAGCACCGCACTTGCCACATGTGCAGCATCGAGTGTGGGAGGATCTCAGCAGCCTCAAAACCTGCTGGAGGACCAACCTCACCTCCAGCCTGTGTGCAGGCACTGAGGTGGGAGCTGGTGTCCCACAGCAGAACACAGCAGCCCTGCACCTACAGCAGCCCCTGAGCAGGCTGGAAATGTTTCCAGAGGATGGTGCCAGGCAGGCACAATCCTGGCAAGGCCCCAGGGGTAGGACAGGCTGTGCTGAGTTGAGATCATATGAAGCAAAAGAATGGAGCAGTTGAGAAGCACCAGCCCCAGCAGGGAAACCTTTGGGTATTGCAGCAGTTCTGCTCCATGGATTTCTCCAGGGTGCAAAGCCCAACAAAGAAGCTGCTGCTTCTGGTTGGGTTCTGTCAGCTCCAAGCTCTGGATTCAGAGAGTGCAGTGGTTTTTCTGGGGCCAGACACAGTGCTGGCTCTCAGGTCCCTTCCAGGCTTTTACCCAGCTCGAGGGCCACCTTCCTCCCCTCCTGGCACAGCTTTAAGCAGGACCAGCACCCCAGAACAGCCACAGCAAGAGCTGCTCTGCTGGACATGCCAGCACACACAAAGTCATGGCAATCAGCAGAATTGTTTCTAGCCAAGATACTCCGTGGCTTCATCTGAGCACCAAACAAAACTATGTCAGAATGCAAAGCCCAGAACACTGTTGCTTTTCCTGCTCTCTCCCAGGTTTATGGAGAAAACAAGGTGTTGTAAACAGGGAGGTTCTGTTGCTTCCTACCCTGCTTAGTTATGGTGTTGTCAGCAGTCAGGGACCAGGGCTGTGCCTTGTGTCTGACCCAGCCCCTGGTGTTTAACTGTGACCCTTGCCCCAAGGTGACCTCCTTGCTTTTTCCTAATCCAGAGCCTTGCAATGTGAACTCAAGATGCTCCAGCTGCAGAGGAGGATGTGATCTCCTACCACAGCTAAAGGACACTGAGCTAAAAGAGAGCTGAGAAAACACAGGAGCATCTCCTGCAGTTTCAGGGTGTGAGAGCAGGGAAGGCAAACCCAGCTATGCCCTAGTCTGACTTAGAAGCTTTGCCACTATTTCCAGACCAAACCCAGGTGCTTTGGGCTGCAGGGCAGCGAGGCCCTTGCCCTCCACCACAATCCAGACAAGCAAACGTGACCAACGCCAAAACCAAAGCTGCAGCTCCACCAACACTGCCAAACTCCCCCCCCCCCCTGCCAGCTCTGCAGGCAGCTCCCACCCAGCCAAGACCCCTTCAGCACACTCCACATTCCTCAGAGCAACAGGGGACAAATTCAGGAGCTCAGGGCAGCAACAAGTTCAGGGCTCCATGGCACAGGAATCCACTGCCACCCCTGGCTGCTCCTCTGGCATTTGGGTGCTCAGAGGATTTGGGAACCTCTGCACACACAACACCCTGGTGCTGCAGGTGGTGATTTGCAGGTGGTGGAAATGATGGAACTCCACCCTGCCCTGCTTGAATGAAAGGATGATTGGAGTGAAATCAACCCCAAACCTACAAGGTTCTTCTTGAATTGAGTGGTGCACAAGGGTGAAGCCAGCTCAGAGCCAATTTGGGGCTGCCCAGGTGTAAATAAAGCCAGAAATGGAGTCCTGCCCACCCAGCCACAATTCAAACACATTTTTCTCATCAGCCTTCAAGTTTATTAGGAGAAAGCTCAGCTTAACTTCAGGTGTGGGTGCATTTCTTTTAACATTTTCTTATTCAACAATCTCCTCTTCCCTCTTTCTTTAATCCCACAAGCAATCCAGCCCTATCTGCTAAAGATGGTGAAGCTGAAAGTAAAAGGCACTCTAATATTTTTTAAAAATCACTTTATTTATCATAACCATTTGTACTGTTTCATGCCCAGTTAATACAGGCATCAATGAGGTCTCCTGATGTCTCTCACCAATGTGCTGTTGGCCTTTTTTTCTTACTATTATGAATTTGCCAATAGTCCCTATTAATTCCTATGTGACAGTCAGCCAGGAGAAGGTCATGTACTTTCTCTTCATGCACAAGATCATTCCCAAACTTGCACTCTCTGCATCATTCTGAGTCATTTTCATCCTCAGGGGTTTCTTTTCTGTTTAAGTTGACATTCACCTTAAACCTGATTGCTCTTCCAAATAGTTCTCATAACAAAATCAGGTGGGCTTTGTTATTTTTAATCTAATAAATGTTTGTAACTTCATTCTCTCTGAAAAATCATGGTTAATTTGATACTGGAGCCCTTCTATCATCCTTCAGAAGTGTTGAAAAAAGTATTGCAGTGAAATTGAAGTGTTTGGTAATTGCTGGGAGGAAATAAAAATTATGGTTTCAAAAGTTACTTTCACTTCAGGAATTAAATACTTCGGGGCTGATTGCTGCTCTCCTACAATCCTTAGTATGACTCACTACAGCCCAAAGTAGGTGCCCTCAATTCTGCATTTACAAGGCATCATTTTCATCTGTTTATGCTCCCTTTTCAGTACTTTTCTTCCTTCTGACATCTGAAATTGCCACTATTTGAGCACTTTCTGCTCCTGCATTAAACATGCCTGGCTCAGGTCATGGTGGGCTGCTCTTCCTCATCCCTTTCCTCGAGGAAGACACGTGCAGGGAGCAGAAAGTTGTGTTTTGGCTGGGTTTGTGCTGTTCTCACCCGTGCCCTGCTTGGTGCTTGTGCCCTAGGAGGGGCTGGAAGGAGCAGAGGGACAGGTGGGTGCTCACCTGTAGGAGCTGGGGGAGCTGGAAAATCTCCTGCAGGCTTTGGGGGCACTCTGCCACTCACAGGGCAGTTTGGGTTTCATTTCACACACTGTGGTGCCAGTCTCAGCACACTGGGGTCATCCTGCATCCCTTTTCCCAGTGTGCCAGGTCTCCAATGGGAACAAGGTGGATGGCAAATGGGAAAAGCAAGAAGTGAAATCTGTCAGCTCAAAGCAGGCAAGGCAGAGAACCCCAAAAAGCTGGGTCATGACTGGCAAGGGTTTGCAAGAACCTGCAAAGGCTTTAATGTTCAGAGAGGTGAGACATCTCATACTGCCTCTGTGTTACACAATCAGGAATGACAACACGCTGCAGGCAAGGAGAAGTTTGGAGACTGCTGGATTCCAGTGTGGCTCCTTCCCACAGTGACAATGTTTGTTCTCAGGAACTCTGACAGGGAGCTCTGTGCCCATGAGCTCTGCCCCAAAGGGACTGTGTGTCACTGCACTCAAGAGTTCTCCACAATCCTGCCACTGGCATCACTGCAGGTGGCAATTCTGACTAACAGTGACCAGGGACAGACCCTGCCCAGTGCACAGAGGACAGGAGAGGAGGTGGCAGCAACGTGGCTTCATTACCTGAGACAGGAGCAGAAGTGCTCCCTTAACAGCCACAGGGGACAGGGCAGATTCCCCTCTCCATGGTGCTCCTGGGACACCTCCCCTGCCAAGTTTACCTGGCTGCAAACAGCAAGTGAAGGCATTGTGGAGTGTTCCTTAAACAGAAAAACACCTCCTGCCTGCCCAAACTTGTCTCACTTTCATGTTGCACACACATCACGTTTCTCTGAAAATCATATTTAACCTTCTTTTATTTTTCTTGCTAAAAAACCATCTTAGGAACTTGGTGCATCTTCAGGAGGCCACATTTAATTGCAGCAGTACAACAGGACACGCCTAGATTCCACTCCACTTGGACCTATGGAATGAAGGGGAGGAGGCCAAGATGCCCAGGATCCCTCCCACATTTGCCTGATAAATTGAAACTCTCCTCAGTTGATTTGGCAGGTCACCCTGACCCCCAGCTGAGGCACTCCAGCAGCTTTTACAGCCAGTGACTGGAAGGGCCTGGCTTATGCTGGAATCTGCTGGTTGCCAGCTTTTCTCTGCTTTTTCTTCTTCTTCTTCTTGACCTTGGCTCCAGCAGTGTCCATCCCACTGGAATATTCCGAGCGCAGGAGCTCAGCAAGGTGGCGTTTGCCAGGGGTCTTCTTGTGCAGCTCAGACCTGGGCAGGGGGAAAAGCAGAGGAATTCAGGAATTCAGGAATTAAGAACCCCTTCTCCTGCTGGGTGGGTTCCTGCAATGCCACTGACAATTGCACATGAGAGAAGGAGCAGCTCCCTTTCCTTGAGGCTTGATTTGAAATTCTGCCTCATGCAAAATTAGGTATTGTTGTGACAGGTTTCCATAAAGGTGGCAAAATATCACGGCGTTTTTCAAAGCAAGCCTTTGTTCTGTACAAATGCTCTTGCAGGGTGGTGGGGAGAAGAAGGGAAACTTGTGTGCCTGAAGGCTGATGAAGGAGGTGACACAGCAGTTTGGAAGAAATAAATTAATAATAATAATAATAATAATAATAATAATAATAATAATAATAATAATAATAATAATA
>QUSF01000027.1:1860420-1881561 GCA_003676055.1 Chloebia gouldiae | reverse complement strand
TAATAATAATAATAATAATAATAATAATAATAATAATAATAATAATAGTAGTAGTAGTCAAACAGCCAAATGACATTGAACAATGGAAACATTTTATAAACAGAGCTTAAATCCAGAGCTTGAAAATATAACCCCCTCCCAAAGAAACCAGGGAAAAAATTAGTCATGAGTCTTAACCCAACAGAACCAACAGATTTTCTTTTCTTGCAGTGTCCTGCAGCCATCACATGCACCTCACAGCCTCCTTCTCCAGAGAATGGCTTTTGCAAGGGTAGCTGCATTTTGCATGGCCACCAAACTCCAACATGGATGTCCCTGCAGCCCTAAACTGCCAGCTATAAATATAAAAACCCACTCAGCATTTTCCCACCATGAGTTCTGCCACTGTCCTCTCTCTAACCTTGGGCAAATCTCACCCTCAGCTGTTTAAAATACCATCTCTTGGGTGCAGGACCAGTCATTCCCTAGCTTGTTCCCACGTCTTGGGCACAACAGGGTGGCCACAGCTACTGGTGTTGGCATGTCCCACTCTCCTCCTCATCAGCACAGAGTCACAGACTGGTTTGGGTTGGGAGGGACTCTAAACATCATTTCATTCCTTTCACTAGACCAGGTCTAACCTGAGCCCCTTCCAGCCTGGCCTTGAACACCTCCAGGGTGCACCTCTCTGAGCAAGTTCCAGTAAGGACCAGTCTCAAGTGTTTCCAGAAAAACAGAACAGAAACCTGTCTGTCCCTCTGCACACGAGGCAGCTGAACTGAACAGCAGCCCCACAGCCACGCCAGCAAGCTTTGGTGACAACACAGGGACCCAGCAGTCCTAAAGGTGACACCTCCTAGCCCTGCCTCAAAGTGCCCTCAGGTGTCCAAACCCACGCTGGGCGTTGAAGAGAAGGAAGAAATTCTGGCTGCAGCAATGGGTCGAGGCATTCAACAAGCCAAACACACAGGGCAGACAAGGGAAGTGAACTCCTGGCTGCCTGGGGGGTTTGCTTGCTCCCTCCCCACAGCCTGTGCAGGTGTATCCTCTGCTCAGCCCCTTCCACCAGTGGTGAAGTTCCTATTTGACACTTTGATTGTTGTCTCCAAGTATTTCCTACAGTAATTCCTGGGTTTCCAAGCAACAGACCAGTTTACTTAACAACAGGGAACTCTCTGCTGCAGGAGGACAAGGAATCCACCAGTAGCTGCAGGGCTGAGCTGCAGCTCAGCAGGGAGGTTGTCCAACACTTTATTATCAATCAGGTAAAATTGCTGCCCAATTAGTAAATCAATACTCCCTGCTGAGGTGATCAGCTGTGCACAGAAAAGCAGGGATGCAGGGAAAAGGGAGCTTTCCCCCTCTAACCCAAGGCCACAAAAATCAATGGAGTTGTGCTGTGGAACCTGTGCTGATCACAGACAGAAGAAAAGCAGCTGTCAAGGCCCCGTGTAACCATGAGATGGAAGAGCTACAGGGAATAGCACCAGCCTGCAGTGACAGCACACCAGGAAACAGCACCAGGTCAGGAACCCTGATTCCTGCTGTAAATTCCCCTCTCTGCCCAACTGGTGACAGTCTTTGGGCTCTGCCAGAGCAGCAAGACAACCACAGGGCACCTTCCCTCACCCAGGTTATGAGACAAAGCCCAGGAGAACTCAGCAAGACCTAAACACTCACCCCTGAGCATCCTTGGGCAAGGTTTTTAATCTTTGGCCTCCATGTCCACTCTCCCAGCTCCCTGTGCTTTTCCTGTTGCTGAGGGTTGGTGGGGTGTCAATTTAAGGGAGTTGTGTGGTGATACTGTGGCAAAAAGCTTCACAGGAAGGCTGTAAAGGTGCATTTGCAACACAGACAGAAGCCATGTTCCCATCACTGGAAAAACACATGGATGATGAGCAACTCTTGCTGTGATCTCATGTCTAGGTATCATGGTATACTGAGACAGAGGAAGGAATAAAAGACTCAGGTTTAGAGCTGCCTGTGCATACTGTAATTAAGCTTCAACCTCACAAAAGCTGGTACCAATGCCCTCAGGAGAGAGAAACAATAAGCAAAAAGAGGATCTGTCCCCAGATGACTTTGTTATCTCCTGAAAGGCTGGAAAAGACCAGGCCAAAGTTTTAAAGACAAAAAAAAGAATCTGTTATCCTCAAGAAAACTGGGACTATTTTATTCACTGTTTAAACATGAGAAACTTGTGAACCTTGCTAAATACATCACTGAATGATGAAAAGGCAGGAGAGGAACATCTGGAAGAAAAAGTGTGCAGTGAAGGAAAGAGTAAAATCCTTCTTTGCTTCAGTTCCCTTCCACACCCCCTTACAGAGCTGTTCCCAGCATGCTGCTCCCCTTCCCCACCTGGGAGCCACAGTGATCTTAGGGATGCTGCTGCTGCCCAACCCTCCATCTCTGAGGAAATCTGCATGGTTTGGACTGATCTCCTTCTCCTGGGCCTTGTTTTCTGGCTCAGAAGATGCCTCTGCTCATCTTTTCACCTCAGTGGTGAATTTGTTCTTGGAGGTGTCTCTCAACCTGGCTGGCATCACTGCCTGTTCCTTTGTCTTGCTGAGCGAGATGCTGCTGCAATGCAGTGCACAGGTGTAGTGACCTTTAACCAACTCCCAGCATCTGCAGCATCCAAAGGCTCCCAAATTGCTCCAGCTGAGGAAGGAGGAGTGTGGTAAGCACACTGAGGATGAAGTTCTGACACACAGTCCCAGAACTCATGGTGTGTCTTTGGAGGAGACCCGAGGAGGCCGTTCCATTTATCAGGAAACATTTCAACGTGGATTGCACTATCAATCTGCCTGACAGCATCTCCAACAGCTCCTTGACACTGTGCCAGCAGCAGAGCTGGGTTACCTCTGGGCCAAGGCTGCTGCAACACCTGCTTTTCCTACTTATAGCATTGGATGAACCATCTGCAGCCAATGCAACCCTGTTTGGGTTGGTTTTGCTGCTGTTGTTTTTGCAGAGTGGGGGCAAGAAATCCATCAGCAATCCTACACTGCTCTCGACAGGTCAACAGATGGCCCAGGTCCTCTGCTCCCAGCTGATGCAGATGCTTGAGAAGATCAAGGAAAATTATTACCCAGCCAGAATGAGCACCAAGGCTGTTCCAGAACCCTCTCAAGGTAGGGTGGTCTCCACACTGGGATGTGCTGAACTGCAAAGCCCACCTTGCCCTACTGAAGTCAAATGCATTTCAGCCACACAGAAACCCCAGTCTCACTTTCACTGCCATCCCTTGGTCTTCACCCTATGGGAAAAGGACAAAAGCAGCACTGGGAGGCTGGGATCCTCCCAGGATTCTTGCTTTTGTCAGGCCCTTTCCCAGCCTAGAGAACAGAATACATTTCAATTACAGAGAAATGACAATTTTTGGTGCACAGCCCCCAGCACAGAGGTTTTCCAGCTCTGTGTGCAAGCACTGTTAACTTGATTAGAGATGGAGCAAGAGCTCTGTGCTGCAGCCACAGTGGAACAGGACAGTAATAAAGGGCACTGCTGTATGCAGGAAACAATCAGATGGATTTTACAACTATAAAACTTTAATTTCATATGAGGATTTCTTTTATAACATCGTGATGTGGTAGCCAGGACTCACCTGTGTCCCTGAACTGCCTTAATGAAGAGTGATGGTGATGTTTCCTTTCACAGCAGCCATGTCTCTTACTCTCATTTTTGGCTCCATTTGCCCATGGATACATGCTCTTACCTGAGCTCCAGTTTGGCTGTCTAGAGCAGACTGCCCAAAGTGAAATTCCCAGTGGACAGAATTCCAAAGCTGCATTTTGACTAATTAAGTGGTATTGGGAAAGCTCTGAATGTGCACATAAAAACTGGCAAGCAAAGTGCTTCTAACGATGAGACAATTGCTGTGCAGGGAGGCCCAGCTGCAGCCTTGAGTCACAAGCCCTGTATTTTTTCAAAATTGTCAATGCCAAGATGTTCAAAAGTGGAACCAAGGATGTGAGGTGGGAGAGAAGGTAAAATGCCATGAGTTTGAATGCAAATGAAACTGCTGCCCTGGCCATGGGGAGGACACAGGGCTACAAGGTCTGTTTCTCAGGAATTGTCTGATTCTATCTGACCATGCTGAAGAATGAATTAACACAATGATCCTGCAGCCAAAGCCTTCAGGCCATGCCCATCTCCACATCAGAGCAATGGCACTGTGATAATGATGTACAGAAGTGCTCTCAAACACCTCTTCCTGATCCCATTTCACTTGAATCAGCTCAGACTTGGGCAGGGGGAAGAGCAGAGGAATTCAGGAATTAAGAACCCCTTCTCCTGCTGGGTGGGTTCCTGAAACCCACCTGAAACTCTGAAGCAGGAGAGGATTTTCACCTTTGTTTTTGTATCACTTTTTGCATATGCTGTAGCCATTCTTGATACTCTTAAGTAAATTCAATCCTTCTGAGCATTTCTTGCATCAGAATTTTTGTAGCAGGGAGTTCCACAGAATCAGCTGAAATAAAGAGTCATCTTTCTTTTTGATGGCTTGAACTCACAAAAAAGCCAAATTAAGTTGCAAGTGCTCACTGCAGCGAAAGCCTTTGGGGGCACACTCTGGCCTTCCTGATTTCAAAGGGAAAGCAGACCCTCAGCTGATCCAGAATGCAAAAGCCTGAGCAGCACAGGGATGCATGGTGGAATGGCAGTGGGCCTTTGGCGTGTGCATTGTGAAGGAGTCAAAAGACAAATCTATCTGGCCTGTCAGCCACTTCCTCGGCGTGCTGCGACTCCACAGTGAAGCAAGGACAGCTAATCCCTCACTGGAGGTGGGATCAGCTTCCTTGCCTCTACCCTGCAGTCAAAGCATGAGCCCAGACACTGACTAAGCTGATGTACTGTAATTCAATATGCAGTATCTGGTTCGTGTGCTCATCTCTCACCTCAACACAGCATTGCAACTTTCAAAAAACGCCAGCAATTATTTTTCCGTCTTCAGATGGAGTTTTGTAAGATCCACTACAGCTGAGGGGACAGCTGGTTTGCACAAAGACCTCTGAAAAATGCATGGAAGTTGACATGGGCATTGAGGAGAGGGCTGCTCCCACATTTCAGCACTGAAGCATCACACACCTGGCTGCTCCCTCTCACTGTCTCACCTTCCCCAGCAGGCTCTCCAAGGAGGCGCCAAACACAAAGGGAGACTTCAAAAGAAATGAAAAGTTTTCTTTGTCCTCTTAAGGAAACATTTAATGATTGCCTTTACCCCACTTTCAACCTGGAGTGCCTGCTCTTTATTCTCTAGGCAGGTGCTGAGAGATGAGGCTTTAGTGAGCAGCCTGATTAAAAACCAGTATCAGATGTTGGGAGACAATGTGTAATACGACAACCAACGCTCACAGCATCATGTGAGAAATATAATTAAAAAGATTGCTCTGTGGCTGTGCTGTTATAATTTCAAGCCTTGCACTTTACAATTAGAAACCATTTGTCTTCTAAATGGCAGGCTAAGTTTTGCTTTCTGCTTTGTCAGTGTGAAATCAAAAGCAATTCTCTAAGTTAATAGCAGAATCTTGAATTTATGCAAGTGCTGACTGAATTTGAATCCATATTCACTTTCTCTAAACTGCCCTATAAATACTAATATACTCTCTCCCTTTATTTATTTATTTTTTAGGCACACACAGAGAAAGCTGATTAAAGCCAAGTTTCACAGGCAGGAACAATTGTTGCACATCACAACTTTGGCTATTTTTTGCAGGGTTTTAACTTTGCAGATGCCCTCGGATTTGAAATCTGGAGCTTGAGCCGTGACAGAGCTGTGCAAAGTCTACCCACTTTCCCTGAGCTGCAGTTCTGTGATCCACGTGCAAATGAGCTCTCAAATCACTCCCAGACCATTTGTTCCAACACCTCCACATCCCCCAACCCCACACATCCTGTGTGTAAATACCTACTGTATCTTGAGCTTGTCTGTGCTATAATGGGATGAAGACTTGGGGAGGAGGAACCCCCATCTAAAAGAGGTTTGTAACAAGGGAAAAAGTAGCTCTAACAGAGTAGCAACATCACAGGAACAGAGAGAGGCATTGTTACAGGCCAAGTAATCCTGTGACACGCTACTGTCAGTCATAGCTTGACACCCTGCTGGGCCAGCAAGACATCAAAGCCCACCCCATACCATCTTACATGCTCTTTATCAGCTAATCAGCCTATTCTTCCTGAAATAAAGCTCCCTTAAATCCCCTGCTCACAGGGGCATTCCCATCCTGTTGCCCATCTGCTGAGGAGGGTCAGCTGGAGCAGGAGGCAGAGCAGTGGCCTGTCCCTGGTGGCTGCTGCAAGCAGGACAATGCAGGCTCCAACTTTTTATTTTCAAATCCCTTCCCCTTGCGTTTTTTTTTCTTTTCATGGGATAGGTGCATGTGGAAGAGAAGTGCCCAGCCCTGGAACAATTATGTGGATTAGTGCTTTAATTGCATGGCTAAGGCTTGCTAATGGGGTTTGTAGCAACAATTACACGGAAAGAGTCACAACTGATTCTGATAAAGAAAAAAGATTTTCCTCCTTTGAATGATTGCAATGATTTTACTGGCAAGGCAGAGGTTTGGATGCTGCTATTGCACTGGGGAAGAGAGTGTGTCCTCAGCACTGTGATCCCAAAAGAGAGGATGATCTGTCCTGTGGAACCAACTCAGAGCAGCCAGGATCAGAGGCACTGAGCACCTTCAGCTCCCTTGCAGGCACAGAAGAGGGTTCAGGGCTCCTCCAGCAGCATCAGGGAGTCTCCAGCTCCTTACACGGAACAGGAGGGCCCAGAACAGCCCTGAGCACACACTAGAGGAGATAAGAGCTGCAGCTCTGGGCTTGCTGCAGAATATCCTCAGGAGAGATCCTACAGGATTTTGCAGAAATGCTTTTGCCAGAGCTACTCAGACCTCCAGGTTTGCAGAAGGATCATTTCTACCAACAGATCTGCCTTTTTTACACTCAATTCCTGGATCCCAACCACCTTGAGGAGCAAAGCACAGCACAGAACACTCAGGAACATCAGACCGACCTACCTTTTTGGTCTTGGTTTGGTTTTCCTCTTTGAGCTTGCAGTTGGAAGAGCAGTCAGGTTCTGGGGGGCGTCTCTCAGCCCAAAGCTCTTGGCCACATGACCCAAGTGGAGAGATTTGATGTGGAAGATGTGCTTGAGGTCCTTGGGATAGGTGGTATAGGCACAAAGGAAAGACTGCAGTGCTGAGGGGAAAGAAAAACACAGTGAATTCTGTTTGCTGCTACATTTTTATACATATACACACACACTTAAAGATTCATCTATTCCATGTGAAAGGGCATGGGTCTGGTCCTTTGGGACACCTTCTGGGCAGCAGCTGGCAGCCAAGGATGGCATGTTAAAAACCTGTGAAGGTTGCACAGTACTGGTACAATCCCAAAAGGGGAAGGTAGGTGCTGGGGAGGTGTTAGGAACTGAAACAAAGCTCCATTGAATTGCACTGGGTTTGGCTCCTGCAAGGCTGCTCCTTTGGCCACAAAAGGTGAGTTTGTGGCACTTCTCTCAAGAGTCATTGACTCTGAGTGGCAGCAGATAAGAGGAGAGTGGGAACAGAGACACAGGGATGAAGAGAGAGAAGCATGGAGATGGCACAGGAAGACTCCTCTGATATTAGAGTCCCAGTAGTCCATGCATTTTTCACCAGTTACCAGCTAGTCCCTTATAAATATCTGAGAGCCGGATGGATTTCCTGACTCATCAGCACACTGAGAACAGAGCTCACCTTCTCAAAAGGGAAAAATAATAGAACTGTGTGCAAATTTCCTTTCCCATCTTTATATTCCTGTAATGCCCTTCCCTCAGGGCTCATTGCTCTAAAGACAATCATCCACTAATATGAGCACTACCTCTGCTCCTCCCCATCCCCAGAACGTTCACTACACCCGGGCTGGCCCCTGCTCTGGGAATAGAGGGACTTCCAGGAAGGAAACTCTGCAGCTCACAAAATGCCTCCCCTCAATCCCCTGCTGCTCCTCTGCTTGCCAAACCTCCTGTGTCCCCCCAGCCCTCACTCCAAAGCACCTCCTGCATCTTCCTCTCCCTCTCACTCCTGACAGCAGTGAGCTCTAAACTCTCACCTCTCCTGCCCTTGCCTGTTGAGCCACCAGACCAGCAAGTTTGCCCACAGCTTATGTCTAATCTCTTGGCAGCAGCCGGAGATTGGAGTTTATGAACAGTAATAAAAATGTCATTTTAGCAGATCAGCTCCTGGAAGGACCCAGGGAATCCATCAAAGCTCTGTTTACTGAGCAAAGCGAACTCCTTTTCCCAATCGATGAGAAGAAAAGATTGAGTTTTTTGCACCTTCTTCCCAATTTCACAATGCTGCTCTTTTAGAGGCTTCTGAGCACCGAGAGACCTGTGTTTTCCCAAAAAAGAGAATGATAAATTCCAAGTACTGTCTCAGTCTCCTCTCTGAAGGCCATCCTTCTGAGGGCTTATAAACCAGCTCAAATGCTCTCAAAACTCCTGATCTGCTGCTTTTTTTTTTTTTCCCCATAAAGTTATTGGTCAAATTCACCTATGAGAAGGTGTAACTCTTCAAAGGGAACACCAGGAACTTGCTCCTGCTTTGAATTCAGTCCCATTGGAGCCAATACAGCTGTCTGCCTCACAGCACTTGAAATGGCTGATACTAAAGATCCTGTTGTTATGAAGGCTGAGCTCACCTCCCACAGCTGGGCAGAGAGGAAAAGCTGCTGGTACCAACTCCCCAGATCAGAGTTAAAGAAGGAAAGTGTCAAAGGCTCCCCTCTTCCCAAAGTCCTGACAGACACCTGCCAGATCCAGCTGTGAGTCAGAGCACACAAAACCAGGGAGAGCTGCAAGGCACTGAACTGAAGTGAGAACTCAGAGCTGAACTGAGAGCCTGGCTGGAGCTGCAGGTCACAGTGCCAGCCCAGGAAACTGCCTCACCTCCAAGCAGCTCAGAGCTGAGATGTTCATTACAGCACCCATGAGACTGAAATGAAGACCTCTGCAGATGAGATTCTTCTAAAAATCTTTACTGTCAGGTCTTTAGACCACTCAGTGTTGCCAGAGCCATGTTTTCTGGCTTTTATGTGCAATTAGAGTGGCCAGATATGGAATGCTTTATTGGATTTTTTTTTTAAAGTTGAAATTCTTTTATGATTTTGTGATCAAAAAGAGCTTTAGGAAAACAACTCACAAAGACTGGTAACAGTGCTGGTCAGGCCATAATTCATGTACAGGAATACTTATCTTGATGCCATAGGAACAAACTGCCTGAGCTGTTGAGAGTTTTTACCACACCAACACAAGTCTAAGGTAACATGGATTGGCTTTGAGGGGGATTTGGACTTGTGGTCATGAAAGACAGAGGATTTACATTAGTCCTTTGCACCCCTGCATCCCCATTTTTCTCCAGGAAATATAAGCGTGGAAAATCAAAGGAAGAAAAGGAAAAAGCCAGCGTGTTCTATGTATGATGGGGGTTAGATGGTTTGTTGTTGTTTTAAACAGGGTAATGGGATATGAAAGGGAGACAGGTGACATAACCTGTTCACCAGGCTCTCAGCTGGCAGCCAGCTCCCAGCACTGGCCCCAGGGCACAGGCTGGATAAACTGGGAGGCAATTTGCCAGAGCAGGTGGGAGCAGGAGGGAAGGATGCACCAAAACCACCATGGATTTGAGCATTGTGCCACAGCCCTTGGCTCCTGTGACTCTGCTGTCCCTCTCCACACACAGGTGCTGAGGACAGAAAGGAGGATGCAAAATGCTCAACTGCTGGCTGTAAAATTGGGAAATGAGGAGGAGGAAAGCAGGGTTTGCTTCCTTACCCTCTCTGTAACTCAGAGGCACGCAGGATCAGTCTCCTGAGCTCCTTCTGGCCCCACAGCTCCAAAATGAAGCACCTATCACCATGCAAAGCCTTGGGATGAGCATCCTGCACTTCCCAAAAGGGGCTCCACTCTTGATAAGGCTCATCCTTCAGGTAGCAGGGCCCAGGCAGACCCCTCCTCCCACCCATCTCACTGCTGATCAGTCAATCAAGTTTGAAGGGCAGCACCTTCCCTGAACCATTTGATTAGAGTGTGAAAAGCACGGGACCCAGAGGCAGAAGGGGAGAGTGGGCAGGGAGCCACTCGCCTTTTGAAAGCAGGCTGCAGTGCAAACACTGCTTATTAACATTGACTAGGTCAGAAAATGGGGAGAAACAGAAAAAGAGAGAGAAACAAATGCATCCCTGGCACAGTTTCCAATTGATTGTCTGCCATGAAAGCAAAAGCCAGCTGCCATGTTAATTATTCATGATGCCTGGCTCAGAGGGGAGGAAGAGGGGCTTATGGAAGCCACTCAGCAGTGGAAAATTTGCATATGTAGATAGCAGAGTTGGAAAAAGAGGTGGAGTGCTCCTCGACAAGATAAATGGGATGCACAATATTTCAGCATTTCCTGATGTGTTTTCTGTGCTTCTTTTCTGTGGCTAAAGAAGTTATTAATGCTGAGGTCAGCAACAAGTGTGTGTGGGTGGGTGTGTGCACAGTGGCACTGGCTAGAGAGGAACCACAGAGGATTTTTAGGTGTGACCAGAGTCATTCACTGGTTGTTCCTGTCACAGGCATTTCAGGTTAGAAGTTTGCATGGGGTACAGGAAATCCCAAGAGAGCAGCAAGAAGCTTGTCCATGCAGAATGAAGGATTATGATCGTTGTAGTCACGTGCTTTGAGATTGTGGATTTAAAAGAGCAGCTACAAAACCACACCACAAACCTGCAAATGGGTGCAAGCTGCTTGTGTACAAAGTTCAGCACTTTCAGTGCAGGAGGAAAGTGTTGGAAAACCCCAAAGAACTGAAATCAGCACTCTGCAACTGCTGGAGGTGGGGAGAGATTTCAGGCCAGGGATGTGCAGTGCTGGGGGGAGAGCAAAGAGTGAAACAGCAGAATTCAAAATCCTTTGCCCCTCAACACAGCTACACATAATAAAAAACATGCAGAATAATTGGAATAAGCAGATAGTCACAGGAGATACTCTGGTTGCTCTGCTGTGTCATCACCTGAAAAGAGAGTACAACTTTTAGAAAAAAAACAGCACCTTTGACCTCCTGAACAATCACTTCTCAAGATTCCAAACAATTTTTATGCTGAACTTAATTTTTATCTTGAGAACAGCCTCTCCTTCTCCAGTTTCTCCAAACATTGTATAACTCCAATTTCCCCTGATGGTTTTGGACCCCTGGGAAGGTGATTTCAGAAGGTGAGCACATGAGGCACACCTGTCCCACACCTGTATGCAGGTGCACACAGCAGGTACACAGAATGGTAAACAGGAATGATGCAGACCATTCAAATTCATCTCACCAGAACCCCCAAGAACTGGAAATGCTGCAGAACTGAAATAACTTCTACACCAGCTTAGAGAGCAGGGCTTGACTCAGAGCAACGAGGTAAAAAAGAAAACAATCAGGAAGGGAGATGTGGGAAGAGGAGACTCAAAAAAAGGGGAAAGCCTCCAGTCCTAAATCCATAAGCAGAATGGCTTAGTCTCTTTCATAAGGGGTTTGCATTTTGTGGACTTATCTCAGTTACTCATAGTCAAATTCCAAGTAATTGCCCAGGAGCTCTGGGGCCTGACTTCCCACAGTGCCTACCCTGCACCACCTTTATGGCTTCTCTCAGGGGACAGTTTGGTGTTTCTTTTCCTACCACATCCCCAGCAAGATTTTAATCTTTCTCCCAAATCTGTCTTCCTCCCGATTTTCCAAACTGAGAGGAAGAAGGGCAGAGTCTCTTACACGGCTCAGTGATAACTGCTTGGAAAAGATGGCACATCAAACCCCAGACTTGTACACAGCTACAACTATCAAGTCCATCCCAATTTTTATTCTTCCTGACTGTTCAAGTTGTTGCCCCTCTCTCTTTTACCTCCCATCCCAAACAACCAGCTCTAATCCAAGATCCTTTCCTAGTCAGGGTTGCATCCTGCCTTTCAGGCTTCAAATTCACCCCTGAGGTGAACTGGAAGCATCTGATGGGAATTGCAGCAGGATGTGCTGGAGGAAGTCACCCATCCCCTTCTCAGCACAACACACACAACCCACTCGCTCCTGTGATTGGGTCAAAGCCCTTGGATGTGAATCCCACTGAAAGCCAAGACTAAATCTCATTTGCACATAATATGGGAATGCCAGAAATTAACATTTAATATCACCACAAAGCCTTCTGGGCCTGCCTCAGCCCCCTGCAGAGCCCAACAGCCTCAAAATGTTTCTTCCAGGCCTTTTCCCCGATGCTGTGCCCCAGAAGAAAACCTTGGCAGCTCCTCTGAGCCCTTGTGGGATAAGTGGAAGGAAACTCACTGACCTTTCTTTGCCCACTGCACAGTCCCCTCACTGGAATGGACGTGATTTTCAAATTTTGTCTGCAGGACCGTGGCCCTCTCCCGGACTTCCTGAGGGTTCTTGCCACAGGATTTCTACCAGGGAGGCAGGAGGATTAGAGGAAAGAGAGAATTTGAGTCAGGAATAATGAAGCAGTTTACAATAGATTTAATAACAGTAAAATCACACAGCAACTACCCAGGGGCCAACAAAGGTAATCCTCTCAATATTACTAGAGAAAAAAAAAATCCAGATAAAGATGTTAAAGTCAGAGCAGCCAGTGAGCGCCGTGTGGTGGGGAGAACAAATCAGTTTTAATTTTGTGTTTTCTAACATCTATCATATATCTTTTTCCCTTGCTTTTCTCTTCTCTTTCCTTTTTTTTTTTTTTTTTTTGCTTCCAGGTACAACAGGCCAGATCCCAGTATTAGTTTCTATTGGAATTATTTGGAATAACTCCCCCCAGACCCCACAGTAACAGTTTCAGAGTGATGCTGCAAGCTCTCCTGTGCACTTCCCCAAAACACCCAGGGCAGGAGACCATGAGATCCACAATAACCCCAAGCTCCAGAGAAGAGACAAATTCAGCACCTGTAAACAAAGGCAACCAAATGGACTTCTCATGGATTCCAGAATGGAGAAGCTTCCTGACTGCCAACACATCATATTTGACTGGAACTGCTATCACTTGGCTCCTCTAGAGCAGGACAAGCCCCTTGCACCAAAGGCACGACAGAATAAACTTCTTCAGGCCAAAAGGGCAATTTTGCACGTGTTCCAGCTTTCCTGGGATCAGACTGCAGGATGCAGTTCAGGAAATGGAAAACAAACATTCCTGGGAGCAAGCTGTTACTGGGAGGAGAAGAGCAGCTCTCTCCCTCTCTGAGGGATCCAGGCAGGGAACGGAAATGTGGACCAGAAAACAAGTGAAATTTTTGATGGAAAGCTGACAGCAAAGTGCATAGCCAAGCACCCATGGATGTGCACCTCTCCCAGAAAAGGGCCACAGTTCTGCAGTGTGACTCCAAACAGGAACCAGCATCCAAGTGTGAGAGAGCCAGATCCAAGGCAGCAACCTGATAGTGGTCAGACCCCTCACCCGAGCATGGCTGCCTGAATACAAACATCCAGCTCCTGGGATTCTGGAGGAGCCCTGTGCCAAGGCAGCAATCCTGCTGCTCCTCTCTGGCAGACCTGCATGCTAATGCTGCAAACCCCTCTTTCCTCTGTTTCCTCTGCACTGCTGCCAGTCCAGAGGAGCCACATCCCACTGACACCACAAACAGACCCCAGGGACCGTGTGGGCTGCCAGCACCTGGCACAAAATGCTCTCCTGTCCCAGATGTGTCACTCTGTACCCAACAGCAAATGTGCCCAGAGACAGACCTCAAATGTAGTTTAAATGCCCTGCACTGTGCCCTCTCTGAAACTCAGGATCCCACAGTTTGCAGAATTCCAGGTAATTCCTCAGCAAAGCCAACACACCTGGGGCTGCAGCTCCTGCTCACTCACTGCCTGGACTGACTGTCCACCTGCACTTCCAAGGACAGCCTGGCTATTTTTTCTCACCAACTCTCCCACATTTCTGGTCTCTGCTGTCTTCCAATCCCCTCAAGAAAGGCTCACAACCCATCTCACAGAATCACAGCATCATTTAGGTCAGAAAAGACCTCCAAGATCATTGAGTCCAAACTTCGATCATCACTTTGTCAACCAAACCATGGTGCTGAGTGCCACATCCAGTTTTTCCTGAACACCTCCAGGGATGGGGACTCCATCACCTTCCTGGGCAGCCCATTCTAATGCTTGACCACCCTTGCAGTGAAGAAATTCTTCCTGATGTTCCACTTGAACCTCTCCTGGCACAGCTTGAGGCTGTGTCCTCTCCTCCTGTCCTTCCCTGGGAGCAGGTCCTGACCCCCACCTGGCTGTAAGTTGTCTTCCCTAAACTTTTTTTCCTCCAGGCTCATCCACCTCAGCTGCTCCTTACATATTTTACCCTCTGGACCCTTCCTCAGCTTTGCTGCCCTTCTCTGGACACTCCTTTCACAGGTTTCTTTGACTTCAGCTGTGCCCTGAAGATGAAACCATCCCCAGCCAAGGCTCCTGCAGAGGTTCAGTGACCCCCAAGTGCAGCTGCCTGCTGAAGTGGCCACTCCTTGTTGTCACTACCAAGTTTTGCACCGACGTGAAACACAAAACTTTCTGGCCCCGCCTGCTCCTCCCGGCCCCCAGCACTTTCCTTTTGTTAAGCCTCCTGGCAGCACCAAGTGTCACCTTCCCAGCGCTTTTTAATATGAATGTGAAATTAGTGAGGTTTGCCCTTTCCCCTGGCGGACAGAATCCTCTGTTATTAAAAAGTAAAGCACTTTAATAATGAAAACTTTTTCTCTTTTTCCTGTGTTTTAACTGTTTAAAATTAATGAGAAGGGCATAACGGTTGTCAAAGCGATATTGAAAGCTGGGTAGCCAGGACCGAATAAGCACGAAAATCCCTCCAGAGTGTTAAATAAACAGTGCTTCAGCCCCCTCTGAATCCCTGTGTTGGTTATTGTATACATTCTGTAACAGCACTCAGAATAGATCTGAGCACCAGGGAGGCAGAAAGGTTTCAGAATTCCAATAAAGGCCTCAAATTAAAGACAGCCTGGTGCGAATTCCAGGAGAAAATTAAAGAGACCTCAAGCTTAAGTGACAGGTGACTTGCTTCTGTGTCACAACTGTCAGGGGATTTAGTGATAATATGGCAATATATTACAAAGGACTTTTCTTATTCCCCCCTTTAGGTTTCAAAATGAGGCATCTCTTCTTCCTGGTGCTGGGGGAAAATAAAAAAAAAAAGTAAGACAAAAATGAGGGATAAAAAGCTAGGTGCATAATTTCCAAAGTGTGAGGTCAGTGCAAGAGATATAAATAAAAAAAAAAAGCAAATGGCAGGAAACATAATGTCCTCGGAAAACAGCTTCTCCCCTCCTCCCATCTCCACTTTGTCTTTTATCCCCTTCAGACCCTTGAGACAGAACTCATTTTAAAATTGCACCCTAATGGGCATGAAAAAAAACTGTGTTTGATTCCTGTCTTCCAGGGAGGTTCATCTAAAAAACTAAAAGAAAAAACCCCACCCCGATAATAATAAAAAAAAAAAATCTAAATTTAAAACTGACTCAGAGGCAAACTGTGAAAATAAAACCTGCCCATGACTGAAGTGTCTGGACAGATCAAATAAATCAGTGCTACTGGAAGGGCATGGAAGCCATTCCATGTGCTTTACTCACACAGGAAAGCTTTAATCCTGGTTTGGATGAGCAGGACAATTAATTTGAGACCTTCCACATTTTTCCAAGAGCCCAAAGATAAAAGCCTACCCCAGAGGTTTGCTTGATCTGCATCCCCATCCCTCTGCTAAATAAGCAGCACTGTTGCCATCATGGAGAAACAGTGGGATAGGAGAACTTTTCTGCCTTGTGATTCCTTAAAAGCCTGTTCTGGCAGATCCCAAAGCATTGACATAATGAGTGTGGACAGAAACATCATTTATAAGCTAAAAGAAGAAATGCAAGAGAAAGAAATCAGGATGCAACGTTATTTAACCAGTTTGAGACATCAGGGTAACTCCCAAAAATACCAACTTCAGCAGGAAAAGATACATGGATTTCTGTCAGAAGGAAACTTCCAGTGATGAAGATGGCAGGTTTTAGGTTTGAGAGGTGGGGATAAGTACTGAAAACTTCTGATTTCATTAAGAGAACATGATAATGAAAAAAAAAATTGAAACACAGTAAGACTAGACTAAGGTAGAAAAGTTCATTCTTAAAACAGGAAAAAAAAAAAAAGATGGGGAAACCCACCAAAAAACCTGGCTGTAACATCTCCTGCTTCCATTATACTTCAAAACAAAATGAAGGATTTTGTTTTAATAACAACTTTTTACTAACCTCCACACACCTTCTCTAGAACTCACCAAGTCCCCCTTGCCCCCCTCCATAAAAGTTGAAAGATCAAATTTATTCTCTTTGTAGGCAGGTGAACATTCACACGCCCAGACATAGCCACATATATATTTCATACACCTAAATATAAAATATACATTTTACAGGCACTTCAGCTTGCTCCCTGGCTGCACACAGAAGCCCAAAAAATACATGTTCCAATGTGGTACTTGTAATGGACTTGAGTTGAGGCAATGAGAACTGGAGAGCATCATAATGAGGTTCCTGTGTGCAGGACTATAATATATACATGACTCAGAGCACGGAGAGCTGAGAGCAGAGCTGAACCTCCCTGCAGTGGCAACGTCCCAGTAGGATCAGGTTCAGCTCCTCCTGACACCTCCTCAATCCCCCCTATCCCACTGCACTCCCATCTTATGGTACTGTCCATGTGGCAAATTTAGGGAATTTAATAGAGATTAACCCTCCTGAAAACTTGGGAAATGCTCCTGTAGCTTCTGAGCTGACCACTCAGAGCCTCCATGGCAACACAAACACGGAGCTAACAAACATAACAAGTCCTTGATTGCATTAATATATTTTTCAAGTCATTCCTGAAGGAGTCAGTTTCATATTGACAGAACTGTTGTAATTCCATCCCTGTTAAATGATACAGAACTTTTCCCATGAAGAGAAGCTCTATTCTTTCAGATTGAGTCACATAAAAACTGGTTATTCTGTATTTCTAAGTTCCTGAGAGAGATTAAAACCATCCTACAACCACAGTGGATGGATCTCAGCTCCAGTGAAGTCAACAGCAAAATCCCACTCGCTTTGATGTCAGAGGGAAAAGAGGAATTTAATCCCACCTTTGAAAGCAAAAGGAACCAAGTCCTTCTGTGCAAGTTCCTACGTGCAGCACCTGGCACAGCAGGGTCTGCCCAGCACTGCCCAAACCAGCAACTGCTCCCTTCAAAGAGGGGCTGGGTTTAGAGCTTTTAGGAAGGGAAGGAAAAAATTCAAAAGTAGTGTCTTAAAAAAAATTCTGTGCTTAAATGTGTAGAGCATTTGACAATTTGGAAGCATGGTAGAAATACCAAACAGGTTTGGTTAGGTTTGTGTTGCTAAAAAGGGATTTTCTCCTTTCCACTTTTCAAAATTTAAATTGCAATTTCCTGGAACAAAACATGTTCTCTGTTTTGCCCACTTCCCATGAAATAACATTTGCTCCCACATCTGGAACAGCAAATATTCTGTCCCCTGTCAGTAACAAATTTAAAGTACAAATTCTGCATAAATGGAATTGTTGAAAAAGTCTTCAAAGGAAACCTGAAGTCACTCTCCCTATAAGCACAGTTGGGACAAAAGGAAAGTATTTATACATAGAACTATTTAAAACAATTTCTGCACTAACAAAGCACAACTGAACTTTGTTACGAGGTGATATCCTAGGCATGATCCAGCCATTTAAAACACAGGCATTACAGGCTGATTTCAGCAAAACAGTGGTGGGAGAGAGCTTTAAACAGAGCTGCATGTCAGCTGAGCTCAGACCTGGCTGTGTGTGAGCTGCAGGAACACTGAACATCTTTCACAGGCCGTGTTTACCAGGAACACCACGGCTCCCACCAGCCAGCACCAGGAACAAGGCGCCCCAGACATGGGGTAACAAAAGCATGGGCAGGCAAAACAGCAACAAGAGGGAAAAAAGAGTGTGTGCTGCATCATGCTTGACACATTCTTGACTTCCATTCAAAATGCAAGTTCTTGCAGGATTTAATTTGCCAGAGCGCAGCAATGCCCGAGACATCAATTGCAAATGAGTGAATTCTGTGAATCAGCAACTTGAAGGCAGACCCAAAGCTTGCCCAAGTCAATAAAAAGGTGCCTGGCAACCCAGGGACTTTGTTTTAGGCTCCAAGTACATATAGATTATAAAAACCCTGATGTAACACATCACCAAATGCATTTTCTTCATTTCTTCAGAGAAGTTTAGAGCCATTTGCCATGTCCAACCATATTTCAATGCAGGAAAACAGGAACATTTTGAGGGAAGAAACACAGAGCTTTTGCATCCAGAAACTTTCCCTGCCTGTTACAAAGATATTTGCTGAAGAGTAAGCAAGCAGCTGCTTTCTGGGAACAACAAAAGACTGAAAAATTGTGATATAGGGTAGTTCTGTAATTATTTACACTGTCTGACATCAGACACTGAGGCAGGAGCACTTGTGATGTTGAACTGGCAAATGAAAACTGGTGCAATTCCAAAGCAGCAGAGTAACTCACCTTCCTTCCTGGTCTGTGCAACCTGAAGCGATCATCCTTCATCAGGCTGGCTAACACCTTCTCCATCTTCAGCTCTGAAACACTGAAGCCACAAAGACAAAAAATTACTGTTTGTCCTGCTTTGAAACACAGCGTGGAATGAGCCACAGACTGGTAATAGAGAGCAAAACAATTGAGATTCACAATTCAGCTTGAGAATTTATTCCTGAAATACACAAGGTCTTAGCCCAGACACTCCCTCATCGCCCCTGGAAAATCCAAACCCCTGCTTTCAGTGGCACAGAGACACAGTTTCACCCACAATTTTGTCACTGTTTTAAGTCAACAACATACACACTCCAATTCTAGCAGAGCATCAAAATAACTGAGGGTGGACTTTCCATTCTTAAAGTCTCCTTGGCTCTCAACCAAGAGGAACTGATTAAATAAATAAATTGGATTACACTTCCATTATTTTCATCATTTTTCCTTCCTTGCTGAAAAGCATCAGGACAATTCTTTCACCAAAAGAAACTCAAGATAGAGCTGAAGCATCTCATAACATTAATGCTTCTTGTAAATTTGTTTTGTAACTAAAAAGAATAAGATCTGCAACCTCCACCTTGAACCCAGGGGTTGTCCAACATGTCTTTTTTCACTCAAGGCCATGGGCAGGAGCAGAAGGTTGGTTGTGTAACTGTGAGAAAAGAGTCTGCCTGAGGTACCCACAGGCTGGAAACACCTGCTCCACTTTGTTTGCTACTCCTGCCACATCTTGTCTCCTCCAGTTTAGCTCCCAGAGTCTCTGGAATGAGACACAGTGCTCAATCCTCACTCAAAGGATGCTACTTTCATGTTTACACACATTTGTTTCCACCTGTATTAATGACCATGCTCACAAAACCAAAGGGCTGAAACTAAAGGTGTGCAAAGACACAGCTCCTTCCTCTCACAGTGACTTAAGCTCAGAGGGTAACAACAAAACCCCAAGGAACTTTTCCCATCACCCAATTCCCCTGCAGCTTCCTTCCCTCTAGTCACATTTCTTTCTTTCCCACAGGATCCTCTGTGATCCCAGCTCCTTGCTACCTCGCTCAGGTCAAAGCTCAGAGGCACTTCCCAATAGACAAACTCACTCTCCTTTTACAGCCTCAAAAGCCACCTCTGACACCAGACACACAGTTTGATTCCCTTTCCTGCTCTGAGAACTCACCTCCCCTCTCATCTGAAGTGCAAAGCCAAAGCCCAGCCCATTAGGGACTCCACAGCATTTTTTTTTTTTAATACAGGAGACTCAGTCAGCTGTCCTAGCCAGGCTTCACACTGGGCATTTATTTTCATTCTGTCGACTCACATTCCTCCTGTAGGCTCAACCAGATGATTTATTCTCCAGTCCTGCTTGCAAGACACTGCTGGGTCCTGCTATGGCCCAGATATGGAAATGCTTAGAAAACTGCTTCATTTCCAAGTGAACAGTCCTGCTTAAAGGTGCATTTACAGGACATAAGAAATTTTTTGTCCTCTTTAACACTGTCTTTAGGGGCACACACACCCCAGGTGACAGCACAGGAACAGCTGTGCAGCTTCAGGCCATTAATATTACAGCTGCATCCAAACTGGGTCCCATTTCCAAGGGAATTACTCAGATCATAAAAGCTGATGTCTGTGGGCCCAAATTTTCAGCAATGGGCAAAGGTCACGTCTAGAAAAGAAGGCAAGGAGTTCACCTGGGATTAAACCAATCTAAGGAAGAGAGAAAGCTTTGAGGTCAAACAGCTCTCAGATTCCTGAACCTCAGATGGTCAGAAAGCTGCCTGTAGTTTCTGAAAGGAAGCATTGCTGGAATTCTTCAATTTGTAAAGTACAAAAAGAAATTATAACAAGGAATATCTTCTTTTCACTTCAATCTCTCTACCATCTGGCTAGCAGGAATGGATGAATTTCTGCCACAGTGTTTGAAAGGCTATTGTGATCTTCACCTGCTCCCCATCCTTCCCAGCTAAAAGCAACAAACACCTTTACTTTTGCAACCTGCCTTTTCAACCTCAGCCAATTCAGCATCACAGCATAAGGAAAGGAGAAGGTGTAGAGGAACAGCCAAATGTCCTGGAAGGGATGGGCCAGAGTGGCCACAGGACACCCTACAAGGGACAGCAGCCCCATGTGCAGCTGGGCCACCCCATGCACAGATTCCTTCACAGAGGATGCAGAGACAGGCGGGGCAGCGATGGGGGAGAAAGGGAAATGGAGCATAAAATGACAACCGAGCGTTTCTCTGTCTGGTTTTGAAAAGTCTAACAGCAAATTAAAACATAAATGGCAACCACATAAGCAAGAGGAAAGCAGACCTCCCCCTTCCCACTGCAAAGGTTGCTTTGACAGGGCTATGAATGAAAATGTCAAACCTTTGACATTGATTTGTCAGAGCTGTCACCCCCTCTCGGGTCCTCCCCTCGCCTGGCGTGTCGCCAGCAACAGATCCCTGAACTGGGCTCACAGCAGGGAGCAGGTGAGGGAGCTGGGAGGGGGAACAGCACAGCCCCGAGTGGGCAGGGAAACGACTGGAGAGGGCAGGGAACGACTGGAGAGGGCAGGGAACGACT
>QUSF01000027.1:1837418-1860410 GCA_003676055.1 Chloebia gouldiae | reverse complement strand
AACGACTGGAGAGGGCAGGGAAACGACTGGAGAGGGCAGGGAATGACTGGAGAGGGCAGGGAAATGACTGGAGAGGGCAGGGAAACCACTCATGCCTTCACAGTGATGCCTCCTCCTTTATAAATTAGTTAGGGCGACGTTAGCAGATAAAGAAATTATCTGATAGCTGTCGAGGCAGGCGCATCGAGATTGCAGCTGAATGGGCTGGCAGAGACATAAAGGAAAAAAAAAAAACAAAAACCTTGCATTTCTTCTGCTTGTTGCCTCCTCCCTTTGAAGGGAAATCTGTTAGTTTTGCTTGGAGCTGAGACAGAACATTTTGGAGTCTATGCTTTTTTTTTTTTAAGAGGGAATGGAGAGGAAATGTGAATGTTCACATGCCTGCACATCCACATTTACAGCTGGGCAGAGCAGCCACAACTTCCAGCCACACAAAGCCCCAACTGAAAGTTGCAGAGAGAGGAGGCAGCTTTGCTGAGCCCCAACAGGAATTACTGATCTCAGCAGAGCCAAAGTGAGATCGTTTTGGCAAAGGCTAACGCTGCTTTTCCACACTGGAAGCCAAGGAGAGGCTTCAGGTACCGGTGAAAATTAATTGCAAGCGATTTCCAATTTCAAAGGCAGTCATCTCTAATTCCGAAGTGGATTTTCATCCAGGAACAAAGCCACGTCTGCTCTCATTACTTCCGACTCTCAACATTCCTGGACTTACTCCCATGCATGCTGGGGTGGGTGGAGGGGTTTAGGAAAAAACTCTGGGTCAGATCCTCATCCCCACTAAACCAGCAGAGCTCATTTACACCAGCTGAAGGCTGCAGGGACACATCTCATGCTTTGTCTTCTTCAAAATACATATTTTATGAAGTATTTACATTTCAATAAACCCAGCGGGAACTTCATTTAAAAAAGGGAAAAAAAACCCCAACAAATTAAAAAAAAAAAAGATTCACAACACGCACTCATCCTCAACAAAAACCTGAGAGATTTAAAAATTGAGCTAAGAATGGGAAACAAAAAAAAAAGCAAACTCCAGTAACTTGTGCAGACCAAGCCAAAAGCTACAAAGATTTAGGGTAAAAGGAACAGAAATGAGCAGTGCTTAAGAGGCTCGGTGACAGTCCAACACACGCTGTCTTTCGCCCTCACACTGAATTAAATTGTCAGGATTATCACCATAATGCTCTGTTTATGAAGGGTAACGGCAATTTGTGCTGATGGCACTTGCTGCCTTGAGCTTCAAGCTGCCTTCCTGCATCTTCTCAGTAATTCATCAGCTCCCTGCTCTATCCCAGTGCCCCTTCTCCTCATCCATGTGGGAAGAGCAGAGAGGCCGGATTGCCCTGTGCCTGTCAGGTACTCGCTGGGGGTCAAGAAGGCAAATTATACTCCTTTCTGGCAAGTCCTTCATCTGCAGAGCACAAAACAAACAACCAAAACAAGAAAAGGCAATCCCCAGAGCTGTCTGGCTCTGAAAAGCGAAGGAAAAATAAAATTCACATAAACCTTCCCCTGCTTATTCAGATTCTTCAAGATTCCTGAAGACCACGGCCAGCTCAACAACAGGTCTCCTTAGCAGATATAATTACCAGCCTGAGTGACACTTCCCTAAACTTGTTAAAAAACAACAACATTGGATAAAATCATTAACATTTAAAATAAAAAGGAAGGAAATTTCCCTCTCCTTCCTCTAACAATACCAAAATATTATAAAATAGAAAAACAGAACTTTCTACTTGGAGTTAAAAATTCACAATTATGTGGGATTTCACCTTTAAATGTCAGTGCTGTTTGTTACATGAAAAAAAACCCTGTCAGCTTAGCCTTCCATGTCTTGCTGGTGTCTGCTTAATAGATAGTTACCTGGGATGATGGATGGCTCTTTGTTAGACCACTAAATGGCTCACAGCCTAGAATAAGCCTGTATTTACTGCCAACATTTGTTTGTTTCAAGGATGCAAAACCAAATTCGATTCCAAGCAGCTCCACCCGACAGAAACACAAGAAATAAAAGGGAACTAATTTGTGCATGAGTTTACAGGGCTCCATCAACACTGCTACAACACTGAAGGGATCTGCTGATGTTCTCAAACGCTGAGAGACAGCAGAGCAGGGAGCAAGGGAGGCACAAACACCCAGCTGGCTGCTGAGGAGGCTGGAGATCCTGCCTAGAGATGCTGAGCAGCCAGTTGTGGGTTTTCTCTCCAAAAGGACCATTGTGCAAACAGAGCTGGACTAAAATCTCATCATGTGTCAGCCATCAGGTACCTGACTGCACACTGGGCTGGTTCTTACTGAGCCTGGCTTGCTCTCCTTGCTGCTGCTCCCAAGTCCAAGGCAGAGCCAGGTAGGCTTGGAAGCACACCCTGCTTTGGGTCTGCAGAGTCCACCCTCCCTTTCTGCCTTCCAGGACCACACTGGGCTCTCACCACTTGCCAAAAGCCTCTCCTGTTACTGTCACAAGCCACTTAAACAACACATCTTGGTCAACTAACTGCAGATACGACCCACAGCTCCCCAGCAATTTCTCCCCCAGATCTCTCCCAAAGGGCCAGCACAGTGTCTGACAATATGGTGCCATGCAGGCAGAGGGACAGGGACCATCTGACAGGCTCGTTTGACTTGTGATCTCCACATAGCCACGATTTGAACCCAGGGCCAGAGAGAAAACAATGGAGTGCACAGGATCTCCGACTATCCCTGCCCCTCACCACACACACTCACTCATGCACAACCTGTCAGGCTGATGATTTTCACACACTTCCCTCTTCTCCTTTTGCTAGTCTGGGGCCAGGCCTGGATCACGAGAATTAATAAATTCTTATTAAAACCTGCACGAGACACAGTCCCGCTGAAAGTGCCACGGAAGGTTAATTAGCAAGGATGAGCTGAAACTTTTGTTGGCGTTTCTGACTCACTTAATCTTGTGAGAAGCCAGCAAGCTGACATATTCTGCCTCCGAAGGCGCCAGCACGAGCAGGCTGCTCCCGCGGCAGCCGATGCGCGCCGTCCTCCCGATCCGGTGGATGTATTCCGCAGGTGAAGCCGGAGCGTTGTACTTCAGGAAGGGGAAAAGAGCAATTAACAGGATGTTAATTATAAACCACACACCCAGCCCGCTCAGCTGGAACAAAAGGCACACCCCACACGCTGCACCGCCCCAGGAATTGGGATGTTTTCATCCCCAGAACCATCACTCAGCCCCTCAGCTGCAGTGGTTTTTTGACATGTGGATGTGACATGTTGGCCAACTTTCAGATAATAGGACAGTTTTCCTCATCTCAGTGTCTCTCTCTGCCTTTTACATTTTATTTCTATACAGAAACCTGTTCGCTTCCCCTAAAAAAAAAAAATCTAATCTAATGAAATCTCACACCAAAGAGCGACCAGGACTGCCCACATGGAGCAGGGAGCTGCTCCATAACCACAAAATAAAAAAACTGATGCCAATTTGGATTCGGGCTAAATTGCTTTGTTTGGATTGAAGCAAATCATAGCTGGTTACAGGGTAGAATAAATCTAAGAGGAAGAAGGGAGAGCTTTCAGCAGTCTGTGATACAGGTAGCAACTGTCTTTCCTTGTCCAACTACCAGGCACCATGAAAATGTTCCTTAAAGACCCCCAAATTTAGCACTGCCTCTCATTTACCTCACTGGGAATCAAAACTGCCCAGCCATTTGCAAGATCTGATAAAGGCTGACACATTTCCCTCCCTTTAACCTCCCCCTATTCTTTCCCCTCCTTCCTCTCTTTCCTGGAAAAAATGAACAAGCACAGAGATACTGCTCAGAAATGAGCCCTCAGCAGTTTAACTGGAAAAAACCCAACAACCAAAGCCCACTCTAGTGTTTATACCTGTGCCCTCTGGCAAAGTTTCTACTGGCTAGAGGTGTGAGTAAGATGCTGTGAGCAATCTAATTGCTCCCTGCAGGTCCTTGCTCTTGGACACAGCTCTCAGGACAGCTGAGATTTCGCCTTCTGGACACACAGAAGTCTCCCAGGGCTTTAGGTAATTTGCACTGCGTTCTAACACTGGCAACTATATCTTTGGTTAAATTATATTAATATACAGATCTGGGAATTAAAGACTTCACTTCCACAGCCTTCATCGACTAGCTGGCTGCTACAATATTATTCGTTTTTTAAAAAACATAAAAATCAAATCAAATTTGTTACCTGAAGGGATGAGGTAGAAATTAAAAAGCTTTGTTGAGGCTCTGTGCCCTGTTCCTTTTACCCAGGTGTCGCTTGATACATGTGAATCTCTGGATCAGTTTTTCCTTTATTCAACTAACCTTTTTTTAATTATAAATCTTTTATAGAAATGAAATCTGTCTCTTGCTCTCAGCCTCCTCTTTGAAATGACAGGCTGCTATTTTTAAGGTTCAATCCATCTTCCTTTGTTTCTATTTTTTTTTTTCCCGAGGACTGTATTTCTGTCAACAGCAATGCAGCAGTGTGGGGTTTTGCTGGGCTTGTTTTCTTCAGGGAAAATCTGAACCATGCAGTTCTACTGGAAGCTGGATGCCTGCAGCTACTCAGCCCCAACCCAGCCAAGCCTCACTCAAAACACCCAGGTCACTGCACTGACACTACTGGCTACTCAATGTTTAACATCAGGAGTGAGCTTAAACTCCTCATGGAACTGCCTCCCCACCAAGCTCAGGAAACAGGAACAGAACTGTAAGAGAATGCCAGGATTTCACAAAATTTGGCTTGCTGGGTGGGGAAACGGAGGGTGCTTCATCTCCAGCTAGGAGAAACTCTGGTAACACCAGAGTTATTAAAGAGAAAAACAGACCAAGGCTATCATAACAGTGCTTTATCCTGGCAAAACCCAGAGTCCCAGTCCTGCAGTCAGGAACTTGTAAGGTCTCCCACACCTGCAGGCATCTGCACCAAGACCAGCAAACTGCAGGAAGGCTCTGGACTGGGAAGGGATTTCATCTGAGCAAGGCTGAACTTAACACACACAGACAGAGCAAACCCACCTGTACGATCCAGGTCACCTGAGGCAGGTCCAGCCCCCGTGCTGCTACATCCTTTAAAAATAAGGAAATCACTTTAGTAAAAACCTTTTGGAGGTATCAGCGGAGTGAGGAGTCTTTTGGGATGGCAACTATGTCTGAAAGCAACTGGCTATGTCAGTAGGAATTTTATATATCTGATTTAGGGAGAGATGGACTGAAGGTCAGAAATAACATTGAGGGTTTAAAATGTAAGGATTGTTGGCAGACTAATGCAATCAAAAATGACCCACTACTATGGCCGAAAGCCTGGAGGCCACAAACACCTATTTCAGGATGGTGGTGTTGAATTACAGCATTTTGCTACAGCCCCTTTGCATTATAACTCAGCCAATTCACTGTATAAATGGTAGTGACAGCTCTGGCTCTTCAGTTTGTTTCACTGATGAAAAGAGATCTTCTCATGAGCACCTACTACCCAAACACAGAGAGGTAGAATTAAATCCCTGAAAGGCAGCACTAGTTTTGAGCACACATTTATCCACAGCAAATCTAAGTACTAAAATCAGGCTGCTTATCCTGAAAAGGTAAAAAAAAAATAAAGACAAATAGTCAAGAATCCCTGGCCTTGGGTGGAATGTCCAAAGATATACTGATCTCTACCTACAAATAATTAGTTGTTTCCTAGGTGATGGTCTGAAGTTGTGGAGCAGATGACTTGCAGGTCATCTGGCCCTAAAATAAAAGGCAAATAAACAATTTAGCAAAATCTGCAGGAAGCTGCAGCACAGCTCAAGGACTTTAGCTGTGCCTTAGATTTGCACCAGTCTGGCTTTGATTTGGAGAAACAAAATGCAGCAACTAAGAAAAGAGTCTGAAGCTGCTGTCAAAGTGCTACCTGATGTGCCAGCTGGTGAGAAAACCCATCAGCTTGGAGAAGGACTTGAATGAGACCCTTTAGTTACCCACAGCTAGATATCTCCAAAAACATATCCCTTCTGAGAGAAAAAAGAGTTTAAATGCTATCCAAAACAGAGTGCAAACACATTTCAATCTCCCTTCTTGATTTTCTGTTCATTAGTAATGTCCTCACATACTCCTTGGATTTTACATTCACCAGGCGCAATAGCAGAGCAGGTGTGCAGATTTAACTCTGTTAGGAAATGTTTTGCAACACATGTATCTTTTAGCTAGTTGCAAAATAGAATATATTAAGGACGTAAGCAGGAGCTTAATGTACTAAAAATGTGTCAGCCACCCACTGAAGTGTTTTCATGCAACTCCCACACACGTTAAAAGAATGGGAAGCTGATGTTTTGGCAGCAAAGGCCTTCCCATAAGCACTAACCAGGCTGTTTTGTGGCTCCAACTGCAGTAAAAGAGGAGACACTTTCCACAGCACCCACTCCGAAATAATGCACACTCGCACTCCAACACACTCATTAAGGAGTGACTTGTTCCCAGAGTCAGAATGAACAGATGTACAAAAAGCCATTTAAAGGAGGTTGGAGAAAATAAATCAAGGGAAGTTGGGAAGCGTGTACAGCAGTTACTGGGATAACAAGACTATAAACTCTACAGCACGATCAGACAGGAGCGCTGACGGCTGATTCCGAGCTGGCTGGCTCTGTTCTTCCACGCTGACAAGGCTTTGGTCTTTTCCCCTACTGTGCTCTTCCTCACACCCAGGAGCTGAGGAAAGGCTGTCTGAGAGGGCTCTGACCTTGGGACAGGGCAGTTTCCCCAAAATAAACCAACAACCAAGACACCCCTGTGCTCTGGAGCACCTCTAACATGAGAAGGAGTGGAGAGCACGGGCAGGAGCGATCCCTCTCATCCACCCAGATTCTTTCCCTACTCTTCCAAGATAATTTCCTCAATATCTCAGCTTGGAAAATCACTGCCATAGTCAGCATTTTCATGTGCATTTGACCAAACTGACAAGTTTACTAAAAGCCTCATAATCAGCCAGGGAGAACATTTTAGGAGAAGGCTTTCTCCCATCACCAGCCTTGCATTCACAATCACTTTCACAGTGCCACCAACTCCACTCAGTTGTTACTGACACGTAGCAGCAGTAACTCTCCTGGGGTTTCCCTTGGCTCTCTTTCACAAGTCTCTTGGGATTTACTGGTAATTGTAGTGTTTTGCAAACTCTCAAAGATTCCTTAGTATCAGTCCACCTGTGTCTCCTCAAGCTCCTTTTCCTCAAAGACCCTGGTAGAGAGCAGCAAGGTTGGACTAGGGTAAAAAGTTTGAGTTGATTTGCTTTCCTCTGCTGGCAGAGCCCATGAGTTTCAACTTCTCAGAATTTTAGAAAAATATTTGTGGGTCACCCTTCCAGGAGAGAGAACACAGCTCAAACACAACAACAATCCAGTTTTACATTTATTCTACACACAGAAGCACTAACCTGCTGCCAGTACTCTTTCAAGAAGCCCAAGAGATTTCCAATGTACCACTCTCCCCTCTTTTCCACCGCCTCCGACAGCACTGCCCCTTCCATGTGTGACCTCACACCACCATTCCTTAATTACAGGGAAATCAAGGATATGACACCTCGGCAGGTCGCTGCTGCCTCCTTTCCATAGGCAATGGAAGGGCCAATTCTTCAGTGACGATCTCATGGGAGCAAAAAACCAAAAACAAACCTACACCAGTGCCATTTTAAATGATAACCTGAAACCTTAACCACATTCCTGCCCTAATCCCAAATGCAAAGCACACAGGATCAAGGAACAATCCACCTGAGGGATGCTGGAAAGGCTGAAATTTATGCTTTGAACAATTCATGTTACCAACCTGTGCTTGTGGTTGGGGAGTACAGGGGTGGGTCCAAGAGAATGGGGTACAGAGAATGGGGTAGAGGGGCTGGGTTGCCAGGGAACAGAAGGCAAAAAGGTCACACCAAAAGCGAGTCCTTTCACTGCAGAAGATCAGAACCAACAGGGCCACAAAAGTTTTGCAAGGTCCTTGGTTCGCTCAGTCCCTCTCACACAATCTAATTAGGGCAAAGGAAATTGCTAAAGTTGCTTTTGAAAGACACTCAATGGTGAGGTCTTGAAGGCCCTGAGCTTGACAATTGTCTGCCTACATGAGGCCTAGAAGTACAGATGGAAGGCAGCTTGCTCAGGTGCCAGGCTGTCAGTTGGATTAAAATGACTCATTTATTTACCAAAGAACCTCACAAAGTGCTTTAGCTAACAGGCAGAGAGGGCCTAACGGCTCTCCAAGCTGGGGAAGAAGCTCTCGCGCCTTCCCGGCCTGCCAAAAGTCATTACTGCCGAGTGTGGAAAGCCATCAGCAGGGTAGAGACCCCCGTCGGCAGGGTGACAGATTGGGCTGCGTAATCAGAGGAGGAAGGGGAGAGCACAGAAGCTGTCAGAGGCGAAAGCTCTTGGCTGGGGCCGCCAGAAAACTGGCAAGATGAGTTAGCGTGACTGAGTAAACAGCAAACAATCTCCAAATGATCTTTCCTCCCTCCCTGGAAGAGATGAACTTGTTTAAAAGGCACATCCCAAAGGAAGCCGCAAAGAACTTTCAGTGAAGGAGAGAGAAATAAATCTGGATGAGACCCTCTGAGATACATGGCCCTTCTTTATTTTCTTGTCTGCCAGCTTATATTGTCTGGCAAAAATATTTTATGGGCTATATTAATATACATATGACATAGAGCAAATTAATAAAAGGAACAGCAGGTCCCATTGCTTACTAGAGCGGAAAGATGGGTGGAGAACATGGCATAAGGGACAAGGGAAGGACAGCAACATTATTTGTGTTGCTCTTTTGTGAGCCAGGTTTCAAAATTTTGTGGGCACAAAACACAATTTTGGACCGAAAAGAACAGAACCACCTTTCTGCAGAGTATTTTTTTTTTTTTTTGCTGATATAGAGAAGAGTGTCAGAAAAAGCAATGCCCTTAGAGGCAGGAGGTGGTCACAGAGCCTGGCTGCCCTTTGGACATCTGCGTTGGGGAGGCACCTGTAATGTGGGACTGGTGCAAAGTGTATCTCTATATTAAGGTGTCCATATGGTCCCCATTACTGTGGTAACAGGCCACCTCCTGCTTTCAATGCATTTGTCCTCCCAACATCTCTGTAAGATGAAACTGTGCTACTTTCCCCATTTTACAGATGGGGAGTTGAAGCACAGGGAGATTTTGGACTCAAGACACACAACTCACTGTGCTTAACGTGCTGACTGTGTGCCAGCTGAGCCAGAGTCACCGTCACCGGCAGGAGCTGCATCCCTGCCTTGCAGGAAATGCAAAGTGGCTTAGATTGAAGAGGAGGGTTACAATAAATGCATTACCTTACACCACCCTCGTCGTGGCAATCCAGGTTACTCCACATGATCTCCCATTTATGACCATTACTTCCCATTTGTGACAGGTCAGGAGCAAACCCACAACTACTGCTGCTCAATGTGGCTACTTGCCTTGTCACCCCAATTCCACCTGCACAGTCTGTGGCACGGCAGGAAATCAAACCACATCTCTGGTGTCTCAAAAGGGGAATCCCATCCACAGAGATTTCTTTATCCAACCTTGTCAACAGTTGCACATTTCCTGACAGAATTTTCCTGTCACACGCTGCATTGTCCCTTCAAACTTTCTCACCCAGGAATTGCTAGCCTAGTTGCAATGGTTTTGCTTTCTCTTTGTCTAAAATTGAGCATTTACCTTCTTTCCAAACCCATTAAATTGTAATTTCAAAAAGAAGGTATGACCCTGACATTTCTCAGTTATAGTCAGCATGTTCATCAAGAATAACCAAGTTTAGCTATTTATTTTTCAGAATTTACTGAACACTTTTTATCTTCAAAACAATCTACACCCCTGAATGATTTAAGCTCTACTCTCCTCCCTAGTTCTGAATCTCAAATATTACCTCTGTATAAAAGGAAATCAAGTTACAGTTCCAGTTAAGCACTGAAAAGATGCATTTTGACCTTGATCAAAACACTGAAAGGTTTGAAAGGTTGTAAACACAAAGCAGGACCAGAAGGTAACAAGTAGAATTTTAGAGGTGACATAAGACATAATTTGGCAATGCCAAATTGAACAGTCCTGGATACACGGCACTCCTAGCTTGAACTGCGGGCAGGAAAAGGAGAAAATTCAGCTCCCCACACTCTGAAAAAATTGCAACTGGTTTCCTTTAAGAATAACATGCAGCAAGAAGAGGAGTCATTTCAGAGCTGGAGAGGGTTTCTCAGCTCTAATTACTCCCGATCGCTGTAATTTACAGGTTTGCGGTGGGTAGAAATCGCCAAGATTCACACGTTTTCAGATCAACAGCTGCCACTATTAGAGAGCAAATCGTGCAGCCTTCTGCACCACTGCAGCAGCCTGTGGCCCTGGCAGGTCAGGAGGGAGAGGCAAAGGTGCCACCACAACCCAAGGGTGCCAGAAAACTTCAGTAGAGGACAAGAATTTCACCCTCAGCACCCTTGGAAGGAGCTTGAAGGGCACAAGGCACAGAGAGCAGCAGAGCACATGCTTTTCCTTCTCTGGTTGGGCTCCCCTTTCCACCTCTGCAGGTGGTTGTTTTGTGGTAGTTATTAAGATGGGAAATACCACATTCCATCCAATTTTCCTGGCAGTTCCAGGGCACACTACAAATCAGGATTGCATTCTACTGGTTGCATGTAGGGGACAAGGCTCCAGCTTCAAAGGAGCAGATTTTTCCAGACATAGAACCACATAAAATACTTGATGGTCTCTAAGAAATACATTCTTCCTGTATTTGGTAACTCAGCAGAAGATCATGTTAATAGTTTGCAAAGAAGGCCCCAGTGCTTACTGAACATGTGAGATGCAGAAAAGGGAGATGACTTTCCTCAAGGTCAGACAGTGATCTGGAATTAGAGCTCAGTGCCAATTCCTCTGGTTACCCTTAGGGATCAGACAGGCCCGTTAGTGTGGAGCTGCAAAGGGGCTCCAGGTTACTCACAGTGCAAAGCAAGATGCCAGTCTTGGATTTTAGGAACTCCTGGAAGACCTCTGTTCTTTCCTAGAAAATTGAAAAGGAAGAATCAAAAGACTGCTTATGCACATTGCAATTGAACATAAAGCAAATTAGCTAAGGTAACAATTTAACTCTGTCTTGTTCACTAGGTCATGTACAGATTCAAAAGCAAAGGAATTGGCCTCAAAAGTGCCAGTCAGACTCTTCCTGCAAATGGAAAAATCTGTGGCACACAGGTGTGGTCCCAGGTAGGAAGGCAGTGTCTGGGGAAGCCTGGATGCATTTGGGCAAATCAGAGCAGCCAACACCTCCACGGTTTGCACAGAAGCAGAGCCTGTGTGTGCCAGAAAACAGGAACTGTTTTACATGGAGAGGGGAGCCACAACGGATTAGGCAGCACCAACAGAAGCACTGGCACACTTTATGGGCAAGACAGGCTTTTGTGGAAACAAGCAAAGCTGGACATGTTCACTGCTGTCTGTCCAGTCACAGGATGGGCAGGATAAGCCCATTTTGTTGACACAGTGATATAATCACATCACAAGAGATCAGCCTCATCATGTGCCCAATGGGGCATGCACAGAGCCACTGCTCTGACTGTGGAATTACCGAGTGTCAGGGATGCTCACTGCACAGTGAACTGCTGCAGGACAAGGCTTCAAAGTGACAGGGCAGGAGAGATGGCCAGAAATCCCTGCCCAAGGGGAAAGGAGGCACCCTCCCAAGCTTTCCCTTGTACTGGCAAAGGCCCCCAGTGGGGCTGGTACCACTGGGACTGAGGCTGTTCCTTCCACCAGGGTCAGAGGCAGGTGCTCCCCAGCCTTGTCCCCATCTCTGCTCTGCACCATCACGACTCCTGCAGCCCACACTCCTTACATGAGCTCAGGCCCACAGGCAGGGCCACCCACAGCACCCAGATTCCAAATTACCCCTCAGCAGTCTCTGAGCCATTAAAGGTAACTGCAGGAACCCAGGACAGCCCCTCAGCTCCTTTCAAAAGCCTCCTGTTTTGTCAGTCCCCAAACCTTCCCAAGCACATTCCAGTTAATCTAACTAACAGCTTTGGGGTGTGGTTTTTTTTCTTGATGAAAGCCAAAAAACTGACTCAACAACTCACATTACATCAAAATTATATTTGCTATCTTTGAGCACAAATAACCAAAGTTCTCAGCAGAACTTGGTCTTCACTTGCCAATACCACCTCTGCACCTACACTCCCTTTCCTGCTTGCCTTCCAAAATATCCTTATTTCCACGTTTCAAGCCTTTCCCTGGAGCTCTGGCTAGGAGCTAGGTGTTATGTTGATGATAAAGAAGAAACCTTACACACTTGACTCCCAGCTAGAGGTGCTGTTCTAGAAAAGAAGGGAAACTTGGGCCTTGCTGACACACTGAACCCTCTGCTGACAAAAATTAAAGAAGAGAGCACGCTGTATCTTGTTGACAATGACAGCAGCCGTGCTCAGCAGTACCATATGGGATCCACAATTTAGCTCCATTAATGCTCTTAATTTGAAGACATCAAGCACTAATTACACACTGGGTACTAAAAAGGCAAAACCCTTCCCCTGGTGCCAGCTACTTAGTGGTGTTCTGTTGGCTTAACAGCTGGTCAGGGTAGAGTTGGGCCAGACCAGGCCTGCTCACTTGCTCAGGCAGGCAGGTTGAGGAAAGGCCAGACTGCAGGGACAGCAAAGCACATGTTTCTGGTCTCCACAGGATGGGAATGAGTGAGAAAAACAATGGCTCTTCACCTCTTGCTTCATCAGAAGAGCTTTATTCATTTACCATCTCTGCTGTGCAGCTCACAGTAGAGCAGCAGCTCTCTCCATCACAGACCAAGGGAAGGATCTGGGCCTGAACTTCCAAGGGAGGTCTCTCAGCTACTGAGAGAAACTCTACAGTGACAGTTCATCTGACACTCTCCTCCTGGCCTGTCAGCCCTCTCTAACAAGGTCCAAACTCTCCACTCAGGTCTATCTGGCTAAAACCTAAACCTATTTTGGGGTAATCACTGTTAAAATGCTATTATTCCATTCCAGCAGCCTGTCAAGACACTGCTCTTCAAAACAAAAGCCAAACTGCTCCAGCCTCATTTAATGGCGACAACTTATTATTACAACAGTAGTAATGTTCTGGGTCTTGGATAAGGTTTTCCTTTGGCATTAAAAGTCTGTCTTGACTGCATGAAAGAAAAGCACAGAGACATAAACAGTTTAGTGCACCCACTGGGAATAGAGAATGGCTGCTATGCTTGCTGAAATAACACATTTACTTCTTCAGGTGTGTTTTTCAGATACAGCTACCAAGGCACTTTCCAGAAATGGGACAATATCCTTATTCTCATTAGCAGATGGAAGGCTGAGGCCCCTAGAGGTGAAATGACTCTCTGTCCTCTCTTCTGCCCTCCTCCCCAAAATAGCCACATAATAAATCAAAGAGAATAAGGAATAAAACTGCAGATCCTGACATTTTGAGAGTGCTTACTTCCTGCTCCATGTCACCGTGCAGACGTAGAAAATGTAAGCTCACAGAGGAGAGGGGTGAACGTCCAGGTTGTTCTGACTCTGGCCCTCCTGAAAGGACCTTTACAAGGAGCTCGTGGTAGAATTCCACTTGTTCACAGCTGGAGAAAAAGATGATCATCTTGTGGTGCTTTTCAAACTGCAAGAACAAGAGAATTGCACATGACCACTTCCAAAGGCCTCTCCCAATTCCCCGATCATGAAAAGATCCAGGTGGTTTACACTTCTAGGGATATAATTATCTGGGAAAGGATTACAGAGTCTGACACCAAACAGAGAGCCCACAACAGAAGAATGAGTACACGCTGCACAGGGATCTCTCTGCCAGCATGAAAGACACAACAGCACCTCAGCTCTCTTGTGGTTCAAGATGCACTTCAAAGCCCTGGATCTAATCCATGCTATCCTCGACAGAGGAACAGATAAAGGAGTTGGAAAGGGCAAAGGGCTACTTAGTAATATAAATGCAAACAGAGTCTCACCTTGCATTTCTGCAGGATAAAAGCTGCTAACGTGACAAGCCTCAGTTTGCTGGGGACCATCATGACATACTGCTGGAGTGTCTCTGGAACTGCAAAGTTTTCCTGCTCCATGCAGTTTGATGAACTGCTGGCCTCCCTGTCTGTTTGCGATGCTGGTTCAGGCACCTTCTGGATTTCATCTGCTATGGAAATGCTGACGGGGTCATTCAAGCTGATATGGGCCAGGCGTGTCACTCCTAAACACAGAATGAGAGACACATGAGGCCCAGTCTGGCCTGGGATGATGCACTCACAGAAGAAA
Organism: Chloebia gouldiae; assembly: GCA_003676055.1. Classification (NCBI taxonomy): domain Eukaryota; kingdom Metazoa; phylum Chordata; class Aves; order Passeriformes; family Passeridae; genus Chloebia; species Chloebia gouldiae. The sequence continues at coordinate 1,846,170 of QUSF01000027.1, read as the reverse complement.
CCAACTAACAGAATTCCAGTGAAAAGGAGTGGAGGACAAGAACCCAGTGAGCCACCCCCAGACACTGACAGAACCCCCTGACAAACCTCAGCCTTTTAAGGCTTACCAGGCTCAGCTGCTGTGGACTCCACCAGAATCTTGATAAGACACTGCTTCAGCTGACTGTGCTATTTTACAGTACATAAATGTCTTTATGGACAGACAGCATTTGGCAGGCCTACTGCTAAATGTGTGTGGAAAAATCCCAGCAGATCTTCCCTCTGTCAAGGGTGCAGGAGTCAGAAGGCCTGGTTGAGTTCCTGCCTCAGCAGCTGACTGCTTGTGTGGTACAGAGCAAAGCAAACAACAGCTCTCTTGCATTTAACTTTTTGCCTTAATTCTGCATTTGTAAATCAAACAGATGAACTTTCAGGTTCATGGTGATTTTGCTATGAAATTTGGGAGACATATGTGGAAACCATGGAAGTACATTCACTGACAGAAATTCCAGTAATGAAGGAAATGCCATAAGCCAAAGAAATTAACAGAAATAAACAGGAAATTAATTCCACTACTGCAAAAGTGCTTCAGACTGGGGTGTAATAGAGGCAGACTCAACCAAGTATTCTGCAGTTGCCTGTGCATTATTCAGCTACAAGAGCCCCCATCTGTCCATAACCCACCTTCGGTGAGGGTGGCTGAGAGCAGCACATTCTGACGTGTCTCTCTCTCAGCATTTAAAGCATTGAGTATCACAGCCACATCCTTCTCAAAGCCCAGGTCCAGGATCCTACAGAAACAGCAGAGATAGTTAAAGGTGCTGCAGGAAGGAGAAAGTCTTAATACTGCATGACATCTTTGCAATGAACAATTGTCCAACAATCTGGCCAAAAGTGTTCATCCTAATCCCAGACATCTGGTGCTTGGCTGAGGCCACTGAGCCTGAATGGATTAAAATCACACCCTCTCATATTTTTTAAGAAATATTTAGTGCATTATGGTGCAGAGGGTATTGTATTAATTTTCCACATCTGAACACTTGGAAGTTTACCTGTCTGCTTCATCAATAATCAGCCACTGAGTGCGACGGAAATGAATGCATTCCGTGGACCTGATGTGATCAACCAGGCGGCCAGGAGTGGAGATGAGGATATTTATCCCTTTCCGTAATCTGGGCAGATTTAAAAACAAAAAATAAAACCCAGGTAAGAGAAGGGAAGGGAGGAAAAGCAAGGAGGAAAAACAACCCCAAGCAGGTTAGCATGGAATAGGACCCAGAGTGAGGAACTCGAACCTACAGAGGGAAAAAGTTCCACAGTAAAATCAAGGACAGCACCTCCTCATTGATAAAAACTGATTTGTTTTGCCCAGATAAAATTTATCCTTGATCATCACTGATATGCTGATACTCAGAAGCACACTCAGTGCTAAGGATAGGGTGGAAAGAAATATTAATAATATTTTAAAAAATCCAACACACCCCACCTAGGTTTTCTTTTCTAATTGAGTACTTGTTTTACTGTCAAGAGTAAACTTCTTTTTGTGTATGCTTATATAGAGAGAAATGAAAATCCCATTTTGGATTACCAGCTTACAATTCAATTCTTGAAAAGGGGAAAGAAAGGGATTTTTAACACCAGGAAATCTCTTCTCCAGAAAGCAATTTCCCCCATAACAAATACAGTTGGTGATAAGCAAATACAGGTGCTTGTCAGGAGGGGAAAAAAAAATACTGACACAAGAGCTCATCTTCTTAGAAGGCTCATCAACATTTTAGAAACAGATTCAGCTGGGGGAAGTGAATGTTTCCTGCTGACCTAGCCACTGTGCCTGTGTAAGATCCAGGGGATCGCAGCTTGATCCAAGCTCACCATCCTCCCTCCCAGTAAGAAAAACACTCTGAAGAAGAGTAGCAGATAAAGTAGAAGAAGGACCCAAAATACAATTTAAGAAGTTGGTTTCCTACCTGGCTTTTTCTGATTTTCTCTTTTCTCCCCCCATTAGTACTCCAGGCACAATCCAGGTAAACGGCTACAGAAAACAAAACCAAGACCAGCAATGATTCTTCTTAATAACAAGACAAAGCCTAATCAAAAAATGATGTTTCTTGGCAAAAAGAGAGAGGATAGGGCTGACAGCAGCCTGCATGTGATGTGATCACAGCTCCAGCATTAAAAAAAGACTTGTAAGTCTCTTTTTAAGACTTATAAATTTATAAGACTTATAAATAATGAGGAAGTACCCTATTATTCCAAAGAAAAATAAAGAGGGGGGTTGAAATATGGATCAGATAAATAAATTATTTAAACACCTTCTAGCCCAATGGTAAGATACTCTGCCTCAATTACAAGGAAAGCACTATCATTTGATGATTTTAAGCCTTCTCATTTCTTCAGTCATTCAGCTGGCAAAGCAGTTCCCCAAGTCCTGCTCCCCATCTGAAACCCATCTGTCCAGTATTAGTTTCAGTAAAACGGTCCTTGTCACCATGAGAGTTTCCATTCATAACTCAGCCTGAGACAATGAAAGGTATTTCTACAAACAAATGGCTGTGAAAATCAACTGTGCTTGTTTATCAGCACATGTGCAACTAGGGTGCCATAATTAATCACTTAATTGCTCATGTAATAATTTAAAACATGCCAGAGGGAAATCACACACTTAAACACATTTATCTTTAAGGACCATACGTCTTGCCAGGTGCTGGATTTCCTTAAACCTCCAGCTGAATTCACAGGAACTGAAGTTGTTTAGCTCCTTACAGGAATAAGAAGAACACAGACATTGAATTCTTACCTTAAGTAGTTTCTGGATTGTATCAAAACTTTGGAGTGCAAGCTATGGAAATCAACAAAAGAAAATGAGCTCTGACAGTCTCTCTGGACTAAAAAAATGGATTACAAATCCCTACAGCTCAAAAATCTGTAAATTCATCTAGTTATGTATATCAAACTAAATGCATCATTAGTTTTTCTTTTAGAAGATGCTTATTAATTTTTTTTCTCTTGAACAATCTATCTTTTACTGTATTTTGAACTGCTCAAAATCCTCTCTACTGGCTCAGCTCCATGAGCCAGCTCTCAAGACAAGGGAAACTTCTGCTGGCTTCTGTGAATGCCCTGGGGAGAAAGCAAGCTACAGAAGGCACACAAGATTTTGCTCCAGAGGAAGAATAAAAGGGAAAATTATAGAAATTCTGGGAAAAAAACATCATGAAAAGGAAACACATAGGTCAGTTCTCTTCAGGCAGCCCTCACTGTTCCTCACCTGACCCATGGAGTGATTGTGCCACTGCATCTTTCTGTATTTCTTTCCTCAAGGAAGGTTATTGTTTCCATGACAAAGTAATACCAATTGTAATCACAAATTATCTTCCTAAGTACTCTCAATGGCAGCTCTTTAAATGAGCCTACACACAGTTTCCTCCATGCTTAGTATTCACATGGCATCCTAAAGAAGCAGCAAGTTGTTGCTGTAAAAATTTAAATAGCTTCAGAACCTTCTCCTTTCAGGTAACAGAGATACTGCACTGCAGGCTGCATAAAATATTGGACCCTAAATGAGATACCTGCAATCAATTCTCCACATTGAAGTCATTACCACTTGACATACCAAACAAAAATAAAAAAGGCTGATAACCTTTTCTGACACTGCCTTTGCAGTTGCAAATGATATAAATTAAATAGAAGGATTCAGTGGAGAAACCAACTCTTGGAGGCTTCAGCATTCACTTATGGATTTGAATAAATAGCTTTAAAAATGAAGCACTTGTATAAAACTAGACATTTGCAAAGCTGAATTCATTGGTTTTACTCATTCCCCCTGAAGGAGTGAGGCATGAGGCCTGCACTGAGCCAGAGAAGTTCTGCAGCCTCCACAAAGATTTCCAGCTGCAGGAGAAGACCTGAGAAACTCCTTTTTTACTCTGGTTGGCACCAAACAAAAACGACAACACTTTTTGTGAGGGCAAGATCTGAGCAAAAGGACTGATAGTGTTTTCTAATGTGGGGAACTCTGGTGAGAGCACACCTACATCCCAAAAATCAGTGTTCAGGAAGATTGAGGAAAAGCCACCTACCTCCCTGGTTGGGACCAGCACGAGTGCATAGGGGCCATCACTGCGCTGCAAACACAAGAGCAGGGCTCTGAGAGAAGGCAGCACTGAGCAGAGCCCTCCCTGCTCTCAGCCAGCACAGAGGGCTCTCAAGGGCTTCAGTGCAAGTTTGTACACGACATTTTAGGGTATTTCTGCCCCCCAGCTTTTAAAACATCAAGTTTTTCACGTGTCAATCCTATACTGCCTTCCTCTCCCTGCTGGGAAAACTGCTCACAGTCAAAGCCAACGTTTTATTGCACACACATGGTGTTTCAGTGCTGTGCTCCTGAGCTGCAGGGATGCTCAGCAACAACCTGTAGGTAGGAGTGACAATCCAGGATAGGCTGGAAATGTTTCAACCCTTCAGTCAGGATGATCTCTTTCCATAAAATGCACAAGATCTGCAGCAGCATTTTCTGGTGTATGATCCAAACTTCAATCCCACTCCATGCCAAAGATTACCTAAAGACATGGCAGTAACCTTTGTTTTCAGTTCTCCCAGCTTCCAGACCATTTCTTCTGCTCTCTACCTTCTCCATACCTGATAATTTAGCCCATTTCCAATTTATCCTGCAGCATGGAGCAATGGGGAAGGGCTAACATTGATCTTGTACCACCCACACCTCAACAGAACTGGAAAATCCCATCTGTCACATGTACAAATAAAGGGAAACGTGGATTGCTTGTATGAAAAAGAGACAGTAAGGACTACAGGAGCTGGAATTTATTTTTATTAATCTTAGTATCAGAAGCAATTTTAGTGCTGTTGGACCTACCTGTATTTTGGATTCCATTCCTTGCAAAGACTGCACAAGTGGAATCCCATAGGCGAGAGTTTTACCTTTTTGAAAGTTAAAAAAAAATTCCATTAAAAATATATGTGGCAATTACAACACTCCATCAAACCAAAGCAACATTTGTCCCACCATTCTTAAACTACAGTCAGACTCTGGAAAAGTTTCTATTAAGTAGGAAGTTTCCAGAATAGAATATTAACAGGCAAGTCAATAAAGGGTCAATTAGAAAAGAGAGATGCTGGTATCCCATGAAGATCTACCTAAATAAATGCAATTAACACACTCCAAGGAAGGACAGAGACAGTTCAACACTGACCTGAACCAGTCTGAGATCTCACCAGGGCATCTCTGCCTTGCAGGAGCACAGGAATCGTTTGCTTCTGAACACTGGTGACAAACAAAGCAGGGCAGGAAATGCAGATGCAACACAGGGTGGAATTCCAAGATTTTAACACACAGTGACTGTCTCAAAATTCTTTACCCCAAATTCCTCATGCCCATCTCTGCTGTGCAGCAGAGATTTCTAAGCAAAGCCACTGCATAGGCATCAGATGTGATAAATTCAAACCAGATGGGTTCATGATTTAAGTACCAAACTAGAAGGCAGAAGTCCCTACAAACCCAATAGCAAATAAGACAGTGATACTGTGGTCTTCACAAACCCTTTAAATATAATGAAATAATCACAGGTGATTGGCTTTTAGGGGCAAACTGCAAAGTTTTGATATTGATTTGCTTACCTGGTCATGCTACATATGTTTAGGACAGTGTTTATTGTGGAGATCTAGAGAGATAATAAAGAGAAATAAAGGTTTTATTTTCAAACTGTTCCTCTTGTTACTTTTTCTACTGCTAAGACAGAACAAAACCCAGAAGACTGACATTTATTCTCTGCATAACTGGTCCATACAGTTCCCATGTCCTCAAAATACTCCTTAGTTAATCAGAATTACACCACTGCTGGTTTTCTGTGGTTTTTTGGTACTACAGCTGCAAACAGTGAAGAGGGCTGGGACTGTGTCTGGGGACAGGTCAGGACACAGACCAACACCCTGAGTGACAAAATCAGGTGAAGTATCCAGGTCACCAGGAATAAAGGCTCTCTGACCTGCCCCCCACCCAAACCCCATGTTTTTGAGGCATGCAACCCTCCTACCACTCACCAGATGTGGGTGGAGCTCCAGCTGGCTGAAGGAATCTGTTGTGAAAACATTTTCTTGCAACTGCTGCACTTCTTTTCTGAGTTAGGGAAACAAAAACAAACCACACAGTAGGGTTAAACATGATACAACAGCACTCTACATAATCAGCAATGAAACTTCATCTACCAAGCAAGGGCAAGAATTCAAGACACTGAATTTCAAGGCATTGCAAGAGGTTTTTTGTTCCCATTTATCTAAAATACCTGCGGATTTCTGGGATGTCTGGGTTGTTTTTAAACAGGCTGGACGTCTTGATGAAAGGTTTGGTCTTCTGGCTTTCATTCTGTTTGACAGTCAGCTGCTTCTTAGGAAGAGTTTTTTGTGATGAGCTTCCCTCCTCCCTCCTGTCAGCCTCCGTGGCAATGGCACCCTTCCTGAAGGTGTTTATGGATAATTTACGTTTGCGTTTCACGGGTGGGTTTCCATGTGCTGACTGGAGCTTCCTTTTCAGAGCACCAGATTGCTTTGAAGTGAAACAAACCGGTCAGCAGTGACTGGGAGTTAACACACAAACATCAATCCACAGCAGAGCCTTATCTTTTGAATACCCCACTCTATAACTAAAGAAATCAAAGTCGGTTTCTGCAGCTACACAATTCCTACTCCAACAGATCCAACCCCTGAGACTTCTGACACTGCTGAAATGCCAAGAGCAATCTGAAGCCGTATCTAGTGCTCATCCCTACAGCATTTCACTCAACTTCTGCAGTGACTGGGCAGAACATGCTTTACAAATCTCTCTCAAAAGCATTTTAAATCCTCTGCAGGCGAAGCAGAAGGCTGGGAGAGCATCGCCCATAGCCCGACGAAGGAACGCGGTGAGTCAGAGCAGCGCTCCGGGGGGCTCGGATCTGCCCGACCGCCGCCCGGGGAGCCACCTGCGAGCCCCGGGGCAGGATCAGCCCGGCTCGGGCTGGGGAGAAGCCAAAAGCTCCATTTAACTTGTTGGACGCTGTCTGCCTGTCCGCCCGGTCACGGTCCCGCAGGGTCCCGTGATCCTTATCCCGTGTCCTGCAGGATCCCATACCCCGTGTCCCGCAGGCTCCCGTGTCCCGTATCCCGTAGGGTCCCATACCCCGTGTCCCTTTTCCCGCAGGGTCCCGTGTCCCGCACGGTCCCGTGATCCTTATCCCGCGTCCCGCAGGCTCCCGTGTCCCGCAGACCCCGCACCCCTCCCTGCCCTCCCTTCCCCTCCGCCCGTACCCCGCCGAGGCCGCGCATCCCCACGCCCGCCGCCATGTCCCGCCCGCTCCTCCGCAGGACCCCGGGGCCGTCTCCCACCCTGCCCGGCCCGTGAGAGCGGCGCGGCGGCGAGCGCGGAGCCTCCCCCGGAGAGAGCGGAGCCCATCCCTCTCCCCGCCTACCTCGCGGCGCTGCGGCGGCTCCGTGAGGGCTCTCCCCATCCCGCAAGCCGCGCTCCCGGGCCCGCGGGGCGCGCAGGCGGCGACGGGGCAGCCCCGGCCGGGCCCGCCGGGGGCTTCGGCGGCGGCGCGTGCGCGCGGCCCGTGAGGCGGCGGCGACATGGCGGCGGCGGCGGCGGCGGGGCGGGACGAGGCGCCGCTGGGGATCGAGGCGGTGGCGGAGGAGGCGGCGGCGGCGGCGGCGGCGGCGAGCGCCGGGTTCCGGCTGACGGCGGTGCGGAGAGAGCCGGCGGTGCGGCTGCAGCACGGCGCCAGCGGGCTGGAGCCGCTGGCCTGGTCCGAAGACCACCGGGTGTCGGTGAGCACGGCCCGCAGCATCGCCGTGCTGGAGCAGCTCAGCGACGTGCACAGCGGCGGGCAGGACATGGTGATCCACCGCACCGCCGTGCCCGCGCCCGGCGCCGCCTGCATGCTCAAGGTGAGCGCCTGGCCTCGTCGCTGTGTGTAAATGTCTAACGGGAGAGGTTCGGGTTGGACGTAGGGAGGGGTTTCCTCACAGGAAGGGTGGTCAGACTTCGGCTGCCCGGGGAGGTGGTGGAGCCAGCGGCCTTGGAGGTGTTCAGGGAACGCCGGGACGCGGCACTCAGGGCTCTGCGCTGGGTGACAAGGTGGGGATCGGTCACTGGCTGGACTCGATGAACTCAGAGGCTTTTCCAACTTTAATGATTCTGTGGTTTTGCAAGATGATGCCAAGCAGTAAGACAAGAGAAACAAGAATAAACTGATAGACACAGAGCTGCACCTGAGAACTTTTCAGTGCAGAATCCACAGATTTGCACTGGAGCCTCTGGAGTCCAGAGTCTTCTGCACTGTGGTCCCTTCCAGCCTGACCCATCCCGGGATTCTCATCCTCCTCTTGGGGAGCTGCCCCCATCCTCTCCAGAAGTTGCTGCAGGCTCTCATTTTAAAAGCACAGGAGAGAGAAAACCGTATCCCAGTGATGTCGAGGGATTCTGAAGTTCTGCAGTTTTTCTGAAAATCAGTTGAGTTCCAGTACAGTTATGTCAATGCAATTTTAAGTGGGAATCTTCATTTGTTTTGCCACCTAAGCTGAAGGATTTTTGTAGCAGGGATTTCTCTGGCCTTCAGGGGAACATCTGACTTTCTACGAAGATGGCAGATGTGGGTGAATATCTTATTAAATAATACTTTTGTTGTTGTGAATCTGATTTTGTTTTCCAAAACAATGCTGAGAATATGGAATGGTGTGAGATACTGAGTATTTATATATTATGCCATGTATCTTTAAAAGAACAA
>QUSF01000027.1:1697969-1837318 GCA_003676055.1 Chloebia gouldiae | reverse complement strand
ATACTGAGTATTTATATATTATGCCATGTATCTTTAAAAGAACAAAAGTATGAAAACAGGCTCTTTGATTTAGCAGGCAAAAACTCGGTAGCTGAGAGTCAAAACTATGCAAATTCAGGGCATTAATGAAGCTGAAGTCTTTAGGAGTGACATCAATTAACCAGTGTAGTGTTGGTTGTGACTGGGGATGCTGTGTTTGAAGAGAGAATTAATTCCAGGAAAGTCTTCCTAACAAAAACCAGCTGTACAATTGTTTTAAAGGTTCTTTTTGTTCTCTTTTAGGTTGGCCCAAAGAAGGAGGTGGCTGAGTGCAAGGAGAAATTCGCCAGCTCAGTGGATCCCACCGTCAGCCAAACGTTTATGCTGGACCGAGTGTTCAACCCCGAGGGGAAGTCCCTGACACCCATGCGGGGTTTCAAATATTCCAGCTGGTCCCCTCTGGGCTGTGACGCCAACGGGAGGTGCCTGCTGGCAGCCCTGACCATGGACAACCGCCTGACCATCCACGCCAACCTCAACCGGCTGCAGTGGGTGCAGCTGGTGGACCTGACGGAGCTCTACGGCGAGCGCCTGTTCGAGGCCAGTTACAAACTGTGTAAGGCCGACGCTCCCTGCGGGGAGCTGGGAGACTTCCCGGAGTTCCAGCGGCGGCACAGCATGCAGGCCCCGGTGCGCATGGAGTGGTCGGGCATCTGCACCACCCAGCAGGTCAAGCACAACAACGAGTGCCGGGACGTGGGCAGCGTGCTGCTGGCCGTGCTCTTCGAGAACGGCAACATCGCCGTCTGGCAGTTCCAGCTGCCCTTTCTGGGGAAGGAATCCATCACTTCCTGCAATACCATCGAGTCGGGAATAGGCTCCCCCAGCGTGTTGTCCTGGTGGGAGTACGAGCACAACAACCGGAAGATGAGCGGGCTGATCGTGGGCAGCGCCTACGGCCCGGTGAAGATCATCCCCGTCAACCTCAAGGCGGTCAAAGGCTACTTCACGCTGAGACAGCCCGTGGTCTTGTGGCAGGAGATGGACCAGCTGCCCGTGCACAGCATCAAATGCATCCCTCTCTACCACCCCTACCAGAAATGCAGCTGCAGCCTGGTGGTGGCTGCGAGAGGCCCTTACGTGTTCTGGTGCCTCCTGCTGATATCCAAAGCGGGGCTGAACGTCCACAATTCCCACGTGACGGGGCTGCACTCCTTGCCCATTGTGTCCATGACTGCGGACAAGCAGAACGGCACGGTGTACACCTGCTCCAGCGACGGCAAGGTCAGGCAGCTCATCCCCATCTTCACAGACGTTGCTTTAAAGTTTGAGCACCAGCTGCTAAAGCTCTCGGAGGTGTTTGGCTGTGTCAGGACTCACGGAATCGCCGTCAGCCCCTGCGGGGCGTACCTGGCGGTCATCACCACCGAGGGCATGGCCAACGGGCTGCACCCGGTCAACAAAAACTACCAAGTTCAGTTTGTCACCCTCAAGACTTTTGAGGAGGCAGCTGCACAGCTCTTGGAATCTTCTGTTCAGAACCTTTTCCGGCAAGTGGACTTGACGGATCTCGTACGCTGGAAAATCTTGAAGGATAAGCACATCCCTCAGTTCCTACAGGAAGCACTGGATAAAAAGATAGAGAGCTGTGGTTCCACTTACTTCTGGAGGTTTAAGTTGTTTCTCTTGAGGATTTTGTACCAGTCGATGCAGAAAGCCCCCTCAGAGGTCACGTGGAGACCTTCACACGAGGATGCCAAAATCTTGATATCAGATTCCCCTGGGATGGGCAGCACTGAAGATGATCAAGAGGAAGGAACTTCAAAACAAGCCAGCAAGCAAAGCCTGAGGGACACAGGCAAAGGTGCGGACATTGATGACACTGCAGAGGATTCTCTCCATCAGTCTGGTGACACTGGAGGCCGTGAGCCAATGGTAGAAAAGCTTCTTGAAATACAGGCACAGATTGAGGCCGTAGAAATGCACTTGACCCGAGAACACATGAAACGGGTGCTGGGAGAAGTTTACCTGCACACGTGGATTACAGAGAACACCAGCATTCCCACCAGAGGAGTCTGTGACTTCTTAATGTCTGACGATGGCTACGATGACAGAACAGCACGAGTAAGTGGCACCTCTGCTATGGTCATGTCATCCTTGCCAGTCAGATTCTGCAAAGCATTCAGCTTAAATTGTCCTTTCTTGATATTGTGAAATAGGAGGGAATGTAAATAGAGATGTTGAAATTTGGATCAGGTACAATAAAGAATAAAGATGCCTGAGTTTTTGCAGAACAGGGGAGAGGACTGGGGTTATTGTGCTGCTGTCAGTGGGTTTAGAACATGAACTGATTGAGAGATGTTTGTTTTTGTTGCCGAGTTTATTTAATCCACCATCCTAACACAAGTCAACTTCAGATTTATTTCCTCTAGTCAATCACTGTGGGTCTAATGTTAAGAGCTGGTGTAGTGTGGTGTTCTCCCTGCTGGCATCACAGCCAAGTGTGGCCATCAGTGACTCACTAGGAAAGTGCTCTGGCACAACTGCTGGGTTGTTCTGGCATCCAGTTACTGTGAATTGAAAGTTTGAGAGGTTGCTTTTCTTATCTTGGAAGAATCTTGTTTCTTTTTTATAGTGAAAAGCGACTTCTAAATTGTATTTTATCTATTCAGTTTGCTGTCACACTTTAAAGGTCCCTGGGATGTGGTTTATATCCATTGAAATGTCACAGACAAATTTGATCACATTAATGTTCTGCTATAAACGTTGTACTCCCAGATGACTGCTGAAAACATCCAGGTAATTTCTGAACAGGAGTTTTTTTTAGCATGTCCACTGTTATGGTCAGTGGTGTGATATCAGTTCTTTCAGCACTTTTAAAACTTGCAAGGAATTACTATTTTAAAATCTGTATCCCTTTAGTGTGGGACAGAAATCTTTAGAACAAAATGAGAATAAATAAATACTTACTGACAGATTGTACTTATACTTCGATTTTTTGGGATTCAGCTTATTCTGTGTCTCTCTGAAGTCACAGTGAGGTGTTCCCACCCTGGGCTGTGTCATGGAGTGCCTCCTGTGTGTTCCAGGTGCTGATTGGGCACATCCTGAAGAAGATGAACAAGCAAACCTTCCCTGAGCACTGCAGTTTGTGCAAGGAGATCCTGCCCTTCACCGACCGCAAGCAGGCCGTCTGCTCCAACGGCCACATTTGGCTCAGGTAAGGGGCTCATCATCCCACCTTGTCCCCTCTGGATTATCAAACATACCTCAGGAGCAGCTCATCAACCACTTGTTAGCACTGGAGTGGAAAGGCATGAAGCATCTTATCCATGCTGCAGTTTTTTTCTGTCCTCTTCCATAAGAGCCAGGGCACTGGAGGTTGAATTTGATTCTCTTAGCAGGACAGTGTTTTTATAATAAAATGCTTTTGAGCATCTTTTTTTTTTTTTCTGGGAAATAAGGGGTCAGAAAGCAAGCAGGCAAGGGAAAATCGAGGACAAGTCATCCTTTGGAACATCACTTGAAGGAGGGTTTGTTCAAGCTCTTTAAGCATTTGAAAACAAAAGCAGTTGAACAAGAAATCATTGAGAACAGGCACATTGAAAAGTCAGATAAACTCTGGAACATTTAGAAAATGAAATCTTCCTGTACCAGTCTGGGATGTACATGGGGGATTGTCCCTGGAGCTGTGGCAGGTCACTGGTTTGTCACAGAAAAAAGCTGTGCCTAACAGGTTTTATGTGCTAGTTTGGGTAAATAGTCATGGCCTTAAGGACACCCTGGTTCTTCCCTGTGCAGTAGGGCCTCAAGCTTTTCAGCTCCTCTACTGTATGCTACAATCTTTTTGTCAATGATATATTGATTTTTGATCTTTCATTTTTGCGTCCAGATGCAATTTGGTACACTTGGGAAGTTTACCTGAATTAATAAATTATTCATTTTCATATTTAATGTGGTTCATTATTGCCTTTACTCTCAGAAAGCAAATTGTGAAGAGAACCCAGCCTCCAGTCAGGGCACAGGAGCAGGTCATAAAACAATAAAGGCCAAACCTCTTGATAAAACTGCTTGTCCTTTCACAGGTGCTTTCTAACCTACCAGTCCTGCCAGAGTTTGGTGTACAGGAGGTGTTTGCTTCACGACAGCATTGCACGGCACCCAACCCCAGAAGGTAAAATCTTCCAGGATTGGGGCTTTTTATCTACTAAATGGCTTGAATTAATTTCACTGACTTTACTCTTTTAGGCAGTTCCCATGTGAAGCTCTGCATTTCACAGTGTCCTGGCATTAGTGATGTGTTAATTGCAAATGAATAACTGCAGAAATTGAAGTATAAATCCCACATTTTAATGAAATCTGGGTAAACACATAATCTGTGCTGGAATGTTCCAGCAGTTAGTTTGATATTCAGGTTGAATATATCAGCATCCTGTTCTGCAAGAGGCATAAAGAAACAGGACTGTGTTATGTGAGGGATCTAATTTCAGTTTAGAAAATGAGAACACTGCAGATGGGCCATGGTGATCCTTTACATTTTTTTCCTATATAGCTATGAGCATGTAAGGATAAATCATGGAGTGTTTCACCTTAGTTTTGTCCCCTGCTGGTATTAGTTGAAATTTCAGGGCATAGAGTTGGATTTCACTGAAGTCTCAGTCACTCCTGCATGTGAATATATACAAACTGTCCAGGATTCCTGTTGAGTTTGTGCATCTCAGGTGTCCCTCCTCTGTTCATCTCTACCTCCAGCTTTAAACAACTTGTTTTCTTATTTGCAGATCCTGAATGGATCAAGAGGTTATTGCAGGGACCTTGCACCTTCTGTGATTCTCCTGTGTTCTAGAGAAAAGCTTGTCAAGACTGAAAGTATTTTCTCTACTGCATAAGCTCCCTTCAGCCTGGGAGGATACAGAGACAGGAACACAGACTCTGCTGGAGGGAGAACACCTTGTCCACAGCCCTGTACATAGAACATCACAGGTTCTACCAACTCCTGAAATCCAGAGCCCATTCCATGCTCCAGAAACAGGAATACACCTGGAAGAGCCAGTTTAAAGCTGTTTGGAAATGCACCCAAGGAAGCCTCAGCAGCTGGACATTGACAAGGAACTGGAAAGGTTGAGCACAGTGGGAATTGTCCTTTGTGCCTGACAGCAGTGTCAACTCCCAAAAGCTGGGATGGGAACAGCAGAGCTGCCTCTTGAATGGTCTTGGTGGGTAGAGAAGGCTCCAGCTTGCAGTGCTCCCCTTTGCTTTTTAACCACCCTGGCATTTGCTGTAGAACATGGAACTCTCCAAATCATCCATGGTTCCAGTGTCTTGCCCAGGGAGGCAGATGCCAGTTACAGCCATATCAGAGAATTTGGCCATTACATGAATTTCACTGAAAGTCTAGAAGAGTAACTGCCTCAGAAATGTAACGGTGTTTCAGTCAGAAGAGTGATAGTGGCTGCCTGGGATCAGTAAGGATAATTTTAAAATATAATAATAATAATTATTAAACTAATAGCAATTAGCTTAAACACTAATATATATACATATATATAAAATTTCCAATGCTCTTAAGTCTTTTGCCCCACTTTCTTTTTCTGTACTAACTCCTTCCCAGCTCTTGCTAATGTATTTGCTTTTGGTTTCACTTAACCCTCTACCAAGAGGATTCCTCTTTTCCAGAGAAGCTCAAAAATCATTGCCAATTAACACTACTGTCAATTAAATTGAGTCTCCCTCGTACAGCAGTTGAGTTTTACACAAATCTGACACACAAATAATCACTCCCAGCTAACAGCTTTCCTTTCATAACAGCTCAGTAAAATACCCCAAACAAACAGAACAGCCCAAACCCAACTCCACTATGGCTGACATGCTCTGGGTAGGGACAGGAGGCTGGTGAAGCTCTTTGTGTATCCCAGAAAGGTTTGGGTTGGAAGGGACCATAAAGCTCATCTCATTCCACCCCTGCCATGGGCAGGGACAACTTCCACCAGCCCAGGCTGCTCCAAGCCCTGTCCAGCCTGGACTTGGACACTTCCAGGGATCCAGGGGCACCCACAGCTGCTCTGGGCCACCTGTGCCAGGGCCTGCCCACCCTCACAAGGAAGGATTTGTTTCTAATATCCCATCCAACCTTTTTGAAGCCATTCCCCTTTGTCCTGTCACTCCAGGTCCTTGTAGAAAGCCCCTCCCCATCTCAAGTTGCTGAGTCCAGAAGTTTATTTTGCCTTCTAATTTTCCTATCAGAAAAAACTTCTTTTTTTGCCATCTGCTTTTACTGAGAGCAGAATCCTTTTCAACCTCCTATGCAGTGTTAAAGGAATAATACCTCCCAAATGTGTGTGGTTACTTGGTACAGTTTGTCTTGTTAACTTCAACCATGCTGTCAAATAATGCTGAGTTTGTGTATTTCCATTCTGCAGAGTACCAATCGCAGCGGTGTCGCCCTGTCTGTGATTCCTGACACTTCCACTGTGTGGGAAGTGCTCTACAGCTGTTGAGAAATCATGGAATTGTGCTGACAGTATCAGTCTCCCACCAGTGCATGTGTGATTGGTGCTTGTTTCCTCGAGTCAATGACTATGCATCTTTTGTTAATGTTCCTTCACCTTTAATAGGAGCAAATTTTTTTTTTCAGCAAACATTAAAGAAGTCAGCTGTCCTTCTGCTCAGTGTCTCATGCATTAAGCATGATCATGCATTGACTGGGAAGAACATGACTGTAGTAGCCTAGAAACAGCAGAAGCACATTCATCTGTAAAATAATTAGCCTTGTTTGTAAATATCCTTGGAAGTGATACCATAATTGTATTAAAGAAACATTTAGTTTTTTATTGCTGTGCATTGAAAATTGAAATTACTTCAGTGTGTCTGCAGAGAAGGGAAATGTAGCTCATGTTGGTATCCAGTAAAACAAGGAGTAACCTCGATACCCAACGTGTGTGGAGTTTGGGACCAGCTCTGGTACCTGGGAAAAAACTTCCCAGTGCTGGTGGGGCTTGGGGGAACAGCACATCCCTTTTTATGTGAGCTGAATAGAGCTTTATTCGTGGTGCTTGAGAAGGCATTTTACATGGAAGCTGCAAGTCCTTGCCCTGGCAGCTGTGACAGCTCATCAGTAAATGTTCCAGTTTAGAAATTCTCCTGCCTGTGGAGAAGGGGAGGGAGCCCTGCAGAACCCTGTCCCAGTGCTTTCAGAAAAAGTCAAAGAACATTTCTTTGGCCATGGCTTAGACACCGTAAAAATATCCTGATCTGTTGAAATGTTTAAGTCTGGCTGACCCAAAGGTTCACATGATAACAGATTAGATTGGTTCTTGCTGATTATTTCTGGCAGTTCTCTTGAATTTCCCTGGACTGAGTTTTAATGCTTTGCCATGGAGAAGCTCCAGCACACCTCACATTAACATTGCAGCATTAATGTTTATTTTCCCTGTCTTTCAAGGCACTATCTAGTCTGCCATTGATAATTTATTTAACCTGCTTTCAGACTTCTGGGAAAATGGATTTTTAAAGCCAACAATGTTGTCTTTGTCTGCCAGTGGAGATCCTTTAGCAAAATCTTTCACTCTTCACCCTGACCTGTTCACAACAGGTACAGAGGAATTGGGATTTCATTTTTGTGTAAACCAGCACTTGTCCCTAAGTGCATTTTTAGCCAGAAGAGCAGAGCCCACCTCACTCAGTAACATTTAACCCCTGGTGCTGACCTGAGTGGGTTTGGCTGCCCAGTGAGTGCTGAGGCTGCTTCAGGAATCTTTTTCTGCCTCAGACTTGTGAGGGGCAGTTCTGGGCACACAGGGGTTGGTCCTGCTCTTGTCCTGATCAAATCTTGCTGTCACCTCACAGGCAAGGAGAGCAAGATCTGCTGCCAGACCCTTGTGTTATTTTGCCATTATCAGAGTTGCCTCCTCAAAATAACACATCTCCTATCAAGGTCCAGTCTGTTTTGAGACACCAACTGAACTGTTCAAAGAACAAATCCCACAGAATTGGAGTTCATCTCCATATGTTTTTGTCCAGGTTTTGCAGGATACTTCAAACAAGTGAATACTTGGAAGATGTCAACTGCTTGACTGGTGGTGAGTGCACTGGCTGTTCAAGGACCCTCATCTCCAGAGGGGGAGTAACATTCCAGCAGAGACTGAGGGCTCCTGATACTCTTTTTTTTTTTGTTGTTTTTAAAGGATTATGATCCTTGCAGCTGAGAATTAACAGGCAGAGATTCTGTTTGTCGAGAGCTAAGGTGTCATTTTCCTTGATGAGGAGCTCCTGACAGCATTTAAGATTTGCTGCTCACACTGGGAGTTAATCCCTCCTCCACTGGGATGAAGAAATCATCCCCCTTGGCTAATCCAAGTTGGATGGATAAGTGGAACAGCTCTGGACTGTGCAGTGTCTTAGTGCCGTGGTGCTAGATGTCATTCTTGGAACTAAGGAGAAAGTTTGGGGTCATAAGGACTCAGTCTTGTGTCTCCAAATTACACCCCCTGCTCTGAGATTGGTGGTGAGGGACCTCATTGCTGCCTTTTACCTCAATTCTCTGATGGCTCTGGGACTTCATCATTCAGTCACCCTTTCCTTTGGTGTTTCTTCATCCTCTTAATCCTATTGTGTATTTCTAGAGAGGAAATACTGTGGTTGTCAGTGCATACATAAAGACAATAAACATTCCTTGGGAGAGAAGAGAATGAGCCATTCCAGCTCCTCAGAGCCCTCACCACAGAGCAGGTTGGGGTCAACTCCATTCCCTGAGCAGCATCCAAACCTCACAGGGAAAGGTGAGAGCAGGGAAATCCTTGGAGAACTGCAGGGAGTCCCTGCAGAGGTGCTGCTGGAGGAGGGGATCTCCTGCCTGGGGGTGTTCAAGTGCCCTTCCACCACTGAAGGATCTGGTGTCTGGAGCTGGTGGACACCAAACTTTGTGGAACAGTTGGACAGACTGACCTTGTTAGCATGACTTACAGGGTACAGCACAGCTCCAGGCAGCTCTCTCCACAAAGTGTCTCTGGGAAGCAGAGTGATGGAAGATGTCCATTCCAGACCTGGGCAAAGCTGTACAATCAGTAACGTCTGATCCCTGCTGTGTTCCTACCACCTCCTCTTCACCTTGTTTTTCTCATTGCTCAACATTTGTTTTGCCAGAATAAGATGCTAATAAAATCATGCCTAGTTACCAAATTGGTTTTCAAGTGTTGCATTCCAATTATAAAAGCCTAATTCCTCCTTCCACCCACTGAACCTTCTTGGTATTAACAGGCTTTACTATGCAAAGTCATGCAGGGGCTGTTTCGTTTACAGTAATTAAATGAATGTCAATTGTTTTAGTTGTTTCTGAGGGAGAGTTCTACATGAGTATTAGCATGTTCTGCTAACCCTGACGTTCTGCACTTCAGGCCTGCTGCAAACCCTTGGGGGTTGACCACTGACCTGAGACTCCTACCCAGACATGCCAAGTGCATCTCAATGAGACTGAGCTCTTTTTCTCAGTTTCTATGGAACCAGCGGAGCGGAACTAATATAGCATCCGCATATAGATGAAAGAATGAAGAGGAAAAAGGGCTTTACAGCTAAATTAATTAAGCAGATGTACCTGTCTAATTAAAGATGCACTGTCCCTTTTGTACCCT
The DNA here is from genome assembly GCA_003676055.1 of Chloebia gouldiae. Lineage (NCBI taxonomy): Eukaryota > Metazoa > Chordata > Aves > Passeriformes > Passeridae > Chloebia > Chloebia gouldiae. Next base: position 1,827,713 of record QUSF01000027.1, on the reverse strand, counting down.
AGCTGCAGTACAAACAGTATTTAAATACATTCTCTACCCATTTCATCTATCAAAATATTTAGTAGGAACGCTCAGATGAAGGTGATATTAGCAAGATGAGCTTCCCATGTATTATTAATAGAAGGGCTCCCAATTATGCATGAATGCTGCAGCACATCTTCATAGCAATGGCAGAAAACCCAGCTGCCCAAGCAGTCACCAAGCAGCACATTTGTAGGGCTGTTAAAGATGTCCTTGCCCAGCTGAACACAAGGGTTTGTGGCTGGCCCCTGTGCCTGGGAGCAGCCTCTGCCTCAGCCTGGTGCTACAGGCTGGAATTTCTCAGCTCAAGAGGCACCAGGGACTCAGTTTGCTTAGATTTGGCTTTCTTAGGTTTCAAAGATATTTATTCTGAGACTTTCAGGCCTGCCCTCAAGGCTAGAAAGTCCAATTTCCATCCATCAACACCCCTCCCCTCCCAAAAGTATCAAAAATTCTGACTTTGAATTCTCACAAAATAACACAATATCCCCATTGCCACCTGGACAACCAGGATCTTTCCACCTGAAGCTACACTACAGGAGCAAGAAGGAAGTTTGGCCTGTACATTTTTCATTTCTCTATATAGATTTAGACACAGAGCTGAAGACAACAACAAAGACCCAAACCACAAATCAACCCTTTTAATTATAAACTTCTAAGGTTTTTTACATGGAAGGGGCTTAATGATACAGCTTTCTATGAACTCAAATATAACATAAGGGTCTTGGTCAGCATTGACATAAAAGGCATCTTGGTAAAAATCCTCCAGGGCTTTGACATTGCTGTGATAGATGTTCAGGCGCTTCTCAATATTTCCTTCCTCATCTTTGGGGTTCTGCCTGAGCCGGGCCTGGATCTCTGGAGTGGGAGCTGGTCTGAATGTGATGTGGTATCTGGAGAGGAGAAATGCCACTTTTTCAGCTCAGCCTGAGGACACAGCAGCCACCTCTGCAGATATTCCATGCTTTTACCTATCCCAGCCCCTTGGCCTCTTTCTGCTCCAGGTTGGGGTTTTAAAACAAAGATTGGAAATTTCAGAGCAGTTAATCTGTCATTGCTGCCCTCAAAGAACCCTGGATCCTCAAAGGCCAAGGGTTTCTCTGGAAGGGACACTGGTAGTGTTTATCTGCTCCACACAAGGAGAAATTTCTGTTACATTACCCAGTGCTCCAGGTTCAGAAGTATTTCCAGATCTTTTACTTGTAATCTTTGATTCCTCTCTTTAAAAAAGCATCCAAAAAACCCTAACCTTAAACATAAACACAGCCCTGTGTCCAGCAGTGTTGGGACCTGCCACTTAAACTGTGTTTAAGGCTCTCAGGCATTTGATTGCTTCATGAAGTAGCAGAAGGTAAAAAGAGGTTCATTCACCTGAGATAGGTTTTGGTTATTTTTGATTTTCCAAATGCCAGAATTTGGCTTCCCTCAATTCACAGTTGTGGCTTCCCTCAGTTACTTCAGCAGAAAAGAGGATTTTCATCTTCAGAGTCCTGTAGCAGTGCCACAGCCCAGCTCAGCTGACACCAAAGGAATTCTAATGATGTTCCTGCATTGCACAAGGCTCCCAACAATCTCTAAAAGTTCCTTTGCAATCAGGGGTTTAAATTCCCTGTTAGAATTGGTAATCCTAACTCTGAGCAAATATCTCCTCCTCCCTAGCACAAAACCAGCTCATCCCTCTTCCTGTACAGACAAATTTCCTCAAGTATTTTGGGATAGATGCAAAACCAAGGAGGGAGCAGAGTCTGTGTCTCTGCAGAGCTGCACCCAAGGATGTGGACACAGAGTTCATTCCACGTGGGAATCATTTAGGGCACAGCTGAAGGCCACCCCCTGCCCTGCATGCCAAGGATTAGACACAGCACCTAAAAGAATTCAATTCACGGAGAATTTGTGAGCAATAAACCCCAGAGTGTGGGAGAGGGAAGCGTGTGAACTGGAGCAGATACTGAGCAGCCTAATCCTAATGATAAGAAATGCAAAGATGTGGGAATGATTTGCTTCAGCCTGCTCCTTTCTGCTGAACAACCACGTTGCTCATTACTAAAGCAAAGAGAGCAGTTACAGCAAATCACTGCTGCTGTCACAAGTTAATGCTGCACCTCGAGTGAGATGTCTGAATAATCATCCATTACTTTGGGACAAATCCACTCTTTATGGCCTTCATCTATGAGGGTTCAGGATTTGTCTTTGATGCAATAGGATGCGCTCAGCCTTTAGAAAAGCAAAATGAGGGTTTAAAATTTATATGTGGGGAATCATAAAACCAGGCCACAAGTGAAGTTCTGATCACATGCCAGCTCCAGCAGGTATTTGGAAAGATAAATTTATTTGTGACCTGTTCCCTGGAAATCAAGGGTGGAGAAGGCAGGAAAGCTGAAGGCCACTGGTGAGACAAGGGGCTGTGACACCACAGAGATGAGCCAACCTTACAGTGACTCAGTGACTCAAAGGACTTTGCTCTAATGAGCAGGAAACACATTAATACCTCCCAGCAGACAGGACCATCACAGGAGCCTGGGGAAGTAAAATGCAGCAAGTTTTCCATTTTCCCCAGCTGGGAAGCCTTCAAAATTCCCATGGGAATGTCTGAAAACCAGCTGCATTTAAGCTAGGTTTCAGACATCTTCTCTCAGCATCATTTTCCCAGCCAATTGAGTTACCATTAAAATGGTAGACCTGAGCTATTTGCTGCTGTAGATTCCAGGATTTAAAAGCCCCTGTTCTGAGGAGCTGCTGCAGCAGGAAGGTGGGCTGGTGCTTCAGGAGCTATGAAAGTTTTAACTTTGCTTTTAAGGAATCCCTAAGCAGGAGTAGAGCATTCCTGAGCTCCTTAGATTCCTAAGAAGCCAATTTGGTGCTTTCATCTCCCTGGCAGTCAGAAAAAGGTTAGACACGAGCCAGGAGTGCTCACCTCTCCCCAGTGACAGGATCAGTCCTCCGCTGGGACAGGCGCTCCATGATGGACTCGTAGGGGAGATGAAAGAAGAACACCCTGTGGAGAACACAATTAAGTGCATGAACATCCTGAGAACATCACTTGTGACCTTCAGAGTGGGAGTTAATCCTCACCAAAGGAAGAGCAGTCGTGGCAGTGACACCCCCTGCAGAGTCACAGGATTTCTGCCCAGCCTGGCCTCATGCTTTGTTTGGTCTGCAGGCTCAGCAGGGCAGGAGCTCTCAGGCACAGGACTGTGTGTGCTGGGTGCTCTGACAGCTCCGGGTGGGGGAACTGCAGCTGGAGCCTCTCTCAGTCTGTCCAGCCTGCTCAGCCCCCAGCACTTCCCTCTGAACTTCTCCAGATCCACTTCCCAACCCGCCCAGCAAACAGAATCACAATGACATGACCCCAAAGGTAAAGAAAAACCTCTGCTGGTGCTGCCAAGGACAGAGAAAGAGCTTGTCTGCCAGAATTATGCATTTCTCCAGTGCCCATGAGAGGGATTTTCCTCTTGCTGCTTCAGTCCACTTCCACTCCTTTTGCCCTTTTCTCCCCCCAGAGCGAGTCCTCTGCTCTCCCACTCCTGCCCTGCATCCTTCAAAGCAGGATGAGTGGTAGGACAGAACACAGGCCCCAGGATGCTGCTGACAATTCCCTGTCCCCTCCATCAGCTCTGCCAGGGCATGGGGAGCAGCTCAGCACGGCTGGGCCTCGCTGGTGACACTGCTAAAAGGAAATATTAATGCTGAATGCTTCACTTGAAGATCAGAATCTGCAATTCCCACTGAGGCTGAGTGAGTGAGAGCTGCACAGCATCTCAGAGGGGCAGCCCCCCCGTGTCACTGGTGTGGGTCCCACACCAGGAACAGCTTTTCACTGGGGGCTGGAGCAGGATTTGCCAGCCCATCTCACAGAGATGACACAAACCCCCTTACGTGGATGAAGGATGCAGAACCAGAAAACAACACGCCCCACACGCACCCAGACACATCCCACTGTTGCATTTAAACTGCTGTGCCCACCCCACATTGATTCCTTGTCTTTTTGGTTCATTATAGTGCTCCTCTTAATTTTATAATTGTGTTCCAAAGCTCTTCAGCAGAAAATTGTCACCAAACTGCTGAGTGAAAGCAGAGATTAATCCCCTGTCCCCCAGCTATTGAAGACTGGAGCAGATCTGCACAAAGATCACATTTACCAATTAGCTCAGAACAAAATAAAAAATAAGGCTCCCTTTGAACCTATGAATATAATTTTTCCCAGCAAAGCACAAGCTGAAGGCTGTAAATACATCTTTCTTTACAACACACCTTCTCCTGCTGCTGCCTTCAAGGCCAGGCTTCCTGTTTTCATTTTTGTCTGCTTCTCACAGGAGATACTGCGTGGTTTAGACATTCACCAAAGGAACATTTTACACTGACTGGGTGGGATCAGACCAGATGAAAGGCTGAGCTTTACCTTGGCATGCACATAGCAGATTACTAGAATCCTTTGTAGGATTTAAAGTTATGAAAATCATCTCTCTTTTCAAATGTTTACAGATAATGACTTCTATTCACACTGTGGTAACAAAATAACAGCCAGGAATAAAACATTCAAGATCTTGGAGATTCCAAAGACAGGAAAAGAACAACAGTTTCAACACTCTTTTATCCCTTACACTCTTAACATTTTGTTTTTCTTTGTTTCTGTTGCCCAACAATGGCACAAAAACGTGATTGTCAGAACAGGTAACATCTGATGATATGTCTCAAGATGAATATTCTAGTAGAGAGGAACAACATTTATACAGTCATGATAATTGATACGGTTTCCTATTATATCCTGAGATAAACAAACCCACTGAAGGATTATAACCTGGCATATCAAGAAAGCTTGTCGTAATTCATAGTTAGGAACACAAAAAGTATTATGGTATTTGAAACAGAAGAGCCTAAAAAACTCCACTTAAAAAGCTGCCAACAAAATGAACTCTGAAAGCCTTGTCTGAGACTCCCTTCTTTTCCAAACAAGATGCTGCTTATTATCCAGTCTGGTGTCACCATTAAAGAGGAGTGGAGGGGAAGATGTGGGAGGGTGCAGACATCCCTGCTAATATGGATTTTTTTTTTTTTCCCCCACGTGCATTGTGTAACAGCACACACAGAATTCACTGTACAGCAGCACAAACTCCCAGTCCAAGGGTCCTTCCAGTGGGTGGAAGGTGGGATGCCTTACCCTGCCACTCCACACATCTCCCACAGATAAGGGAAAACAACACTCCCCCAGGGCTGTCAGGTTAAAATCGTTCAGAAGCAGGAAAAAAAAAAAGATGAAGGGGAAAAACACTGACAGAACTGCAGTCTAGACTTAAAATACTTCCAATTAGAAAGCTTTATTACCATTTGGAAGGAGACACGTACCCCACACAGTCTATTAGGCAGCCCCAGGAGGTTTACTCACAGGAGTAAAGGCTGTTTACACGCTGCAGGCTGGGAAGAGTTAGCCTTGGCTATCTGATACATCTCCTGCAGCTCCTCAAGGTTCTTGTGAGCAACATTTGCCCTCTGTCCCTTGCTCAGGCTCCTGTGACTCTGCTCACATAACAAAGATGAGCCTCCAACTGCCCAGGTAACACATTTGATGGATTTCTCTTGGAAATCCTCATAACACAGAGGGCTGCACCCACGACCTTGATCCAGCAGCAACTGGAACAACTCCCTGCAAGTCCTGGATTCCTCTCCAAGCAGAGCTTGGCCCCTTCCACACAGAGGGTGTGGTTTTCTCACATAAATGCATCCCCTGTAAAGCTCACTTCAGGAATCAGCCAGGCTTTGTACGTTGTAATGTCACAACTCCTATCAAGGGGAAATATGAAACAGATGTCATCAGAATTGGTAGACAGGGAGGAGAGGAAACACAGCCTCGTATCAAAGTACACGACATTACCCTGCTGGATTAGCATCCAGCACAGCTCCTCTGCCACAGCTCCCAGCTCAGCTGCAGGAGGGGAGAGGTGTCAGTCAGCACAAAGGGGAGGGGAGGGCTGGCCAGAGGGGCACCAGGAATCCTCACTCCTGTGCCACGGGCTCAGAATCCACCTGTGGGCAACCAAAAAATCGCTGGCATCCAGTTGGAGACTGTGGGGGAAGCTCGGTGCAACCTCTGAGGTCTCTGAGGACAAACGTCCCCCTGACTCCCATTGAGTGAAACCAGAGATTCCTGAGCACAGCTCGGTCCTCTCTCCTTTGTTCCATCTCCCAGGAGAGGGATATGTGGGAAAAGGTCCAGTCCTGTCAGCTTTTATAGATGATAAAACTGTGAACACAAATGTTAAAAGGCACAAAAAAATCCGTGTGTCAGAATCCTGCCTCTTCCTCACTGTACTTGACATCATTTATCTAATCTAGTGCAGCTTCCAGATACATTAGAGAGATTAAATTCCAACAAATTAATAATGATGATGACACCTTCACTGTGTACCCAGTCAAATGAGAACTTGCTGCCTTTGGATGGTGATGAAATGTATTCCAGCCCTAGCAGCTGGAATGTAACTCTGTTTTCCTAGCAGCCATCTGGCATTCCAGAAGAGTATTCCAGCCACTTCTGGCTGCTGAGTGTTCAGGCAGTGTCATCTCAGATCCTGGAGGTCACCAGGGCATCCTGATGCTTCCCCTGGTAAATAGAGGAGGCGAGGGAAGAGGAGGGGTGGCAGGGGTGTTATTTCACCCTGGATTGTGAGACAGGATTTTTGGAAAAACGTGTCCCAACCAAGCCATAAGTGAAGGATTTGTGACCTACACAGCAGCATTCAGCTAATCCTGAGCTGCATTTGTTCCAGATGGCAACCAACCCACTTAATCCAAGTTATTAACAACTGGCAGTGCTCAGTGCTGTCCTCACAAGAATTGATTTGGTGGTGGTTTTCCTGTTTTCTGGATATAACCCCACTGACTTCCACCACCTGGAAGGGAAAAATTTTGAGTGTTGTTGTAAGAGAAGCAGGTGTGCCTGAATCCTGGAATCCTGTGCTAGGGAATAAGGGATGCTCCTGCTGAGGACAGTCCCTTTCCAGGGTGGCTCCACTGCCCTGGCAGCTGCCTTCACATCTCCAGAGAGCTGAAGCTCTGCCTGGGAGCCAGGTCCTGTCATTTAAGCACAGCTGCTTCATGAGGCTGACCTAGATGGATCCAGATGTTGGCTGTTCCAGACCTGAGCTATTTACTTAGGTCAGATTCTCATCCTTGGCTTTTCCCATTGCTTGGAGTTGCTCTGGATTGACACCGGGGGAGTGGAGCCCAAAGCCAAGCCCTTTTTATAGAACTGTTGTCTGTGAAATCAGATCATACCATGAAATCAAATCCATACCTTGTTTTCATTTAAGGATGTAAAGACAACACAACAGGATATCTGAGACAGGATCCTTATCCCTACCTGGCTTTTAAAACAGAGACTACTGACTTGCTTGTGGCTATACCAGGGTCAGGACGAGCTTTGCAACAAAGTTAGGATGCTTGAATTAAAACAAAAATACACCACCTGCCAACACTGGGCCACTTTTAATGCAGCTTTTAAACTTTTGAGTTGAAGCTGCAACTTTAAAAATAGTAAGTTATTAATCTTTCCCTTATTTTCTTGACTCCTATATATCTTGTCTGTCGCAGGCAGGTACCAGCTGCCATATTCCCATTCTTCATGCTCTGCACTCTGCAGAAAAAAAAAAAAGAGGCCCCTGCTGGCCAATTCTTGTTTAAAATTGTGCATAATTGATAGTGGCAAATCTACCCCAGCTGTGTCTAAAACCTCTCCAGGGGCAAGAAAAACACTCTCTGTGACTGTCATTAAGTACTAAATTAGCAAGTGCTCCTGGCAGTTTACAACGTACCACATCAGTCTGCTATTAAATAAAAAAAAAAAAGAAAAAAAAGTGAAGATCAGATGCCTGTGTGATGTCAAAGTTACAGCAAACTTTGCTGGCAGAACTTTGACAGACCCTCAGCTAAATCAGAGCAAAAAGAACAGGAAGGGGAGAGTGAAAGAAAGAGAGAGGAAGAGACAAAAAGTTATCTCCTTTTCCAGGCAGACAAATAGAAAACGTCAAATTCAAGGCTACAAATAATTGTGCCTTTCATGAGGCACAGAACACCTTACTCCATATGGAGACATCAACAGGGCTCCTGATGCTATGGCACAATTTTTCATGGAAAACAACTCTCCTGGAGGACTCTGTACTGGCAATGCAATGGCTACAAGTTCTGTAATTGAAATATAAAGCTGAGAAAGAGCTGAGGGTGAAGTGTAAGAATGCAGGAGATCCTAAAAGGCCACCACAGGTACAATCCTTGTGTGATCCCTGGCACAAACACAAACTCCTCCCTTTGGTTCACAAAGCAGCCAAAGCAGGTGGGGGAGGAAATCACAGAGTTCTCACAAATGCATGGAAAAGCCTTGGGGGCATCATGGACTGAACTGGCAGAGGGACAAAATCATCTCTAAAAACTATCCTGAATTTGGGTAAACTCTAAGACTCTCATTGTTAAAACTAACCACATTTTTACCTTTTAAAAGTTTCAAAAAGTGCACAAAACTGTACAAACCTCTGGATTTTACATGCAGAAAGGAGCTTGATGGCAGCTTTGGTCAGAGTACAAAAATTATCAGCATTGCAAAAAGGTCTTTTCCTTGGGGAGCATCAATGAGTGATCACAACATGACAAATCAAGTTAGTGATCCAACTTGACAGGTATGAGGAGGTTCAGATTTGAACCCAAGTACCTAATTCCAGACAAAACCTTAACCATTTTATCTTTGTTGACTTTCCAGCCAGAGATACTGACTCGGATCAATTAATTCTCCTAAAGAACATTCCCTGTCCTATGGCATAAAGACACCTTGAACCTGAAACCTTGGCTAAGCCTCTTCTCAAGCACCGTGGCCCACACACAGGCTGCCAAGCAGGTTACATTTCCACAGTCACATTCTGCATCCCCAATCCTCCTCTTAAAAATGAAAACTGTTCACACAGATCCCACCTACCTTCTCCCAAGACTTGCTCAGCCTTCAGTGCAGCTCTCTCCAGGTGTTTTGCCCATGGGTAACCAGACTACAGAGGCTCTGCTGAGGCTGCACCCCTGACTCGACATGAATCACAGTTTACTCCCTACCCTAAATACTCCTTCTGCATGTCTCTGCAATGGATAAAATGATCCTTATCTCTTATTTATGGAAGGAGCTGTTGGGAGGTTTTATTCACTTATTTCTTTCAAACTCTGGGATATCTTCTGATGAAAGATGCTTGATTCTATTTCGGGAAGTAATTTCACCCTCTAGGTTTCAACCATAAGGGAAAATACACTGCATCAACACTAAAACAGGTTAATCAGCACAAATGTTTTGCTCATTGAGCTCTTACAATGATTCATGGCATGACAAGCTATTTCCAGACCCTGGATCTTTTCAAATGGATGCATTTCTGTCGAGTAACTACAAAAGGCAGCTAAGTGGGGCACTATTCCCAGGACATGGCTGCTGGCCAGGGGAGTGAGGTGAACAACACCCTTTGTGGCTGCAGATGTTCATGCCCTCAGCAGCAGAGTTATGGCTCTGGTGGATGTTTTCCTCTCCCCAGCTGGACGAGCTGGGCTCCACCAGCCCGGACAGCCGAGGTGACAGAGTCCCTCCTGTGTCCCCCCCCAGCAGCCTGGTGGCTCAGCAGTGTCCCAGCAGGTGCCACACCAGCTCACACAGAGGGGACAGGCACTGCTGCCAGTCTGACACAGCAGTGGACTGGGTCTGGAGCTGGGATAAAGCAAAGCAGCCCCGTGGATTCACAGCAGCAAGGAACGCCAGGCCTTTGGGCAGCCAGAGCCCCTCCATGGTCTGCAGGACTTGGGGCTGTGCAAACACTACAGAGCACAGTGAGAGGCACACAGAGAGAGCAAATGTGCTCGTAGGAGTGGCTTCAGTGCATTTTAAAAGCTTCTTTTGAGGAGGCAACATTAACTCTTTCTGTGTCTAATCAGTGGCTTGGATGCATTAATACCTGCATTCAAAACTGCTTTACATTTTTCTCCTCATTTCTATTCTTTGCCTCCTCCTTACTCTCAGATGTTATTCCAGCATCTTTGCATTCCCCCTGGAGTTCATTCCAGCGGTGCTTTATGAATCACAGAATAAGATGGCAGCCAGCAGTGCTTTAGAGAAGTGTGGCTGGCACAATTTCTGCCCTGCACAAGGTTAATCAAACCCCTTCCCAGATAATCCACAGCCTCTGCAGCCCCAGAGGCCCCAGGTCAGGAACCTGAACCCTCTCCCCCAAATGCAGGCGTGTTTCCTCAGATCCCTGCAACCCTGCAATAATTAGGTCCTGCAAAGCAAATCTGGAGCAGAGCAACAACTCCAGGGTTAAGCACCAGCAAACTCATCTCGGGCCTGATGTCTTTGCTACCTGTCTGCAGCTTGGCACCAGCACCTCCTGCTCCTAACAAGGGTAAAACCCACACTCTTCTTCCTTATTAAATAAACAGAATCAAATTTAGAGTAAATGATGTTTAACCCTCACCCCCAACATTTAAACACTAACTTTTGTCGTTAGTAAGGTATTTGGTATGTAAAAATAAATAAAAGAACTGACACCGGAAAAGTGTATGATTTGGGGGCAAGGGGAGGGAATAAAAGAATGGATTATAATGTGTCATTTTATATATGTGTCAAAGGAAACCAATTTCATAATAGGGAATAAAAATTCCCTGTTTAAATACTGTCAAATAAATCCTCAAATGTAATAGGGTTCACTTGTGGGGAAAGGAAAACTAAATCTGATTAAATATTAATGTGGCGTAGTATTAATTAAGAGAGAAAAAAGTCCATCAAGAGAACCCCAATATGTTTACTGTGTCCCCAGGAAGCTGGAAAATTTCACAATCAAGTGTGTAAATGTTCTAAAAAAGGGTCCTGAATATTTTATGAATATTTGTCATAAAACAGAAATAATAACCACTGTGCAGAGCTATTAGAATTAATATTTATGCTGCCCGCCATGAAATATTCATGGGGACAGAGAAAGGGGGGCCCGTAAGACAAGAATTAATTTACATTGGGCTTGGTTTACCCGCTGGCTTGATGTTTAAAGACGGCTTGACAAGGCTCCATATGAATCCGTCAGTCACTTGCAGCGGTAGGTGGGGTGAAGGCAGGGGGAGGCAGGGGGGGAGCGGGTCCAGGCTGCTGACAGCTCACAGATTGAGTTTCTGACAGCCCTTAAAAAAATCTAAACGGCCCCCCACCTTTTTTTCCTTCTTCCATTGCCCAAGGCGCTCTGTACTGCCACCGTTCATCCGATCTCCCCTTCCATCTGCTGAAATTAAGGAATTAATGAGCGCTATACACTTTACAGCAGGCCCCAGGAATGTTTACTGGTGATTAAATTATAATGCAGCCGAGCTGTATAATTCATGAACCAATTAAAGGAAGTGTTAGTTGATTTGATGGGATGAGGACGTACAAAAAGCATTTAACTAATAGGGAACCGTGGGCTGCCGGGCGCTTTGGCTTTCTCGGATTACGCGGCTAATTGCTCTGCTTTATAGGGCTGTCACAGATAGCCATACATATTTCATTGTTCTCAAATACTTCAATTGTTTGCTTTCGTGTTGCTGCTGTAATATGTAGAAGCCCAGCCAAACTTCAGTGTAGTTAAAGCACTACTCTGCAAAAGCAGGTTGCTCTGGGAGGAGCGAGGGACGAGAGGGGCACGAGGAGAAGGCTGGCTGAAAAGGAGTAACTTAAAGCCTCAGAGTTAAATGTCACTCAGCAATTACATGATTAAAAGGTGCAACATATGATAGTCTTTTGTTTTACAACTTTTTGGACACTAATATTCTATGCTGACTTCACCGTGGAGAAAATATTGGTGCGCTGAGCTGCTTTTTGTTTTGCTAATACTGAGGAGCGAACGAGGAAGGTGGAGAGGAAAGTGTATTAAAAAAATCCAGCAAGGAAGAGTTAGATTGCTGTGGTTATCAAGAACAACACATCATGTTTAAACTTAGGGGGTTTGATATTCTAAAACACACGGGAGATGAAGGAGGTAGATTTCCCATCCGGGAGAACGCTCGGTGTCTAATTCAGGGAGCTGCTGAGTCGTGTGAGCTGCTCAGCCCAGCAACTCCAGTTTGCTGCACAAGGAATGGGGGAATTTGCCATTCCTGCTGTTTCACAAAGCACTCCCCCACAGCTGACAGGCCACAGGGTTTGATGAAACAGATTCTCTGGATTTGAAGGGGCCTATCAGTCAAGTTACTCCTCAGTCAAAGCAGGCACATTCTTCCAGCAGTGAAATCCCCAGCCCATATCCAGAGGTATTGCTGAAAAAATTAAGCACCATCAGACAAACATCTCACACAGGCACTATTTTGTGGTTAGACCCTGGCATCTATGAGTAAACAACAAGCTGGGTGAATGCTGGATTTCTTTAACTCAGTGATGAAGACTGCTGCCCTTCCATGTTTTGTCACCCACCTGAGGGACTCTGTGGCAAATCCTGACCTGTCAAATCTGGAGCTTTCCATTCCAAAGTGTTGTACAAAACCCAGCTCAGCAACTTCCAAGATAAGTTATTATGTAAAGTTTCTAATCTGGTTCATCCCTTTCCCTGCACCTGTTCCCTCCAGGATTTGGGTTTGGAAAGCAATCCCTGTGGAGAGCCCTCCACCAGCAATCAGGATGTCTTGGCAAGCCAGTGCAGGTGTTCAGCAAGAGACCTACATTCAGTGAATAGTGACTTTTTTCTAAAAAGCAGACCAAACCTAAGTGACCCCAGAAAGAAGGAGCTGTACATCCCATTTCCCAGGGCAGCACTCAGATTAGCAGGCTTGGGGCAATCTGGGTGGAAAAAAAAATTGGCGTGCTAAAGAAAAAAGATTTCTCATATAGCTCGTCACTGATGTTAAAAAACATTCAAATTAAAAAAAAATATTTTAAATAACTCCCTTTATTCAGAACTACCATCTATTGATAGTTTGTCCCCAGTTTCTGGGTTAAGTGATGCAAAACTTTGGCTTAGTTTAACAGGTAGGCTCTGAAATAAGGGATAATGACACCAGTCACACAGCAGGAAAACTTGTCACCAACCCACTGGGAGGCTGAGTAAAATGGAAATTGGATTGCCTGCTCTAGAAAATAGAAAGGTTAAATTGTCTGAGAAATAAAGTTAATCCTAAACTCACCTAAGTGGGCAGTGCCTCAGCTGTGAAATCTGACTTTCCAGATAATCATGGGGACAGTTCTACACACTACATGTGATCTTGGGGGGCTTTGAAGCACCCATTGCAGGATTAAATACATCTGCAATTTGGTAAAATCCATTCAGTGACGTTTCTGACATTCAGCACCTGGGACAGCAACACAGAGTGTTGATTTTAACGAAAGTGTTTGTGCAAACCGAGCTCAGTCTGTGTCCCAAAAACACGAGCAGCACTGTGGGCATTACATGGGAGAAAAGCAGAGGTGAGAGCAGGCTCAGGAATCAGTCTGTGCCAATGATTGCTAACAGAAAACGTCAGAACTTGGCAATGTCAAGGAATCAGAGTCACTGCAGAAAGTATTTCCTTTGTGTCTTTTGAAGTGCCCTGGATACAATCAATCATAGAGGAAAAAAAACTCCTATATTTGAGTTCAATGTGGAAAGGGCTATTTGCATTTCAATATGCTCAACTTATCCTGCCAATAAAAACATGGAATCATGAAGAAGAGATCAGGCCACTGGAGTGAAAAACAAGAGATGACATCCCGCAGACCTTTCAGATAAAACAACTTCTTGTTTGTAACATTTCTGTTGACGTCCCAATATTTCTGAATGATTGGGTTTTCAAATGAGATCAGTCAGCATGCAAATAAGGAAACAGGATCAAGACATCTCCCATACCTGATTGGATAGAGAAATTATCAAAAGACCCTTTTTTCATATTAAATTTCCATCACAAAAGGTCAAACTTTCAACTCCCATTACTTTTGCTAACTGCATTTCACTGTGCCAGCCAGCTCATCGCTGCTGCTGTTTTCAGAGGAAAAACAGAGAAGTAACAAATGATTCCATCTTCTCACACATCTGTCAGACGGGATGGACAAACATTTTTTAATCTTATTCAATTTTTCTCTATAGCTCTAAAAATCCTTGCAGCCAAAACATCCTTTCTAACCTGATTAGCTATTCCTAGGTTGCTTTTATTTTTCTTACAGATTCTCGTCTTATTTTCTAGCCCACAGACTGACAGAGCACCAGCTGTGTTGCCAGAATATTTTGTCCTACAATTTGGCCATTTAAAACACTTTTTGATGTGTGCTTTCCTAAAATATATGTCCCTGCCTTGTCTGGCTGGACTGCTGCCTAAATACACAAGTAATGGATGTTCCAGAAATGGCCCAAGACTCAAACACTCGGCTCACACAACCTCAGAGGAGCAGCTCAGCACCACGAGGTGCCATCCACTGCTTTTCAAGTTTAAAGCTGAATTTTGAACAGCAGGGATAGCAAGTGGGGCAAGCACAAGAAAAATGAATTCATTAGTAAATTGGCAGGACTCGATGTATTCGTCCCATAAAAATTCTCCCTCACCATGATTATCATTGCAACATATATAAGCCATCAGAACAGTACCTAGAGGTTTCTGTTGCTCTGATTTTCTCTGTTGTTCTTATTACTCAACAACTAAATGTTTCACAAAGCCATTTCCTACAGAAATATTTATGTTCCCAAATGTTTATTGGCCCCTCTATCATGATCAAGCTTTTATGAGCACTCTATACAGAATTCTGAATTAAATACATAATTCCTGCTCTATGAGATCTGTGTTTGTCTATTCCACATAGCCAGGCACTGTGGTGAACCATGGAACACCTTGCAGAAAATCTAATTTATATGGTAAAGATATTTCTATCCACACTGACTGTGTGGGCTGGTGATTACAGGAAGCTAATGAGGACAAGGAGGATGGAGGGCTTAAATTCCATTAAAGGCTTTTCTTCATTGTGCTGGTTGTCCTGAACAACCTCTTCCAGTGATTTCTGCACAGCCAAAGGCTCTGAACCTGGAAGGATGTGGAGGAAATGTCACACAAACGCTTCTGACTTGCTCCACATCACACAGGTGACCACAACAGCTCAGCTCAACATGGAATAATCAACCCTCAATCCCCTGGGATCTGCTCTTCCTGGCAGCTCTGAGCCAGGACCACTGAACAGCTCAGATCAGGAGCTCTTCTCCCAGATTACTTCCTTCATCTCTGATTTTTCATTTTCCTTCTCTTCTCCTGTTGACCAGCAGTGCCTGTGATGATTTGTCAGTGTCTCTATGCAGCAATTAAACAAAAATTCTGGCCTCTTTACCAACATCAGATCAATGTTCTCAGCTCCTTGGTGCCCAGCAATGCCAGGTGCAGAATACAGGGAAACCTTTTGCACATAAATTTTTGGAATGGCTGGAGCTATGCCAGGGGAGGTTTAGGTGGGAATTAGGAAAAGTTCTGCCCCCAGAGGGTGGTGGGGCACTGACCAGGCTCCCCAGGGATGGGCACCCCAGAGGTCCAGGAGAATTTGGACACCAGGGACATGGTGGGACTGCTGAAGTGTCTATGCAGGGTCAGGAGTTGGGCTCCCTGATCCTTGTGGGTCCCTTCCAGCTCAAGATATTTTATGATTCTATGAAATAACAGCAAATACAATTGATCTGTAAGTCTTTGCTCTTCACAAGTCTATTACTATTGACACACTAATCATCAGGCCACTTAAATGGATCAAAAGTCATTATCTGAAAGGTTAAAATCTGTAGTGTTCTCTTTTTTTTTGCCTGAGACATGTCTGGTCAAAGGTATTTTGAGGATGAACTGAGGATTTCAGTCACTAGGTAAGGCCTGGAGCTCATGGGATTTAGTAATGGGCTCTTCAGAGTAGATGAAGAAAATATAAAAGATCTGCTGGCTGGAAACTATATTTGACATTCAGATACATTCATGACTGAGGTGTGGGATTCTAATAATGAGTAACTGCATAGGAACTTATTCACTCTTGGATTGATTGCACAGGCAACTTTTAAACAGAGTGATTTCTCCCCCAAAAGGTGCTCCAGTTCAAACAAGACTCTGAACCTGTTGTGAATTACAATGTGTTTGGAATTAATCAGACAGAATCTGACATTTAACAAAAAAGAATAAGATGGATTTTTCTGCTTAGAACTGTTTTAAAGGAAGACTCTTGTTCCTTAAAAGGTCCACCCACTATGCATAACTGTTTGTACCCAGAAATAAACTGAAGGAAAGGGCACTCACCTCCACTTGCAGCTTGCACATACCAAGAAAATGTGAAAAGCTGAATGTTTATATTATTTCCCTGCTAATATAACACAGAATCCTGCTTAACACCATAATAAAAAACACCTTCTTCAAAATCAAATCCTCTGGTTCTTCCCAGGGCAAAGCTTCCAGGTTACCCATCAAGAATTTTCCAAGTGAACAGTTCAGACAACCTCACAAACTCAGCACACACAGACTCTGTGCACCTTGTAAGAATGAGGAATATTCACAAATATCAGCCCTTTGCAGAATGTTTTTTAAGGGCAGGGAGGAAACCAGAACAAGTTTTTGTGTTGGCTTCTAGGAAAGAGCTTACACTGCCATTGCCATAAATCACCCCAGAACATCCACAGTGATAGAGCACTTTTCATTAAAAAAAAACACTGCAGCTTCCTTCAGAAGCACTGCCACTTACCATTTCTTTGAGGTAATCAGATAGCTGTTAATTAATAAACCTGTCAGGTGAATCGTCCTGCTCTGGTCATCATTATCCATTCTGTAACAGAATCCTGCTCTCATCACTGCTATCCACCCCATAGCTTCCAGCTCAATTAACTTAATGCTATGCAAATGAGAGGCTCTCCTCATCATTAGCTTATAGCCCACAAATGTTAATAACATAATTGGGCCTTCAGCAGGGTAATTAGACACGATTTCTTCCATTAGTCTTACAAGGCTAATTATTGTTGATAGGAGAGAGGGGATGAGTCCCAGTGCTGCATGCAAAGAGGGGCATCTGGTTAAAGCAAATATAGACAAAACATCAACAAGGTAAAACAACAGTTGAGATCCAGAGCAGGGTCAGGGAGGGATGGGGTGAAGGAAGATACCATCAGGAGAAACTTAGGAACCACAGGAGGAAAGAAATTCTACAAGACAAGAACTAAACCCAAATATCCAGCCTGATGCTGGAGCTCTCCTGCCCTTAGCAGTGAAACAAGGTGGTGCTTCATAAAGCCAAGGAAGCTCCTCTCAAGCTTTTGCAGATAGGGCAGTGGGGAAGCTGTGCTGGTCAAAAGTCCCAGGTTGGAGATGCAAATGTGCAGCCACAGAGAAGAACTGAATGAAGAACTGAATTCATTCCTCCACTTTCCAGGTCACTGTGTCTAACAATTTCTCCTGCCACCACTGGGCTGGCTGTGTTGGGTCACAACATTCTTCTGAGCAACACCTGCTTGCTGTAAGAACCAAAGGAAACAGTCTCAAGTTGAGCCAAAGGAAGTTTAGATAGTAGGAAAAAAATTATTCATGGAAAAGGTGGAACAGGCTGCCCAGGGAAGTGGTGGAGTCACCATCCCTGGATGTGCTCAAAAATGTGTGGCTGTGGCACTTGAGGACGTGGTTTAGTGGTGAACACCATGGTGATGCTGGGTGGAAGGTTGGACTTGATGGTTTTAAAGATCTTTTCCAATCTTCAGGATTCTGTGATTCTAATTAAAAAACTGGAGTACACTGAATTTTGTAATAATCATGAAGTAAAATGCATGTCAGCAATTTATTCACAGAAAAGTAATAAAAATCTGAATTCAGTGTAATGGACTGGCAGTAATATTTCTAACAAAAAAAAATGGCAGCAAGTTTCCAAATTTAAATTATATTTTGGCTGGTGGAATGAAAGCTAAGGATTTGTTCCTGTGCCAGTTAAACCTGTGCATCCATGGAGTTTAGAAGGGTAAATGGAGACTGAGTTCTGTGAGAAAACTGGACTTTCAAAAGGAGAAAGAAAACTTTACAGAAATATGGCAGGTTTTTCACACCCACCACCACTCAGCTTTGACAGTTCAGGGTCTTGCTGCAAAGTGTTTAAAAAAAATCTAAACCGAAGGACTGAACAGGACTCAAGAGTTTGAGAAAGCACATTACTCCTTTATTTTGTATCTGTTTAACTTTGGGGCACATTCATGGGCAATATGAATCCTTCGAATTCACTGCAAGTATGTGAGGAGGAACCTTTGCTACTGACTTCTCCTGAAAATCAGCTTAAATTATGTTCACAGAAGTAGCAGCTTTTATTAGAAGGTTAAATGAAATCATTACTCTTTTAACCTACTGTACCTTGGCCTTTGGTCGTTCTCTCAACAGAACAGGATTGTTCACTCAGTGAATATCAGTGGGACATTAATCAGCATTATGTCAAAAGAATGACAGACCACAATTTTTAAAGAATTATTTTTATCAAAGCATGGCAGTGCCCTACTGAGCTAAGAGCTACAGAACCTGTTAGGAGAGGGTAATGTTTAAAAGCCTCTGTGGAATAGATAAAAACCTTTCACAAAGTGTATTTCAAAGGACAGAGTTCTGTAATATGAAATTTTGCAAACATAATGGGTTTAGGGACAGAAAATATGATCCTTGCAAAGCATAAAAGCCCTGGGTCACCTTCTACACCTGAGCCAAAGGAGGCCAGTTTAAGTGATAGTGATTAATACATTTATGTGACTGCAGGTGACCCAAGCCCATGGAACTGGATCCAGTGGATCTGGCAGATATCAGGGATTATTCCCACACCTTTCCTGCAGAATAAGCTATGGCAGAGTTCAGTTCCCCTCTCTTAAATTGCCCTGCACTTACTAAATTTACTCACTGCAAAATTCTGAGCAAATATCTTGTTCCAAGGCAAACAGCAGTAAATCCACTGATGTTTTAATGAAGATTACACTTTCTAATCCTCGTGGTAATGACAAACCAGTCTGCATTCAATATGCAATATTACTTGTCAGTTTTAATCACCAAAACTGTATTATATTTGCTACAGACTGATGCACTTGTCTTCCCAGATCTTCAGCCTGGAGAATCCAACCAAAAGCAGCACAATTCCTGTTCTGCTGAGAGTTTTCTGCATGGGCCAATTTTGCCACACGAGCTCCGAGGAAAGCCTTACTCTGGGATTAGTCCCAGATCCAACAAGATTACTAAATCAGAGCACAGCTGGCACAATCCTGTCCATGTTTTAACAGAAATCATGTATTTTACAGAAATTCTGGAATTCTGTCCATTTTTTTTCAGAAATCCTGAATTCCAGTGATCGTGGAGTTCATAGACTCAGTTTTAACCTGTACAAGATGTAAGGGTGGCCTTGCTGCATTTATTCAGAAGAATATTCAGGCAAATTCAGCCACCACACTACTGAGGTAATCATGATGGGAGATGCTGGACAACACTGGCCAGCCCTCCCTTCCCCTCGTGCTTCCTCAGCCATTAAATTTCTTCATTTACAGTTCTCACACATGCAAAATTCTCCTCAGTTTTATCTACATATGTCCTCCTACCAATGCAAAGAAAATGCCCTGGTTAATTAAATGTATTTATATTTAATGCTTTTCTCCCTCACTCATTTTTTCAGAAGTTTTTCTGGTTCTAGGCAGTTCTCAAAACCAATATTTTCTTTACAAAAATACTTCAAACCCAGCCTTGCATGTGTATGGTTTTCATTTGTGTGTTAACTCCTGAGTTAATTCAGGTAAAATTTTGAAAATGACTGCCTTAAACCATGAGGAAATAGTCAGAATAGACAAAGCACATCATATTTTACTTTATTTATTGGCTGTGAGACCAATCAGCATTGCACACCACGAAATGCACTGATGGTGCATGAGTGCAGCCACAGCTTTTCCTGCCTACCCATCCCAGCAGAATTGTTGGTTCAGAGGGACTCTGGGCCAGAGAGCCTCGAGAGGAGCTGCAGGAGGAGCTCAGGCAATGCCACAGCAGCCCCAGCACTGCTGGATCCCAGCCCAGGCAGCCCCAGAGAGCAAACAGAGACCTGAGGGAGAGCTCAGGGAGCTCTTGGGGATGCTCCAAAATGTGTGAATAAAAACTGCAGCACAGAGGGCAGAGGGGGAAGCACAGGCTCCCACTTAGCCACTATTTAAATGCTAGCACTTGCATTTCCTTGGCTGTTTCACTTCATTCCTTAAACCAAAGTTGTGTTTTAGGTGAATGCCCTGAACAGCCTTTGCTGATTTGTAGAGATTGGTATCACAAAGTTGTCATTGGACTGAGACATGACTGGCTTACTTTGTCTTGTCTAAAATTTGCTAACAGTGCCAAAGACATCCAAATTAGCCCAGACTCTGCTGCTTTCACAGAATTTTCCCTCTCCAGTCTGGTGCTGAGTTCAGAAAGGCAGCCTTGATGTTGGTGGCAACTTCCAAGAGAAACAGTTCCAATGTAAGGACAACCAGGATAGAAAAGTCTTCAGGTTTCCTAATGTTTCCTCATTTGTGAGAGATGGTTACTGCAGGAAAATCTCCCTCCTTTCAGCAGTAAAAGGAATGAAAGTATTGTGCATGTGGTGTTGGGTCCTTAAAAATAACAGTAAAAATAAAAATACTGACTTAGAAGTAGAAACTTTTCTTCTTTCTCTTCCTGGAGACTTTGGAAGCTTGCTGAGATCAGAGCACGCCTTAATTGCTGTATCCAGGATTTCACCAGACAAACTCCAGCCATCAAAAGGAGCTTGTATGAGATGAGGTAACTTCTAAAAATAATCCCTGCCTCCCACAACTGAAGCCAAATATACCTCCTGTTCTTGTTGGAGCAAAATCAGCTTGTGACAGCAAATGCAGCATCCTACAGAAAGCCCACAGAAAGATTTTAAAACTGCATTTGATGTTTTGTTATTGCTGGCTCAAGATGCATATTAATGCTTCTCCCCAGGAGAGGAAGGCTCTTATGGGACCAATATAGGTCAGGCAGAATGTGCAGCAGAAGTGACATAATCTTTTTATTGTAATCATCCAATTTTCTATCTATTGGATTATTTAAGAGCTTCTAGTCAGAGTAGTGTTAGGAGGGAAGAGAGAGCACAGTCTGAGGAGGAGAATGGAGAGTAAGAATTCCCCACCAATGGTTAAACCTCAGAAATCTGAATTAGGAGCTGCTTCCATTGGGTTTGTGTGGACAAAAGCATGAGGGTGAGTTTTTGTAGGATGTGTAGCCCTGGGAGTGCTGAGCAGAGCCCTCCTGCCAGAGGGGCAGTGAGGGAATGGGAGATTCCTGAATGTATTTTGCCATCACTCCATGACCAGTGGCGCCTCTTGCACTGGAGGCAGATCAGGAAACAAAGGTAAATGACTTAATTACAATCTTGTTAATGAGCAGGATAAGTGTCCAAACATCAAGAGAGAAGACAATCACTGAGTTAGTCCTGTAGCTTGGAAAAGGCTACAGCAGTAGAAACAGGATTAAACTGATCCCAGTCCCTGAGTGAAGCAGACAAATCTCAGGTGAGAGGAAGATTTGCTGATTTTGCCCAGTAAAAAATGGGATTTTGTTTGGGTTTGGGGAGCAGGAGCTGTGGTTTTTCCCCTTGGCCAGGGTGCTGTGGTCCCCCAGAGCGGGGCTGTGGCTGGGGGTTAGAGGGGGTGTCTCTGCTGGGTGGGGAGCACAGATCAGGATTCCTCACCCAAACCACAATTCCCAGCAAGTTTCTGTTCCATCAGCCCCTGCCTCCTTCAGCCTCCGCTGCCCCTTGGTTTTTACCAAAAGCCTGTTTGATTTTGGATGGAGGAGAAGAGCCCAGCTGAGATGGGAGCACTGAAATGCAAAGGGAAAATGAACCCAAACCAATTCGTGCTGGTGAAGACAAGAGTCAGTAAAGCAGCAGCCACAGAATGGCTGGAAGAGTCAGCTGAGAAAAAAAAAAAAAAGAGAATTACTGAAACAGAGAATGGTGCTGCCTATTATTTTTACTATTTTACAAATTAATCCATATCCTATATAGTTCACTTGGACTTTTTCTACAGTTTCTCTGTCTCTCTGGTGCAGGCAAATTTTATTATAATGATTTAGTCCCTTGATTACCACATCATTTTTCTGGGGTTTTTTTGGCTTTAAAATGAGGAGAAAATAAAATACAACATTTCTTCTTTGCTACTCATCAGATCTTTGTATGCCATCAACCTAAACCACACCTATTCTAAATACACAATATCCATCATTTAAATTGGGTCAAAGTTTTTAAAATGCTCTGTAAGATTTTTCCACGTCAGAATAATTCAATCACTATCATGTTTCCTTGATGCAACCATTTTGGGATTTAGCTTGTTCCTTGATAGGGATTTAATTAAATCATTTACATGTAATTTCCAAACAAGTAGCTGTTACAAAAGGCAGCAAAGAAATGAAAAGGCAGAAAAGGGACCTGAAGGCAGGAGATCTTTAACAAAAATATTTCTGATATAAAAATGAATCTGAGCAATACATATTCAGTGATAAGTATTCCAGTCCATGCCTGGTAAACTCTCAGATAATGGCAGCATGGTGGGGTCACTGGGGTTCTATTAGCTCAATTAATGAGGAGTAAGATAAGGCTAACACCCAGCTCTTCAAACGGCTCAAAAATAGAGCTGATAGTAATGGAGTTATTAACCTTCACCAGCCATTGAATTTTACTGCTGATTCAAACTCCATTTCCTAGTTCAGGCCTCCATTAATAGGCTGTTTATTATCCCTAATCCACATTGGGATCAGCTGCAGAAATATGAAAGCCCCATGTAAAGACCAAGTAGTTCAAAAGGAAAAAGAAAATATTTTTTTCTCCCCATTCTGATTTCTCCATTTTCAACATATTCACAGGTTCTTCCTTAGAAATTAGGAGCTTCATTATCCTAAACTGTTTGAATACATGTTCTCAGCAGTGTGGTGGAAAAGGAGCTTTAAATATATTGTGTAAAAAGATGACATAATTGGGAACACAGCCACATCATTTTGAAGACCAAATAAAACCCTGCTGGAAAGCTTGCACTGGAGAAGCTGTTGCTGTTTATTTTCTCTACTGGGAAAGAAACAACTTTAAGTTTGGAAAAATGGGTATTAGAAATATATTATTGCTAAGTCAATCCTTTAGCTCAGCTCTCCCATGCCCAGCTTTGTCTGTTCACTTGTATGATTTCTAATGTAATTAATCAACACAGAAAAGTAAAATAACTGACCCTGGATTCAGATGAGAAGGACAAACCCAAGGAAATAATGGAGCAGGGGAAGTGGCAGTCCCAGGAGAGGCATCAGCAGAGCTTTTGGCACTATGGGAGGGCTTGAGGAGAGCTCCAGCACAAACCAGGCTCCAACTTTAATACAGAAATCCTGAGTTAAAGGCTCTCATTAGATCTCTGCTGAGTTTGAACTCACTCAACTGAGATTTTTGACACTTTGTAAATTTTTGGTATATTTTCAGTCAAAGAGACAATGTTTAGTTACCACAGCTTACACACAGGAGATGTTCTTCCAAAAGCTATCCCAGTAACATTTGATAGAATATCAGCAATTATGAGTGATGGAATTAAGATCAAAACAAAAATGCTTATTATATCCACATCTAGTACACAGTGCTGCCCTCAAATGCAGTTCTGGGTGTCCCACCTCATTAAAAAAAACAAACAAACAACAAACCAACAAACAAACAAAAAAAAACCACAACTGGACTTCCCAGTGAGGGGAGAGAACAGGATGATCAAAAGAGTGAAATCATTTCTAGAAAAAAAAAACCAAACTATAAACAGATCAAGGTTCTTTGTCTGGGAAAGAGGTGACTGAAGGGCAAATACAAGAGGCTTAGAAAATCAGGAGTATTGAGAGACATGATCAGGGAATATCTGTATTATGTTTCTCAATTCTCTGTATATTAATATCTGTAAATGTTTCTCAAGAGAAGAAATGCACCTGGAAAAAAAATTATGAGGTATTTTTATATGACACCCAGTGAAATGAGAAACTCCTTTCCATGTGGTTTGGTGGAAGGTTAAACCCAAAGGTTTAAAAAGAGACTATAATCTCAAGGAAAAGGGGTGATCAGAAGTTTTCCAGAGGATCCTCTGGCTCAGGGAATCCTTAAATTTCTGATTTTCTTAAGCTGGCCCAGCAGAGGAATGCTCAGGAACCAGCTGAAGGTGACAACCAGAGATTCACAACACGACCCTGCTGCTGAATCTTATTTTAACTCCAAGTTTGAGAGAGAGCAAAAAAGCATAAAAAAAATACTTTGGTAGATATTACACCGAGTTTTCAGTAGAACCACCCACGGCTATAATATAAATTTCTTTTTGTTGCTTAAGCACTAATTAAAAAAAGCTAAACCACCCATTTGGGTGAGGAGCTGAAGCCAATCCTTTGTGTCAGTGGCTGGGGATTCCCGCTCAGGTGGGCACGAAGTGGTTAAATTGGAGAGGCCATTAACAGCTCTGTGCCCTGAAGGCTGCCCCAGTTCAATGCCAGCAGGATCCTGTCCACTTAGGCAGGGGCTGCTTCACAGGGGAGCTCAGGGAGCAGCTCTCTCCTCTCCTTTGCAGCTTTTCCTGTGCCAGTCCCCCAGCAAACCCTCATTCTACTGCAAATTCTAATTTTAAGAAACCCCCTATTTTTTTTTTTTTGGTGAAAATTGAATTATTTTCCTTTTTGTTCCACCGTAGTTCTTTGGATGCGGTAGCTGATGCTGTATCAGGTTTTTCTTTTTTTATTATTACATTTTAACAAACTTTATAGCCCATTTTGTTTGTTTTCAAATAACTTTATTTTCCTTCTTTTCTACCATCAATTACTAGGTTTGTTTTTCTTTCTGTAAGATGGAGGAGTCAGGAGACTGATCCTGCTCAATGCAGTATAATTTAGTATTATGTGTGGTAGCTTTATGAGGTGGGAGTCAGATAAAACATAGTATTTGAACACTAACCATTTATTAGCTCTAAGGAATAGATTTGTGACTTGACAAGCAGACAATAACTCTGTGTTCTGATCAGCCAAAGAGGTCTACTCTGAGTTCAAAAAGCAGAGTAACATTCTCTTTCACAAATAATTTTGTTTACTGATGTGACTAGATTTTAATAATAAACTTGATATATATGTAAATTTATTTTAATCTAATTTCATCAACAGAGCCCTCCTAAAAATGAGACTTTGTAGATTGTTCTGTGTCTGATTTATAGATTTCTGCATCCTATTCCCAGACTGATTTCAAGGTTATAATTCTATCAGGTTTTTCTCCTGATGTCAGAAACACCACCTCTGCAGATAGTGTTTTATAACTAGCATCACAACTGAAACTGAATTACTGCCCTGCTATCCTATGCTGCAATGTGTCCTTTTGTTTATAATCACCCTCTCTCCCTCACATCCCTTCCACTTCAGCTTCATGGAAAATACCAGCTCTGAGATCAATCAGGGAGCTCAATGCCTATTCCTGTCCCTCACTTCAAGCCCTGTATAAAACAGGGACCAAATTCTAAACTCAGATGTGAATGTGCAGAGCTCTTTAAAGCGAAGGGAGGAAATGGATCAGTGCTGAATTTCCACACATCCAATTCTATAATGAGTTGCTCTTCCTCCCTTGATGAGGTCTCTGCTGTGAAGGAGCACATGGGGCACACTCCAGTATTCACACTGATCTCAGGGACTCGCAGTGTTCAGGGATTCAGCACCTTCCTTCCAAATGCACAAGAAGAATAATCTGTGGGAAATCATGTTTCACTGAGTCCAGCACAAGTTTTGAGGTTCTTTCTCCACTGTTTTTTCATGCAATGGATTCCTGTTTAGGATGCTCATGGTCTTCCTTTGGATAAATAAAGTTACTGCTGTTTCCACACACTTCACTTTTCAAACCTTGATGGATGACTGGCAGCTCCTTCCCTCTGCACTCCCTCTATTCTCTCTCCTACTCAACCTCAACCTTTTCCATCCTTCTCCTATCCCTGTACAGGAGGGAATCCAGGCCAATCCCACAGGAAGAGTAACTTTGCCAAATTAAACACTGATGTGGGTAATGCACCTCTCCTACCACTACTTCTCAGATAAGAACATCTTCCTTGGAAGCAGAAAGATCACAAATTTCCAGTGTTTGCCTTTGGAATGGCCACTGTGCCAGCCAGTGGGATGGACAGATCCAGGAAGGCCTGGGAAGGGAATGGAAAAGCCTCTCAGCTTTGATGAGTGCACCAGCACTTTAAATCCTCACCAAAATAACTCTGTTTTATTTGCTTGGCACTCGTAACAGTTCTCTTTGGATGCTGATGTCTCTCATATTACATTTCTGAACAATTCATTATAGCTCAAATAAAATGTAATTCTCATGTTGTTTTTAATTATTTCACAAAACCCAAAAGTCTCATAATGAGCTCCTTGCAATACCAATATATTTCCATGGTATTATGTCAATGCTGAAGAAAGAAGATGTAGATCCCCCCTCCTGCTGCAAATAAAATACATCTTCTCATATAATCCAAACTTTAATCCATTTCTTATGGTTTGGCTTCAGAGGCAACTCAAACAAATAACCAGAACAACAAAACCTCTTCTCTCTCCCACAGTTTGGCCATCTGGAGCATTTGTCAGGCCAGGGCTCTATTTCCTCCTCTCCAGGAGCAGGACCCCTTTCCTCACCAAGGAAACAAAAACTAAGATGCAGCAGCACAAACATAAAAAAAAATGTCAATAAAGATCTGTATCTTTCCACAAACAGTTTTTTCATGTCCACAGGGGTGTGATGGCTGGATTTCTCCCTTACCTGTTGGGATTAATCTGTGCTTTCTGCAGCTGCTCTCCCTGCTCCACATCCCTGGGGAAGCCAGAGAGCACCCAGCCATTGCTCAGGCAGTCGAGGGCGCTCAGGCGTTCTGTCAGCAGCTTCAGGACAAGGTTGTCTGGCACTGCAGAGGAGGAAAAAGGTGACATTTATTCTGAGTGCTGAGTCTGCAGGGAAGGGAGATGCTCACAAGCCCTTCTGGAACCAAACCAAACAGTCATTCCCATTTAGGACTGACTGGCATTGGGCATTGTTGGCTCCTGCATTTTTATTGTCATGGAACCCCAAAACTCACAAGGAACTGTAGGGCCAAAGCAAAGGATTTGATTTTGCAATGCTCTTTTTCCTGTCAGCCACACTGGACTGGTGGCACACAATCTTATCAAAATGCAAAAACAATGACCCGAGCTGTGGAAGAAATCCTGAGACAGGAAAGGAATTTCTGAGCATTCTGGATTGAACTCAGCAGGTGATAATGGTTCTGCCACAACAGCCCACGTGTGCTACTGCTCCAATTTACCCAAAGGCTTGAAGATCTTACAACTGAAAATAATTTTCAAAATTAATTTCAACAACCTTAACTACTGCATTGATGAACCCCTAATTTTAAAGCTAAATGCTCTTTCCCTCTATTATTATTTTTCTTTGGGGCAAGAGAGAACATCAGCAAGATACTGACTGGGATTTCCACTACTATGGAGTTTTTAAAAATTCTATTTAGTGGGGCACAGTGGTAAGGAAGTATCCTGCACATTTTCACTAGAGTCTTTATAGAGTAAAATACTTCAATTAAGATACTTAAACTTTGGGTTTTTTGTTGATTTTTTTTTTTGGGAGGAGGGGGTGTGCTCAGAATTAAATTATGAAGTTCAACAAGAGTGACTATAGATTTTCCAATGACTGCTGTCATGTCTTGGGCTCAGTGTCAAATAACCCCAAAGAAAGGACAACAAAATCACCTGGAGATGCTTCCCAAAGCAGCAGCCAAACCAATTCCCAAGCAGCAAGGAGAGCCCCTTCCCTTTCTCTGTCTGATACACCCCTGCCTCCACTGAAAACAAGAAATTGCTACATACATCCCCTTCATGGCAGGTTGATGTTTTGATGCTCACCCTGCCATCACATCTGCATACAAAAATACAACAACAAGTGCTTGTAGGAGAGTGTATGTGTCAGATTTCTAGCACTGCACTTCTCTTCAGGACAAGCTGACAGCAATCTGCCTGGATTTTGGCAGAGTGAATTATTAGCAGTGCACAGTTCTACCCCGAGAACAAGCAGGTTTTAAACTGCAGTAATAGAATCCATTTGCTTCTGGTATTTAATACTGTGACTCTATCATGAAATTCATGGCTTCTCCTTTAAATAATCAAATTACTGAGTTTACAGAACTGCACTCAAGATTCAATGTACCAGCAAAAAGAGAGGAAAACCGCAGGGAATTAATTAGGAAACAGATTAGTGTATTAATTGAGGATATCCACTTCACATTATGAAAGAACAAGTTAAAGAGAGTAATAGTCTCCATCTGCTGAAAGGAGAAAAAAAACCAAAAAGAATGGAATAAACCCACACACTTGTATAAAGAGCAAAATGACAATGCAAAAAACTGGGTACTCTGTTAAAAATGGGATTCATAAAATTTCCTGCAACAGTAGCACAGCAGCAGGAAGGAATTCTATCAGATGGAAGCTTCTTCCCTATCCAAGCCCTGAGCTGCAGGCAGGCATGGGAGGGAGAGCAGGAGAATTTCAGTGCTCTTTCCAGGGCAGTTGTCTCCCCACCCTCCAGCTTACAAGAATTAATACAAACCAAACACATCCTTGCAGGAATAAAGGAAAACAAACCCACCTTCTCTTTCCCAAAAATGCATTCCATAGAAAGACCAGTGGAATTTTCCCATAAACCTGAATTTCTGCTGCAGCACTAAACTTCCTTCACATGTATTATTTTATGACAGTTCCTACTGGAATCATTGACATGGATTTACAGAGATGCCAGCTGAAATGATTTTATCTTTTCTTTTCAGAATGCTCAAAACAGTTTTGCAAGGAATTGGAACAAAACCTCCAAACAATGAGTAGAACTGCAGTAGGATTCTGGCAGCATTGACATCCCTGTCAGATGAACAGGGATCAGGGCAGAGGTTGGAAGGCCCAGGAATGGCACAGAAAGATGGATCTCCTGTGCTGCTGAGCTTCCTGCAGATCCTGGAAGATTCCCCAACTCCAGATTGCTTCCATCCTTCATATGGGAAGGAGGAACATTGCAGCCTAGGAGGAAATTAAACAGCAATTGTGATGGGAACCTGGGGCATCTCCTGGGTCTGAGCACTTCCCACAGGCCTCCTGTGAACCCTGATGACCAAAATCCTCCACTGTGGTCACTATTTTGGAACAAAACTGAAGCAATCACACAAGGGGAGAAAAAAACTGAGATGCAGAGACAATGAATTAATAGTTTATCTAATGACATGCCAGGTTTGGGGTGTTCTGAGGGATGCTGGGGACATCTGACACCTCCCTCCCTTCAGCCAGGAGTGACTGCAAGACATCAGCAACACCCATGTACACATATACATCACTGAATAATATAGATGCTTACATATTTTCTGTGCCTCCCTCTAAAGCTTGATGGTGAGAAATAAAACATAAACAAGTCAGACAGCAAGCTCTGCTCTCCTCTTGATTAGCAAACATACCTATCACTTCAACACAATGGGGGAACAGAGCTTGTTGGCTGCTTGGTGGCATTACAAAGTACATCAGCTGCCCTTGAACAGGAACAGTCACACTTAAAACAGCTGCATTAAAACTGTAAAACATCTTCCACAGACCAGAGGGAAGGAAAAAAAAAAAGAAGGAGAGAGAGAGAGGAAAAAAAAATCAGTATTATTCTTATTTTGTTGTACAGACAGAGTAGGTAATGAAGAACTCTGCAGTACAGAATTCCTTTTCACTCATGTGGAACTGTCTCTGGAATGTAAGGCAAATTAATAACCTGTAATTGGAGGGGCACACAGCCTGTGAGGAACTAGCCAGAGGTCTCCTGGTCTTAAGCACATGACCCAACGGGCATATAGCAAAGTAAAATATAGAGATTTCCTGATGAGACAGTCAATCTACATGTTTTAAGGAGATTATGAAGCACAAGAGCTTTGAATAATCAATTCCTTTTCAACATAAGCTTGTGTGAGTTTCCAACTCTGAAAGTTGGGGGAATGAGACTCGAGAGAGATTTTACTTTATCATTAGAGAAGTCCAAAGGTAAGTTTCTTGTAAAAATTACAACGTGCTGCTGCAAAGAGATATCCAGACTAGGTAAGATGAGAGCACATCTCTATTAGGGAGAGAAATTGAGGCACAGGAGTAAAATTCACCCCTCAGAAGTAAAGCTGCAGAGGCACTGAGCTGCAGGGATTCCTGAGAGCATCAGGCACAGCTGTGGACCAGGACCACAGCAAACCCCAGGCATGCAAGAGCAGCAGAATGAGGCCACAAGCAGCTCCAGATGGAAATGTAATTTGTCTGTGCCTACACCAACCCCACACTCCGTGTCTCCTTTATCTCCCAGCCTGTTTCACCACGTTAATGATCAAGACTACGCCCCTGAACTGGCAGCTGAGGATCTAAGAAGTGATTTAATCATTTCAGGGGTTTGATCACGCAGGGGACAAGGCTTAAAGTGCTGCTGCTCATGCTGGAACTGCTGTGTGGACACCCTGAGACTTTCCACCTCCAGGGCTGTAAATCAGCACCCTCCAGCAGAATGTTTAAAAAATAAATTCACTTCTCAGAGCTTCAAAGGTTTTCACAGGTATCAGGTGCTTCTCTTGAGAAGTACGTCCTCCTGAAGCTCACAGGAGTGTGGCCTATTAGCTCTTCCCCAATCCGTGGATCTGCAGGACTAAGAAACCCGGATCAGGCAATCAGTTACAAAATCAGGCAATCAGATACAAAATCACACCATCTGCTCCAGACAAAACTAATAGAACATTAAAGGTGCAGTCTGAAAGGGAAAAACATCACTTGAGAGATTACAGGGCACTATTCTCCAATAACTTCAGTGCTGTCAGTGCTCTGAGCTATACAATTATCATATTTAAATCGATACCTCCTCCGTGTATTTCCCTTTAAAACAGACTTTTGAAGGGTATCAGCTCACTTCTCCAAACCTATAAAACCTCAATTCTAAGTACAGCATAAATGCATTTACAGATACAAATTCTGTCAGCTTTGTGCTCTAAAAGGTTCTGTCCATCTCTGCTTTATCCCACTTATAGAGATTTTTTTTAGCAAGGTCTGAAGACTTTCACAGCTAATTCAGATGCCTGAGGCTTGACCACAGTAGTTGACAGTTAACATCTTGTCCTGAGTATAAGTTATTGCCAAATGCTACTTTCCTGAATAGTCCAGGACACCCCAAATTTAGCACAGCATGCGATTTCCTTATTTTATTGCTCTACAAACTCTGGATGGTTCACAATGTGGAACTGGCTTTTTCTATTATGTTTTCTTGCCCACTTAAAGGTGCTCAGAGATTGTATCGACTGAGATTGTATAAATTGGTTTTTAATGTGTTTGAGAATGATTTTGCAGTGATTTACCGTGGCGTGGGCTGATCGATAATTTCGGCTAATCCTCCGAGCCGCCGGTGGCTGAGGATGGCGCGGGCACCGTAAATAAACACCGGCACAGCAGGAGAGCGCCGGGGTTTGCCCCGCTGGGGTCAGGACGGGGGGATCGGCTCCTCCGGGGGAGAAGTCTCGGGAGGCTCCGGCCCCACGACCCCGAGGGTCCTGGGGACCCCCGGGGGGCTCCGGCCCCCACACCCGGTGGGGTCCTGGGTGGTCTCCGTCCCTGCGCACCCGGCGGGGTCCCCAAGGGTCCCGGGGGTCTCCAGCCCCGCGGTTCTGCAGGATCCCGGAGATCTCGGGGTTGTCGCGGGGGTCTCAGCCCCGCAGGATCCCGGGATGGTCCCGGTGCTCCCGGGGCTCTCAGCCCCGCAGGATCCCGGTGGTCCCGGGGCTTTAAGCCCTGCAGGATCCCGGGATGGTCCCGGTGCTCCCGGGGCTCTCAGCCCCGCAGGATCCCTGTGTTCCCGGTGCTCACGGGGCTCCCAGCCCCGCAGGATCCCGGTTTTCCCGGGATGTTCCCGGCGCTCCCAGTCCCGCAGGATCCCTGTGTTCCCGGTGCTCACGGGGCTCCCAGCCCCGCAGGATCCCGGTTTTCCCGGGACGCTCCCGGCGCTCCCGGCCCCGCAGGATCCCGGTGTTCCCGGGACGTTCCCGGCGCTCCCGGCCCCGCAGGATCCCGGTTTTCCCGGGACGCTCCCGGCCCCGCAGGATCCCGGTTTTCCCGGGACGCTCCCGGCGCTCCCGGCCCCGCAGGATCCCGGTTTTCCCGGGACGCTCCCGGTTTTCCCAGCCCCGCACGGCCCGGCCCGTTGGCTGTTCTCTGTCGCCACCCCGCGGTCACGGCGGGCAGCGCAGCCGGTCCCGCCCCGCGGGCAGCCGCGGCCGCGGCGCCGCCGAAACGTCGGGAAAAATTCGGAATTCGGGGAAAACGCGCCCGCTCCGGCCGTGCTGAGGCTCCTGAAGCCCCGACAGCGCCGGGATGGAGCGGAAGCACTGAAAGCATCTCCGGTTCTACCGGGTTTGAAGAAGGGACAGCAAAGAGCGGCACCGCCGCGGGCTCGCAGCGCTGCGAGCACAACGCGGGCGGTGATCCATCAAAAGGACCATTCCTACAGAAATCCCGTCTCCACTCGCTCGTCTGACACTGCTGAGAAGGGCTTCTGTAAGAATCGGAATAATTCTTTTAATACAGTAAAAGAAATAATGCGATAAAATATTTAATTTCCACCTCTAACGTATTTTTGCTTGTTAGCATATATTGAAACCAGTCTTTCCTGGTTTTTGTTGTTTTAGGGTTTGGGGAAATTAAAATAGGAATTAGCTGTATTAAAGTGGAAATTATGCTATTTCTAAAGCAGATACAATCCCAAATTATCCATTATATATAAACATAAACTATATGATACAAGATAAATTAAGACTTTTAGAAATTCTTCCTCATAGGTATCAAGCCAGAGATTCAGTAATCTACATCTGATCACATTTAGTGATGAGATTCCATCCTGTTACACCACTTTACCTGTTAGCAGCAAAGGAAATTCAGTCTAAACTGAGTATCTAACATGCAAACAAAAAGCTTTTTTTCCTACTAAAAACGTCCTGTGTGGTGTTTTCCATGGATTTGCCTGATGGCCCAGGCTCCCAGGGAGTCCCAGCTGATGCAGGGCTGGCTCCAGGGCCCGGATCCACACACCTGGGATCCCACCCACCCTCCCTGACTGGGGCAGGGCTCGAGCTGAACGAGGGTTTCTGCCTCAGTTTACCTGCCCCGGAGACTAGAGCTGCTCTGAACTGTTTCACAGGGATGTGCCTACTCTGAGAGTTTCTAAAACCAGTAACAAAATGGATATTTGTATTTCTTTTTACTCCTTTTGTTTGTACAGAGAGACTACAGTTGGACAGGGAACAACTTACACTTCAAACCCATTGAACTCCTCATTTCCATCATCGACCAAATTCCTATTTCCTCCTTATTTCTAAAAGCTGAGCTCTGCTGAAGAACACAGTGCAGAATTTGACCTACAAACCCTTCTCGACAGTGATAATATTAAAAAAATAAAAGAATAAATTGGTCTGATGAACACAGTGAAAAACACTGTGGGTTTTTACAGCAAATCCTGCTTCCCATGGGATGAGAAGGGAGGGTGCTCCTGAAGGGGCTCCCCATCCCCACCAGGGCTGCCTGCTGCCACCTCGTGCTCCAGACCCCCAAAAATGGGATGGATCCCACCCTGTCCTCTGTCTCCCCTTCTCCTGACACCTCCCAGCCACATTAAAGGGACATTAAACAATATAAAAGGATACACAAAAGCTGTTTTGTGTTTTCCTTGTCAGGCTGTTTCATACAGCAGCCTGGTTCTGTTTGTGTTACACCCCGTGAAACAGAGCCAAACCCAGAATTTTATGTTAAACTCCAAAAAAAGGGGGATGCTGACAACATGGAATGTGCTTTTTCTTCTGGCTTTTGTGTAAAAATTCCTAGGATATCTCCACCCCAAACTCAAAACCACCCAGAATTCAGGTAAGCAGCCCTTGGGTGAGGACACAGTGCTGCAAGGAAAGGAAAGGAACCCCCAGTTCCCTAAATTTTAAAGAATAACTGTCAGCAATGAAGATCAATATAAATATAAAAGATTAATACTTCACATTTATATTGTACTTTGTGTTTTAAAAGCCCCTGACAACCACGAGGCCCCAGATGGCCAAGGGCCACATTTTCACTCAAATCCACGAGGGTTTGTGGCACAAATATTGGAATATTGATCCTCCAGCAACAGCAGGAATGGTGAATATCACTGCAAAACCATTTTATACAGGCAGGACCATATCCATGAACTGACTGATTATCACAGTTGCTCCAGAAAACAACTGCACTCCTCTCTTTAATCAAATCCCATTTATTTTGTCTGGTCTGCTTCCAGGGTTGGCTTTTTAGGGTGGATTTTTTGGTTGCTTTGTTTTTCCTCCTAAGTGGGGTGGCCTTTAAAAATATCTTTGCAGACCAAGGCTCACTGCAGCTCTGAGTATCTGCCAGACAGATACACCAATCTGGACTGTGGAATAAAGAAAAAGGCATTCTAGATTTTCAAATAAAGGAAAAGGGAATTCTGATTTATCATCTTGCAGTGATTCAATACATGAAAAAGTAAAACTCAGGGAAGAAAATTACAACCTACTGCCCATAAGTCTGCATTTAAAACTTTCTATTCTACAAGCTTGCATCTCATATAAAAATATGGCCATCTAAAAGAGAAAATAAAAATATAAATTTTATTATGTTCTCTTGACCACCAATTTTATCCTAGTAGGAAAAGAGACTGCTACCTATTTTCCATAAAAAAACCTTTGTAGCAGTCCCAGAGGAAAAGTCAAAAGTTTGACTTGAAAAACGGAGCTACTTCAAAAGCATTGTCAAACAGAGGTGAAGGTTTCTTAAAAATGCATAAATTAAAGTGCAGTGTATTCATAAATATCTCTGTAACTTTACACAGTTTATTTGTGAGCAAGGTGCACATTTAGGGGAGCTACAGAATTGCTGTAAAACTAACTTAAATAAAGTAGAAAATCGATTTGTTTATTAGCTCCTGTTTGGACTCTGTGTGTGTGTGTGTGCATGTGTGTGAGAAATGAAAGAAAAATGGAGAGTTTTTTTCAATAATAAAAAGGGAGTTGCACTGCAGGGCCCCTAAAGCTTGTGAAAAATTAAACTCGACGGATTCAAACTGTCCTATTTCCACTTCAAAAGAGAAGAGGCACTGAGCTCTTCCCAACTTATCTTCAAACGCCCAGCACCCTAGAAAGTTTCTTTAAAAAAAATAAAGTCTCTAGTTCCCCCAAGCACTGTACCCGTTACTGTAGCTGCTGTCTCTCCCTCTTCTAATTATACCCATGTGAGTCTATTAATCAACTTGTAAATTATTTAGAGAGCCATGCGCTGTCTTCAGCCAGTACAAACACACTGCATGCAAAGGCTTGCTGAAAACCAATGGAGCTCCCAAAGGGTCTCTGCAATGTTCAGACAGCTTGCAGCTCGCCAGTACAGCACTCTTAAAAACAAGAAATAACACTGAGCTTACCCCCTCAGATATCAAGATTTACTCGTCCTTTCAACTCGGAAACTCTCGGCGAGTTTTTAACAAAGAGGAGCTGCTCTATTGTCAAATCTGTGTTTCAGGCTCAGTGATGAGAATATTAATTTGATGTCAAAAAAAAAACAAAAAAACAAACCAAAAAAACCAACCAAAACAAACCCACCCCGAACAGAGCAAAGTGTTTTCAGTGAGACTGTGATCACAATCACCAGGGGACCCCAACTTTCAGAGGCTGCACCAAAAAGCACCCCTTTAAAACCAGTGCAATTTAAAATAAGGGGAGATCTGTGTTTGTACAAGTAATAGTTTTTATTAGAAAACAGGAGAAATTAGGGAATTCCAGATTTTACCCCCTACGTGCAGACTGCCATTGGGGACAGCTTCAGATATTACAACTTAAAAAAAAAATAGAAAAAGGAAGAGGAAAAAAACCAACACAGGTTGTGTGTGTTCAGCTCTAACAGGCTGCAAACAGTGCAATGTTCTGTGTGTTCCATGAATCAGTTCTCTTACCTCCTGAACCTTCATTTTGGTGGGAAAAAACCCAATCACCCAAACTAATAGTGGTTCTCCCAGCTGAAAAGCAGAATCTTACTGGTTTGGGAGTGGTTTTTTTTTTATTTTTTTCCTTCATGCTGCTTTCCTGTCATCTCACTTTTCTTGGCCCTATTTATTACAGCCTCACAAACAGATATATTAATTAGCAGTGATCACTCCATGCTATTTCACCACAAAAACTGGACACAATGACATGCAGATGCCAACTGACTGATGACCTTCCCTGTCTTTGTGATGCCCCCAAAATGCTTCTGCTTGTCCTTTCATTAATACAATGCAAACACCTCAAGGGGCAAACACCAGGGATATTTAGGTGGGGAAATCCAAAATGCTTTCTGCATTTTTTTTTTGTTCTCCCAGGTTATCAAATTCTGACAGACATCTTTAAGGTGGTGAACAAAGATCATGCAGATGGGACTTTTAATTAGTGTTTGTCCATGTTTTCAGTGAGACATGTCCAGCTCTCCTCAGAATTGGAGCAACCTGAGGACAGGAATTCTGTTTGAAGGTCTCCTTGAAGCCTGTGGGGTCTCAGCTGTCCAGGGGAAGGTCAAGTCTATGGAACTGCCTCCCCAGAACACTTCAGAAGGAATCAAACCAAATAAATTAATTTATGGCACTTGTCTTGCTGCCTGTGGGAGGGCTCTGGCCACTGCACTCACCTCTTACTGCATTTCTTCCCAGGCTGCCCAAGCAAATGGTGTGTGCTGAATTTAGCATTATTGACCAAGAGTTAATCTGTGTTAGGGACCAGAAGATTGGCCTTAGACTCCAATGTTGGTGATTTTCTGCCCAGAGTATAGTTAACAATAACTACCCAGTGAAACCACAACATCATAAAGGAACAATCTCTGCATTTCAGACTGGTTGTCCAAAGCACAACTCAGGCAGAAAGCTGTCAGGTTACTCAACTTATCACCAATAATGCATTTTTCAATATCTAGTGTGCACCTATTGTACACTAGAATGTCCTGGGAATGAAAAAATTAATGGGCTCAAAAATATCTATGCTGCCTTCATTAGGTAAAATAAATCACCATATACAGAACTGAGGATTTTGACAAACAGCAGGTCTTTATGAGACAGCAAACATCAGAAAATACAGACAGTGGGAATACTGGGTTGGTTTTGGGGTGAATAAGAGAATTGTCTGGGCTGCTCCTGAAATACATGAAGCAGGAGCACAGGAAAAACAGCACAAAGAATGTGGATGAATGCTAAAGGCATGAAGAGATGTGGGTTAGCCAAGCAGAACTGGAGCAGAAGAGGCAGTGGGCAGCCTCAGTAACTCAATAATGAGTCAGGCAGGGCTTTGAGCTTCTTACAGCACCACAACACGCCCTGCTGGCACATCTTAAATGACTAATTGCATGCAATCAGTGGTGGCCACAAGAAGGGAAACACGCTGAAATCAGTCCCCTGGGGGAGCATTTTAAGAATATATGAGGCATGTCCTCAAGCTTTTATGGCACTGCTTTCATTTTGACAAGTAATGATTTGAGAACAACATTTTTTCCTGGTCTGCCTTTGGTTCCCTTGCTCTGTGCCCATGTCACTTGCATGATTCCCCACCCACAGGAACAGCTAAGCCTCTAAACAACCAGAAATGCAATGAAAAGGTTGAAGTTCTAATTGCTTTTCCACTTCCAACACTGTCTGCTATTGGCCACACTGAGTTTTTGCAAGTGAGATTTTCTGCAAACTGACTGCAATCAATCATAGCAGGAGAATATTTCCCCTGTTTTAACTTGGGCTGCAGCAAGAGAGCAAAGATGCAAAGATTCTTTGCCCACCTTTCCTCTTCCTGTGTTATTCCATTTTCTCCAAGCCTCTTGTGAGGGCAGTAATGAATTCTTGTTAGTGTTTACTAATGTAAATTCATTCTTTGTTATCCCTGGGAGAGGAGGATTAGCAAAATGACAGAACTTATTATTTCTGGTTTTGCTGGATGATATTTATCTTTATTCAGCCCTTAATTTTGTGCTGTGTCCCACCAAATAAAATATATATGTGCATATCAGCAAATCTAAGGAAGAATTTTTAGCATAATGCACAGAAATATAGTTATGATCCTTATTAATATTCAGAAGTGTTGTACAGCTTTATCTGTGCATGCTGTATTAAAAAAATTAATCTAAATCTGAAATAATTTCTAATTTGGAGGAAGAAAGGAATTACAACTTCAATTTCATTTTCCTGAAATGAAAGAAGCTCCCTTGGACTAAGGATGTGCATATTTTTAGGACTGGCTAAAAATTATGATCTGTGCAATTATTTTACTCTACTGGGAATGCATCTCCTTTAAGGAACTTTAATGGTTAAGATGAAGTTTATAAAACACACAAAGAACATTTTAGTAAAGGAAGCTTTTAAAGGAACTATCTTGGTATAAACAGATCATCCAAACTCCCATCTCAGCCATAACTGAAATTTAGAGAGTGAGGTATTTACAGTCCTCCTCTCACCAGAGATGAGCAGACAGTGAAATTACAGCATGCATGTAAGAAATTAATGGATACCATGGAAGACAGGCCTGGAGCTTAAAAGGATCTCAACGTGGGAGTTAAACTGCACTCAAAAGCAGCTCCAGTTAGGTCAGGAAGGAATTATTGCCACACCTGGAGACCCCAGATCCCCTGCACATCATAATCTGAGATCTCCTCCCTTTGAGTTAAATGCCCATTCTGGGTACCACTAATTCAGAAAATCCTCTCTTAGATCTCTGTGCCCATCCCAGAGGACCGAAATTTTCTCTGTCAGGCTGCAGAGATTCCTGCTGCCCATCCCTAAACCCCCACAGCAGCTCCCAGCAGTGGGGTGCCTGCCGTGAATGAGCTGGGGAATGAATCAGGAATAAATTGCAATCCATGCACTGGGGATGGAGTTCAGAGATAAAATCCATTCCCCTTGATAAAGTGCCTGACAGAGGGATGGCACCCCCAAAGCTCCAGGTTGCCAAAGATCTTTTGGAAAGGCCTGGAAAAGTCCTGAATCAAGGGAAGCTCAGCTAACTTTAAAGGCTCGTGTTTCAGAACTGTCTAATTCAGCCTCAGAATTAAGCTACTGTGCAAAAAACAAAGGGGATTTCCAAGCTTTTCACCTTGCCAAATACATTTCTTTGCTAAAAAAATAAAGGACAACCAAGATTTCTCTTTGCTCGGGGAGGGCTTTGCTCAAAATTCCATTAATACTGAAGTTTAACTGAGATTTCCCCATCTTCAGCATGATTGTCTCCTGGTGTTTGTACCACTGGAAACCATTTGGGTTGTTTCCAGAAACAGCACAGGAAGCTCCTCTTCCAGGCCATTGCAATTTGGCAAAATAAACATTCTTTCACCCTCCTGCAACACGAATTCTCCTCTTTAATTGCAGATATTCTTTGATTTCTAATTCCCACCACGCACAGACAGCAGGACAACTGTAACAGTCAGACAGGTTTAAGCTGCTGCCCTCAGGAGCTCACAGCATTTATGATTTATCTGAAATCCCTGCAGAACCTTCCAAAAGCAAAATATACCCAACATCCATGTGT
Source organism: Chloebia gouldiae (assembly GCA_003676055.1). NCBI lineage: Eukaryota > Metazoa > Chordata > Aves > Passeriformes > Passeridae > Chloebia > Chloebia gouldiae. The sequence continues at coordinate 1,788,096 of QUSF01000027.1, read as the reverse complement.
CAGTGCCCTCCCACAACCAAAAACACTGATAGAAATGAAGTACAAAGAAACTTTAATTTAAAAATATTTACGTGAAAGTAGAGGAAACTGTGGTAGCATTCTAAAAGTCAACATCCAAACATAAAATGAAACACAAATTCTGTTGTGCTTTGAAAGCAGTTGGACACAATAGTGTGCTTTAAAAACAGTTTGAGCTGATACCAGAATTCTTATTTAGATTTAGAGATTAAAACATGGAATTCAGATTTCAGAATGTGCACAAGAAATCTGAATTTCACTGGAATAGTGAATATTTGCTCTGAGGATATAAAAAAACCCCTTAGAAATCTAACTTCAGTTATGCAGTGCTACAAATCCCATGGAATAAATGGAATTAATTGACCTTCAGGCTACTCTGAATAGAATCTGACCAACAAAAAATCACTCACAATTTGGTTTTTGCTACAAATTTGTAACTCCAGTGTAATGAGACAACAACGTGCCCTACCTGGGCATCCACTGTCAGTGTAAGGCTTAATGAGTTCTCCAAGTTTTGTGTTGTCTGCAACAGCTTCCTTTAGCAGTTGCCCACAGCAAACTAACAGGAAGGAAGAACAAAAAAAACCACAAGGTTAAATTTTAAAAAGGAAGCAACAAAGAAAAGAAAGAACCCAGAAGCTGCATACTGGAATAAGGTCACTGAATAAAATAAAAGTTGTATGTTTTTTGAGTTTGCTGTTAGGGGTTTTGTCAGGATTTTTTGGCCAAGCAGAGTGAAAAGCAAGGAGATTGAGGATATGGAATGAAAAAAAAAATATATATATTTGGCAAAGAACATATTAAAAATGGAGAGAATTATATTAAGCAAATATATTTCTGAAATAATAACTCAAGGGATTGCTAGTGGCTTTCACTTTTTATAAACTTGTAATTACTGAATAAAGTTCCAGCTGCTGAACAGCATCTGAACCACGCTGCTGGAGGTGCAGCATAATGCTCAGCTCAGGAAGGGTCTCCCTGGATCATTTAATGATCATGTAAGGATTACATTTAAAAAACTCTGCTAATGCAATATTATCATTGATTTCAAATACACAGAGAACACCAGGAGATGCAGATTTCAGGTTTGAGCCAGGAGAGCTGTACATGAAATATTCCTGTTTTGGGCTGCTCAGGAGAGGGAGGGATCCAAGACATGGAGAGGTTACACAGCAGCAGAAATCCTGGTTACAACTCCAATTATTTTTGGTAAAAATATTAGCTATAGGTCCCCCTGAAGATTATTCAATTAATAATCCTAAATTGATTCCTTTCTTCCTGGAATCAATAGCACTGACAGGAACTGCCTTTGATGGGAGAATATGGAGCCCTTAAATCAGTTTATTGCTGTTAATCACACTGCCAGCCAACAGGAGTGTTCCTGGGACAAAGCTGATAAAATTCAATGTTTAAGTGACAATTTGAACAATCACCAGTTGTCCTGGAGAAGCAAATTCATATTCATAATAAATAGTGTAAAATACACAACAGAAACTCAGTGCACAGACCCCAATTTAAGGCACCCAATAAGTACACACCTAAATGCAATCCAATTCATGAGATTATTTAAATACAGATTTAAATTTTTGAGCCTGAGCTTCAAGCCCAATGGCCTAATATTCAGTGTATGCTGAATATTATTCAGAAAAATGATGGTCTTCCAACTCTGTATTAAATACTTAATTCTTCTAATATTTGGGTTACAGAATACTTAAAATAAAATTCAACATATGGGTAAAGCACTGGTAATGATGTTTAATAAAAAGAGCTGCAACTCTCTCATATTGCAGTTACTTTAGAAAAAAAAAAATGCAAATTTTGACCTAGATGGAACACTATGAAACCTACAGTTTTAGAAAAAAAAGTTGAAAAAAAATTCAAAAGGACAAGAACAAAATAATTTTTAATACATTCAAGCATGTTTTGTTTTCTTTAAGCCAATTAAACAATTAATAAAAATACAGCTTTGAAAAAAATCTACAAATATTTAGTTTCTCACATGAGTTTTTAAAATACAGCAATGGCACAATAACTGACAGCAGAAATATTCTATAAAAATTGCACTTTGCTTAACTAAGATGATGTGACTAATCAGCAAATTTTACAGCTACCAGACATTTGTTCAAAACAATTTATGGTTACTCCACTGTTAGAAGAACATGGAAAATACTGCAGTGATCCTATCACCAAGCTGCACTTTTATATACAGAACTTTTTCACATTTAATTGTTAATCATGAACAAGTCCCATGAAGAACTTTCTGGATTTTCTTTACAGAAGAAAGGAACTTTAAATAATTCCTTCATTTTCTCACACATTACTTGAGCTGTGCAGAGCCTGAGACCTCACTAAAGTTCAGAGTGAATTCTGTTTTAAAAGAATTCTGCCCCAGTTTTGGTCAGAGAGCTGAAACTGAAATCATTACTCATGATCCACTGACCCACAGCAGAATTCAGATCACTGCAGGAGCCTAACAATAGAAAAATACAGATGTAAAAGGTATAAAAAGTGATGAAATGATGACTAAAAAAAACCTCAGAGCTGGTTGTCACAGCATATATACTTAGTTTACACTTCTTCATTCAAATCCTTTTCACTTCCTTCAAAAAACGGACATCCACAGCAATGGACAAAGAGAGACATTTTATAAGCAAGTAAGAAAGAAAGATAGATGATCAAAGAGAGAGAAAGGGGGAATTGAGCAAAAAGTGCATGTTTAGTGAGAACTTACTGTTGACAACATCATATTTCTGAGCTATTAGTGCTGCCTGCAGGCTCTTCCCACTGCCTGGGGGGCCAAGAAAGAGAATCCGGGGTGTAAAGGGGGCAGCAGATCTGTGCCGGGTTTGGACAAAGGCAAGGACTGCAGCAGGGCAGAAAGGCAAAAAATACAGGTTTTAACCCATTGCTTTAAAAAAAAATACATATAATCATTGATTAACTACCATCTTCTTTAAATGAAATGTTGATCGTGGTTTATTTTGTGGTTGAAACATCCAGACTCTGCACCCAAAATCAGGACACTGACAGAAAACTGTCCTGTCAGCAATTTACTCTGAGAGGTATTTTAGAAATCTCACTATCATTACACTCCTCTTTCTTTCATCAGTGCCTGTCAAACCATTTTAAAGAGCAGATTCAATTAATAATTGCTCTCTTACCATGTTGTTTTTAGCAGAAGTAATTTTTGCTTGATAGCTACAATTTTACCATGCAAATTATAGAAGGCTGTAATTACATTTAATACTTTCTGCAGTTTCTGAACAAATATTTAAGTGTAAAAACTTGAGATGTTAAATTAATGACATTTATCCAGCTGTGTGTGATTAAGACTCCTAATTACAATATTATAGACTTGTAGCACAGTGTGTCATGACACTGCTCAGCCTTGACAACACAGAACTGAGTGTGGATGTTTTATTCTTTTACCCATCCTTTTTTTTGTGTAACTTGTAAAGAATATTTGAGCTTCTCTGCCTGATTCCACTCATTTGCTGGACACCATATAAATTTAAATAAAGAACCTACAAGTTCTTAAATGGATCCCATTTAAATTTTAACCCTATCAGTAGCACTACATCTTCCTAAATTTTGCTTCAAGCAGGAAATAGCACCTTCAGGTCAACCTGCAGGTTTGGAAAGACCAGGGGACATGTGAACCATCATCAGCATTGCCGCGTTACAGAGACCTGGACTTTGTTACAATCCCAAAAGAGCACCTGAGAGAACACCAGGAAGCCAAAAAATGTCCCAGCATTGGCAGTCAGGACAAATTGGGATTGTATTAAACATGAGTGTTTGTATAAGTCATAAGCTATACTAAAAAAGCACAAAAGGATTGGTGGGGAACATCCTGAGGATCAGGATTTTAGGGGCCATTGTCAACACATTGTTCTGTACCAACAAATTTTCAGGGAACCCTCCCTTAGATGCTTTGGTATGATTAGAAAATCTTTTCTAATAAAGAAGCACCTCCAGCAAATTCAAATTTCTACATAGCAGCCCAAAAGTATTGAGAAACTAAAACTGCAGCCACATGGGATTGTCTGCATCTCTTCCTGCAGAGCTGGAATCCTGCATTGGGTGTCTCATCCTGCATTCAAGTTCATAATATTTTATAATTGTGTGAAAAAAACCTACAATACTGCTCATCTTTATGAGAGATTTTTTTTTTTTTTTAATGTTAGCTGGGGCAATAAAAATCGAAACAAAAAACCATGGAAAATCCTACCAGAAAATTGTGTTTGCTGATACCCTGAGTATCAGCTACCCAAGCAGTGCTCCAGTTATTCTGAACATTTTCCACAACCCAGTGTATTGAAAAGCACAAACATTACAGGCAAAGCACCCTGCTTACAAATGATGCTTAATTTGCAGTAAATAACCAAGTTAATTAGGAGTAATGATCCCCTAGACAGTCTCCACATCTAATTATTCTTTAAAAAAAATCTGGCTGCTTGATGCACTGCAGAAAAAAAGATCTAGAGAGGATTTTTTCATTCCAGTTTTCAATTTATCTCACTACATTATTAATTAATAATAATTAATATTCAGGCACTCACATTTTTATTTACAATTCAAGGCATGAATTCTTTATGAATGATGATATGAACTTTTAAATTTAATTAAGTAATTTAGAGGTAATTAATGTGAAAATTCAGAATATAAACTTCCTACTTGTTTATCTTAAAAGTGCAGCACTTGTTATTAAAAAAAAAGACCTTTTTGAGATGCAAAATTACTGGGATATAAGAGCTCATCTGCAGACTGACAGCTACAAAGTACATCAGTTGGTCTTTCTGGCAGTTTCCTTATTCTCTTCTAGAAGGATCAGCATTAAAAGTCAGATTGCATTACAGTCAAGCAAAGGCAAACAAGAAGTGATGAACAGGAAAGCTCCCAGCACAAACAGCTTTTAAACAATGAAATGTTCCCAGCTTTGAACTACTCCTCCTTGCTGCTCTCAGAGTTTGGGAGGTGCTGGCCCTTTGGGAGATGAACAATTGAGCCACAGGGCTCCCTTTTAGAAGAGACACTCTCAGAAATGATGGTGACATTTGCTCTACTGAGTCAGCTCCTCCTTGGCAGGACTGTGAGCTAAGAATTTCCTGTTATCTGCACTTATTCCAGTAAAATAATTACCAGGAACAGCCCAAATGCTGCTCTAGAGAAAGCACAACTCAGCTGGGAGCCATCTGTGCTGCCTAATGCTACAAACTGATCCAAGAGCCAGGAACTACCCCTCAAACAGGACTTTCTCCACTTGCCACAAGGCACATATTTACCCTGGGAGAGAACATCCACGGAGGGCTGGTCTGCATTGATGGATTTCAGAACTTTCTGGTAGATGTGGAAAATATCTGGGAAGTTCCTGTGATATTCCAGCAGCTTCTTGGACACCTCCTGCTCAGAGAGATCTTCTGGTTTCACCAACCTCTGCTGCACCAGGGGGTCACTTGGCCAGTCAAAGGTTGTGTGGAAAACCTCTACAGGGAACATGGTTAGGAGCTAAGAGCATGATTTAACAGGTCTCCAGTTAAGAATGTCCCTCTTAATTCCACTCCTCAAAACATCCAACCTGATTTTTTTTATTGAGCAATGTCAGGATTTTACCTCGTGATGGATGATTGATGATAAAATTCAACAATACAGAGCTGAGTCTATTTTACAGTTTATTTAATAGAAATGCTTTTATTTAACTTAATGGGAATTATTTTATTTAACCTAAAAGCATCCTTGCACTTCAGAAATGAAGCAGGACCTAGCAGAGATGCACAGCAAAATCATAAACTCATATGGACAGATCTAACCTTTAAATATTCTGTACTGCCATAGTTCACTGTTTGCAGCCTCAAGACTGAGCTTTTTATTTCCCTGTAATTTATTGGCACTGAAAATAATGCCATGTCAACAAATACCACTTCCAAAAAGCTGAAATTTATAATTACAAATTCCTACAAGTTCTTAAATGGATCCCATTTAAATTTTAACCCCATGAGTAGCACTACAACGTTTCTGAGACCAAGCAACACTGCAGTCTGCAGGGGAGGTCAGGAACAAACATACTGCACCTTGTGTGAGGGGGTCGAGCCTTTTCCCACCACTCCTCTCAATCAGCACAGTGTCTGGGGCATAGAGCATAACTAGGCAACAAAAAGGAAAAAAGAAGAAAAAATTTAAAAGTGTAGCTCTTGTTAATTATTTGCTTTATTCCCTGTAACTGTTCAGATGTATCCTAATATTAAAGGTGGCTGAATTGATCTCGAGCACATTTGCCTCATTCTTGCTTCCCAGCATTCTCCCTGAAAATATTTTACTTCATTTTAATCAGAATTTTGCTTCACCTACTAAACAATACAGTGGGATAAAATACCCATGAATCCAGTACCCATGGGCACTAACTGTCCCCATTATCCAAAAAACATCACCAGCAGCAATAAATAATTGTCTCTGGAGCCTCAGACAGAAGTTCCCACTGAGCACTCAAGACTGATTCTCTTCTACACCACAAACATTACTTGTTACCCAGGTTCTTTGGTGGTGAGACCAGTGAAAGTGATTTCTTTTTTTTATAAGCTCACAGAAAAGTGTTCAAACTTGATTAGAAAGCATCAAAAGAGGAAGAACCTGTCAGTTCCCTGGGTTGCTTTTGGCTAATCATCCTTGCAGTTAAACACTGTAATTTAATTACTGTTTTCAGTGCATTTGATTACAGATTTCAAACAAGTTCTTTTTATGACTTTCTTCTCTGTATTAAATGGCTTTTTCAGGCACTTTTCTCCCTATTAAGGTACTCACACACGGTAAATCTCATCTCCTCTCAATCTTCTTTTTGATTAACTAGACAGGCTGAGCTGTAAGATTCTCATTCAGGTCTTGGTGGCACAGATATAATTGTGAGCAAAACTCAACTTCAGATGTTATTAGGTATATTAAAAATACATGCAAGTACTAGACATTAAACATTTTTGCCTAACTCTACTGCAGTCATTCTGAGTTCTTCATTAACAGTTGAATATCATCCAAATCAAATCCAAAGTGACAATTCAAGCTGGATAAATTCTGTTCACTGTGCACTGGGAAGTTCTGCATTTATCATTTCACACTGCATTCCACACAACTGCAGTAATTTTTTATATTCTAAATAGGTTCTTTAATTTGGGACAAGGGCAGCTGTCAAGATCTGTAAAACATTCCTCCCCAAATCAGCCAGAATTCAGCCCCACTCTGAAAGGTCAAGCTTAAAATCATCATGTTTCTACTTCACTTGGTGAAATTTACATTCCCTAATTCAACAGAAGCAAAAATTTGTGTTTAGCACATGAGGAACTGGTTTAGTCTGAGAATAAAAACTGATTTTTAGAGATGGAAGTCAGGAGCAAAGCTACTTGTGGCTGCTCCAAACCACTTGGTGGAAGGTCTGGAATTTACAGAGCTCTGATGTGGAAGGAGAAAAGGTTGTGAAAGACAGGGCTTAAAGTCTCCCAGGTTTACCTCAGGTTTTCAACCCTACTGAAATATTCTACTGTCTGGTGACTCTGTCTCCAGCATTGGCATTGAATTTATTGAGGATTTTTTGAGACAAACCCTTCTAGTCTTTCCTCCTGGATGCAATCACACACAAACCTTGTACTGCTTACCAACATGCCTAGGAAAAATGCCAGATGATTGCAGCATCCATGCCTGTTCCTGGTTTTCAGGGAAGCCTTCCAAAATCCATCCCTATTGAACAAAAACATGAAACAGTTATTGATCCTGGAAGAGAAAAAAAACCAAAATTCATACTGAATCTCAGTGCTGTTCACACAAAAATTACCTCATTCTGATCCCTCCACAGCATACTATTTCTCATGGATGCTTGTGAGAGAAGCAAGCAAACATGGAGCACTGATATTTTTGTGAAATTCATGCACTGATTCCATTGCCACACAGCAATGGGAACTTATGGATTGTAGCAATGATTTTTTTTTCATGTTTCAATATTAAAAATAAAAACAAACCAGCTTCCACCTCGAACAAAAACAACCTAAAACAATTTCTACAGTTTTGAAATATTCAAAGGCATACCAGCCCACATTGTGTATATGTATATATATTAAAAAAAAGGAGTTAAACAAATCTAAAGACAGATTTAATGTCAAGAATACTGAGGAAAATATGCATGCTTTCATTATTTTCTTAAATTATACAGGAAAACTCACAGTAATGGAACCAGCGCTCCCAGAGCTAATGAAGCAACAGAGCAAAAGAAAGAAAAAAGAAAAAAGAGCCTTTTGCTCCCTTAAGTCCTTGTTATAGACAGCTAAGTGTTGGATTGAGCATCTTTAAAAAAACATTTACAGATCTGTGAAATACCGACGGAGAGCTGCAGCCTCACTCAGCTTTTGTCTGATGCAGTGTTTGAAATCTAATCCACTTCCCAGGCTCACACCTGAACCTTCTGAACTCCCCCTAATTTATCTGTTAGTTGCCTGAGCACACAAGTCCTTGCTGTTCTATCCCACCCCTCAAAATAACTTTGTGATGCCGTGGTAAATCTGAGAGCCATCTTCTCTGTGCTGAAATAAAGGAGATATTTTAATATTGCATTAGCTGGCAATCATTATCATCTCCCAGATAAATCTGGTGCTCTGTCAGTGTGGGGTCCAAAGGTTCTCCAAGTATTTCAGGGAAATCTATCTCCAGGACTTCTGTGGGAGGGAATGGGCCATTCCAATTACACAAGAAAATAGAGCAGACTATTTAAAATTCCTTAATTAGCTTGGTTTCAGGAACATGTCATCCTGCTCACAGATGTAGAAAATATGAGACTCAAGTAACTGCAAGCCATTTTTGCCACTCCCAGTGTTTGCTCTGCCAAATTAGAATGAACCACTGGCTAAGGTCACACAGGTGCTGAGAAATCAATTTATCCCTTGGGACTTGCAGAAGGCAAAGCTGAACAGTGTTTGTAGTGCTATGCCAGGAACTTGAGCACTAGTTCAGAATATACTGTGTACAAAATACATATATATATATATATATATATATATATATATATATAGGCCCAGATCTTCTAGGGAGAAATGGCATCTGAGGTCTGATGGCAAATAAATCAATGCCAATTTACACAGACTACAAATCTGGCTTATTTTCTTCATTCTGAATGCAACATGTTTGGAAATTATAACAACAAAAAAAGAAAAAAATCCCTAAAAACCACCCCACAAAACCTGAAGTCACTACTGCTTATGGCTCAAATCACATAAAGTGCAACAGGCAGTAAAAAAAATACTGTAACAATCCACAGTCCATAGTTTTAATAATCCACAACAAACTTCAAGAGATTTACACACAAATTTCAAAAGTCCTTAAAACAGGCAATAAGCAATTTTATAGCAAAATTTTGGGCTCTTTAAGAAAACAAAGCTCAATAAACAGCTCCCTGCAGAAAATATATTTTAAGGCATTAAATGCAAAATCAACACACAGCACAAAAAACAGTGAGCATTTTGGAGCTGATTTCCAAAGGTCTCTGAGTTGCAGGGTATCAGTCAGTCCCTAATTAGAATATATTATCCATCTACTTGACACTTCAGTGAAATGTCTATTCCAGCACAGAGCTGCAGCTTTGTTCAGAACAGGTTTATTGATATTCTGCTGCATTCCCTCTCCATACCCCCAGTGGCTGGGTTCTGTTTTATCACACATCAAAAAGGCCGTATGCTCAGGGCACCCCATGCACAGCTCGGAGCTGGAGGTCTGAACAGCTGCAAGTAGTGTGGTATCACAGGAGGGACAAGCTCCAAGCAGATGTCACAGATAAAATAAAAAAAAATTTAAAAAAAAAAAGGTAAAAAAAAAATAAATGAAAAGGGAGTGTGGCTTGGGAATGGAGCAAGAGGAAGCAAGACACAGAAGAGCAAGACCTGACTTAAAATATGCCTATCATGCTTTATGCAAACATTGGTCTTTTTTTTGCCCTCCTGACTGTCATTAAAGTGTAATTAGTAACTTCACATGGTAAATTTGTTTCTTTAAGAAGCCATGTATTTTTGGTTCTTGATAGCAGTAACCTTCTACCCAGGCATGGATTGCACCTTATCATGCCAAGGGTGGAACAAAGGCTCAAAGTGAGCAATTCCATGGTGCCTGCACTCTGTGGCTGCTGCTCCCTCTCTTCCAGCTGGGAACCTTCCTCCTGTCCCACATGAGCTCTGCAAACAGAGATTCTGCTGCTGCCTTAATGCCAGGTGAGCTGCTCCTTGGAGACCCAGGCCATGCTGAAAAATCAGCAGCAAGGAAGCATTTTCAAAGCCATCACTTTCCTCTCCAGACTTCAGGAATCTGGAGAAAAGGAAATGCTGAAGGTCATTCCCAAATGTACATCTTCCTGCTTTGCTGGCAGCTCTCTCAGCTATGATACCAAGCCTACAGACTTTCACACTTTCCACCACAATAATAATGACTTGGGTATTCAAGTTCCCTTCTGTTGTTTGACCTGTGCCTCCTCCATATTTTTTTTTAAATTACCAAATCCAAAATTGACACTGCCTTTGAATAAAGCAAAAGAAACAGCAAAAAGAAATAATGCTAAATTATGTGGCACATCAGAAAAAAAATCTCAGCTAGAAGCACAAAGGTGATGAATACAGCTGGTTTTAGGAAAACAAGCAATCACAACAGTTTTCCACATTATTATTCGGTGGTTTTGAATAAGTATTACATGGTTTTCACTCCCAAATAAAGAAACAGGTCAGAAAATAACACACACAACAACAACAAAAAAATTATATCAGTAATAGCTTTGCCAGTATGGATGTAAAATTCTGGAGATTTTCAGAGCACAGCAGATGGAGGAGTGCAGTAGAAATACTGACAACCCAGCTCTTGCAGCACATCAACATGAGCAGTATGGATGATGGAAAATGCTCAAACCTTGCCAAATTTCCCATTAGAAAAGAACCTCTTATGCCCCACATGAGTTCTGTCAGTGAAGTAATGTGCAAAGATGTTTTTAAAAAGTTCCTTTTTTCTCAGAAAACAGAAAATGTGGTGAACGGGCAGATTCTCTCCCTGGATAAATCTTTGTACCATCACATTCTTTGCAAGGAGTTTCACAGAGAAAACATTATTACCTTTAGCTACCAAGGTAAAATCAAATACAACCAATCAAGGTAGAACCAAACAGGACAAATCAGGTAAAACCAAACAGGACAAATTGGGTAAAACCAAACAGGACAAATCGGGTAAAACCAAACAGGACAAATTGGGTAAAACCAAACAGGACAAATTGGGTAAAACCAAACAGGACAAATCAGGTAAAACCCAACAGAACCAATCAAGGTAACACCAAACAGAGCCATTTTTTTTCTTTGCCTTCCCTTTCAAGGGCAACCACAAAAAAATACCAATCTCAAGTCATTCTGCCACTCTGTGAATCAGTGGTCTAAGCTCAGTTTCTAAACATCTTAACCCTTGCAGCTCTTCCTCAAACACATCCTGAGCAATCTCTCTGCACTGGCTTTCTCCACAACCCCAGCAGTCAGAGGGGCTGCAGCCAAGCTGTGCTAACCCTGCAAGATGAAAATTCTGTCTATCAGCCTCACGAGTGCCAGCCTCTAACATAATGTCTGCAATAAGTTTCCTGTGTGTGCTGCAAGACCTCCCCACCTGATCCTGACTAGGTTTGTGTTACAAGAACACATAACACAGGGCCTCAGCAGAGCTGTTGATCAATAAAAATGTTCTCCTTAGAGAATGCCAGTGACATCTATAAACCTGTGAGTGTCAAAACAACGGCACAAAAAATCCTGTGTTCCTACTGTCAGTGGGATGAAAGCTGTACAATTAATGCCAAGCCAATGACACCACAAGGAGAAATAAAACAAACAGCTGGTGGTACTGTGGTCCAACATGCTGCTCCTAATCTATGAACATTTCCAGTGAAAACATGCTGACTCATGTTTTGAAAGAAATGGCATAAATCTGGTCAGTGATGTAAAAGCCCTACAGCATTAATTCTGTTTTGAGTTACACACAGCAAATATTACACTTAAAATGCATAGATCCCCTTTCAGAGGAGAAAATACTTTGTGGTCACTTTGTGTGTATCTATTAATGTAAAGATTTTTAATAAGCATCACACCTTTGAAAAACAAGTAATATGTTTTTCCTAAAACCTCAGCTGGGTTGATAACATCCACTCCATTTTTGCTGAATGTCAGGGAAGCTTCATAAAGGTTTTTTCCCCTCCTGGGTCTTCAAGACACCCAGCACTGATTCAGTGCTGCTGGTGATAACAACAGGAACATAAAATGCAGGCAGGACCCTGTGCAGCTCTTGGCATTTTAACCACCTTGTCACCTTACTCATACATGACCTAATACTTAAAATAACTCACTGAGGGATCCTTCCCTCATTATTGACAGGAGAACTAAAGCCATGCCAACAATTATAGAAAGCACAGGGAAAAAAAAAAAGATGGAAAATTAGGTGGATGCAGCCTGTGGAGAGCGATGGATTTTGCCTGTACACTGAGAGTAAAACTCATTTTAACAAACGCTGGGAAAAGTAGCTGCTGAAAAGATATGTTCTTTTAATCAGGGAAAGAGACCTATTTGAAAAAATAAACATTTTTGAGAGGTTTTAGTGCTCTTGTTACAAAAGAATTGAAACCACACAAATGAACAAGACAGTATACAACATGGGGTTTTAAGCATGTTCTCCTGCCAGCTGAGAGGCCTAGATACTGTGTGGATTTATTACAAATAAAAAAATACATTGAGTGCTACCAGCTACAAAAAAAATACATGGAGTGCTATAATGTGCAACATAAGTAACTATAATGAGTTAAAATTAAGTAAAATAGCTCAGCTAAAAATACCTTCAAGGAAAACCAGACAGACCCATATAATTCAAGCACAGTGAACAGCAATACAAAAGTTTAATTCTACTTTGCAAATTCAACATTAATAGGTCAATTATAGAGTAAAGTCTCTAGTGTTTTATGAAGAAAAGTTGATACCATTTAGGATTTCTGCAAATCCCTTTATACTTTTTCTTTCTAAGGATCAAAAAAATCATTGTTTCAGTGTCTCAGATGATGGAACATGGAGGAAGATGCCACAGATTTGAACACAACTAAACCTATTCAGTTGCCTCTTTGTGTAAGCAAAGAGTGAAAATATTAATTATTACCCAGAAGACAGTCTATTCAAATGCAGTGTTTCCTAACACAGGAAGAAAAAAGAGACACAACGAGAAACAACTAAAACTGAAATTAGTAACGTTAAGACTCCTTTCCTCCCCTTTCCTCCAGAAGAGCCAAAACCTTAACAATATTGATTTCTATCTATTTTCTGTTTATCTTTTTTGTCCACTCCATCTCTGCCAGTTGCCCCAGGCAATCAACAAAGCTCTGCTTGTTCAGCCTTTGATCATCTCCGTGCTGCAAGATTAGCATATGCATACTCTCATCCTCCCCTTTATCCTGTTAATAAAGCTCCAAACTCCCTCCGCTGATGTTCAAGAAAGCAACTGGCTCGGGAGCCCCGATGATTTGCCCCCATTCCCTGCTCTGCACAGGACTTGGAATGCTAAATACCAGGCAGGAGTTGTGTAAGTGCTTATCCAGCTCCTCTGAGGAGCAATTCTTACTTGTTTGATGCAGTCCACGTTTGACAGACGTTCCTGGATCAGATTGGCCCAAAGCGCGTTGGGAATTTTCTACAGAAAGAACAAAAAAGGAAAAAAAAAAAAAAAAAAGAGCTGAATATTCACAATTGAGTTCAAAAGGAATTTTACCATGCAGGCACTTTGTGGTTAAAGGTGAGGTGAGATGTCTTCTTGGAAATAAAGAAATAAATAATTCCGTGCGAGTCCCGGGTCATTAACATGAGTTAATGACAAAGAGTTAATAAGGGCACAAAAATCAGTGTTAAAGGGAAGCTGAGCACAGAGCATGAATATCCATGGGGGTTTTGCACACTGACATGGAAGCAGTGCCAAGCTCTGCACACTGACACACACATTGGACATCAGACCTGCAGAGGGATCCAGAAGAACATCACATCCACAAAGCATCCTTTGAACCACAAGGATCTGCTCCATGTGACAGAGGGCTCAGCTTCAGGGGCCTGCCAGCTCTCAGTGACACAAACAGAACCTCAGACACTGAGCAAACAACACAGAGAGCCTGATTTTCAGGAGGTTTGTTTCATAACTTCAAGTAACTCTCATCATCCAAAAGGTTTATTTAAAATATATTTCACAGTTGAACTTAGTTTATTTTTAAATGCTGTGAAATGGGGTGGAAGCTGTATCTGCCAATATTTTCAAAAAGCTGTTTAGTTCTGTGACTGCACATCTCTAAAGATGTTTTGTAAGAAGATATTTGCTATGTGACAGAAGAACAAAGTTCCTATACAGATCAGCACCCCTCAACATTTCTTCCATTGTATCTGATTTCCTAAAAAGAAATCAACAATACTCTTCTTTCCTTCTAGTAAGAATTTGCTCCACTATCTTGTTAATTTAGACTTCCATTCTATGCTGATCTTGGTTAAGCTCTGAGTTAGCCAGTTTAACTCAAAGTCTAAACTTCTGTCCATGCAGCTCATAACAGCCATTAATCACTTCACTAAATGCCTTGTCATATTCATTCTGTCATTATTGGTAAAATGAATACTCAGGAAAAAAGCCAGCCTGCAATCAGATTCTCTACCTCCTAATTAAAATAAATTATCTTTCACTTAGCAAAGTGAGCTTGACTCTCTGTTTCCTTTAGTTCCATATCCTGTGGCTTCTCATGTCTTTTTCCTAACCACTTTGAAGGGTATAAACCTAAAAAGGAGTATTTCTATAGGCTGTGGAGAGGTAGATAGGCAGGAATCAGATGCTTGTCTGGGTTCAAGATAATATTTTAACATATTTTTTCCAATCTACATATTTTTTCTAATCTACATATTTTTCCAATCTAACTGCCACTAATTTATATTTTATAATCACTATTTTAGCCTAATTTTCTAAGGAAAAAACCCTGATCTGTGTATCACACTGTCTGCCATCTCAGCAAATTACAAATATGTTGGCCAATTCCAATTCTAAATTAATTAATAAGACAATTAATTACATTACTGATCAACTAATCCTGGGACTCATGGCATCTGGAAAAAATATTCTTTGGAGCAACTCCTTGAACTTCAATTCATACGAGAAAATCTGGCTGATGATGTGGATAGATTTCATAAAATCATCTCCATTAGATGATGAAATAATTTCCCAAGGAGTGGTGGAAATGGTGCCACAGAAGGCCCTTTGGAGGAGGATGGAGAAAGAGCTCCAGAACACAGAGCAGAGCCCAGGTGGGCCAGGCAGGCAGGGTTTGCTTTTGTTCATCCCTTTTGTCCCCAGCTCTCAGCGCCTCTCCTCACATCAGCCGTGCACGAGCCAGCACTGGAGCAGGCAGCAGAGCAGGAGGGAAGGAAATTGTTGGGTTTGTTGAGAGCCAGCAGGTCCCGAGGGTGCTTTGCCAGAGCCTCCTGCAGCCCCTGGCTGCTGGAACCTGTCACCTTCCAAAGGGGCACCACGCTGCTCCCAGGGACAGCCAGGCCCTGCCTGCTCCTTTCATGTGTCATGTCAAAGCAGGCTGCACGCTGCTGGGGGGCTGCTCTGCTGAGCCCTGCCAAAGCACCTGAAACCAAATTTATCCTCGCTTCTCTCCGTGCACTGCGGCTCTCACTCCTGCCTTTGCAGTGGGGTTTGTTGCACAAAAACAACCAAGGACACACATTCAGGTATTTCAGTGTTTTAGCTCCTTCTGCTCTCTGTGGCTCAGTTCCAGTCTCATTTCCTGGGCATTTTTTTTTCCACCACTGAGCAGTGGCCTACAAAATAATTTTCAATGGGTTGCTTGCAGAATGCCTAATTATTCCACTAGAAATCAGGAGTTTTGGTACGTATCAGGCAGTCCATTTATAATTAATCTCTCACAAACATATAAATATATTGTGAGCCTGGGAGATGGGATTGCACTTCCCAGAAATCTGCAACAAAGGACAGTGACACACATTTGGTAGCAGCCAAACCACACCTTACCCACAGAACTGTCCCAACACTCAGTGCAGGTAAAGCAAAAACTGCTCTGGGATTTTGGTCATGTTCAGACCACTTTTCTACCCACGCTGGTTTAATCACTATTTCCATTATTTGCTGAAAAACTGTACCCACTCATGATTAATTTTAAATATTCCATGTTATTTCAGGAATATTGTACTTCAATTTCCATTCCTGATCTACTCAGGGTCATATTTCATTCCCTTTTCATAAAATTCCCATACTTTTTTTTGTAGGGCAGCTTTTTTTGTAGACATTTTTCTTGGAAGTTTTGGACACATTTGCTCTGAAAACAGCTTCAGCTAAAAATTTCTGTCTTCTCCAAATTGGCACCTTGGAGAGAACAGCAATCAAGTTTGAAGAAATTTACTTTAGGATCCTGAGTATCATGAACGTTTAGATTTAGTTTGTTCAGATAAATACACATAAAAGGCTGGGGTTTTTTGGATACACAAACCTGGAACAGTTTCTTTTTGTTCCTCCAGAGTGGCTTAGCCTGTAAGAGATTGGAATGCTGACCATGCATAGTTAAGGATGCCTTGGATTTATTTTTCTCTTTTATTTTATTTCTTTTTAAAAAGCACAGGGACGTGACACAACTCTGGAGCAGTTTTAAGTTATTAAGCATTATGCAAACACCTTAACTGCAATTTAGTGTAGCATTAACAGCACACCCATCCCACGAACCCACAATTACCACAGTTGTTTCAACTTCTTATTTTATCCAGTTAACAGGAAAAGTGAAACATGCAATAGCTCATCATTAGATTTCACTATAGGAAAACCTGAAGATGCTTCCTATTAACATTATAATAACTAGAGATGAGGGAATAATTTGCAATGATTTATCAAAAAATGTAGCCTCTTTTTCTGTTCATGGAATATTTATTGATAGCTTGTGGTTCTTCAATTTACTGAATATTCAAAAATATTTTACTTCTTTCTGGAGTACTTTTTACATGCAGAATGATCCCATTTTGCTTTGAACACTCAGTATTTAAAATTCACTACCTGAGCTGTGCTCATTAGTAAGTGGCCAGGTATGTGTGGGTGAATGATTGCTTGTCCAACTTGAAAAATGGAGCTTCAGAGAATAATCATGGATTTTAAAAGTGCCTTCCGTGGCTTCCTGTGCCAGGAAAACCCAAATGTTTTAATGGGCAAACACAAAAGAGATGAAAGCTTGGCTGAAGATGAGTAGGTAAAATATGTGAACAAACATTTGTAGAACTTTTTGCAGTATTTCCCCAGATCCAGTGACCGTGGCTCTGGGGTTAATGCAGCCACAGCAGCATTTGGTGTGAGAAACAACATTAAATTGTGTTTATGATCTTCACACCAGACTCTCCAAAAACCACAGCATTAGCTCCTGCTTTTCCTCTTCAGTTATTAAA
The DNA here is from genome assembly GCA_003676055.1 of Chloebia gouldiae. Lineage (NCBI taxonomy): Eukaryota > Metazoa > Chordata > Aves > Passeriformes > Passeridae > Chloebia > Chloebia gouldiae. Next base: position 1,770,589 of record QUSF01000027.1, on the reverse strand, counting down.
TTTGGCCAGGACCACTACTTCACAATTTTTTAATGCCCTTGTTAGATCCAAACTCATGTAAAAACTCTTGTTCTGCTCCTGAACAGACATCCCAACCTAGAGGAACCCAGGAGCTCCCTCCTAATTCTAGGAAATTACATTCAAAGAAACAAACTTGTATAAAACAACAATATTATTTAGTGAAAACCTCCTCCTCTAAAAATCAAATCCAAAGGCAAACTGCACAGTGCTGAACCACCAGCAGCCCCTGCTCTGCAGGCCTTCCTCACTACCTGATTAGCCTTGACATTTTTGACTTTCATCTTCCACACCATCCATCTTTTTAAATCAAATAAGCCCAAAAGGACACCCTTGAAAGTGCATCTGTATAGTCTGAAATATGTTAATAATTACAGTAATTAAACCAAAGGGAATTTTTGTTTTAAATTCTCCCCCTCCAAGTATAAATTTATGAACCTATCAAAACAATCTTTAATAATTAGAACTAAGATTTCAAAGTACATATTCTCAGTAAGAATAATTCTGTATCACCCCAGCCAAATGCAAACATTTTTGCCAGTGAGTTCAGGGAGTTCAGTGAACTCTTTCAGATCTTGAAGTGTGTAACTTGAGGCATCTCCAAACTTCATTCACTAATCCAGTATTTTATTCAATTTTATAATCACTACTTTAGCCTAATTTTCTAAGGAAAAAAACCTGATCTGGGTATCACACTGTCTGCCATCTCAGCAAATTACAAATGTGTTGGCCAATTCCAAGTCGAAATTGGATTTAGCAGGGTTGTAGAATTCCCACAGACAGGAAATTGCTTCAATTTTTATGAAAGTGGGTCATAAGTGACAAAAAAACCTGAAACTAGTGGACTTGTTAGAGAAATTCACAAAAAACCAGACTTCTCCCAGTCTATTTCTCATGGAATGCCTAGACACTGGAGAAAGGAATCAGCCAAAAAGGCAGGATGGTTCTCTGTGCTCAAAATAACCTTTCAATGTATTTTTTCCAATATGTCACTAATTTTTAATAATAAGACAATTAATTACATTACTGAATCATGGGAGCCATGACACCTGAAAAAACGTTCTATGAACATCAATTAGGATGCCCACAATAAATGGATTTAAAAATCTGACTGGAGAAACTCAGGTGCACAGAATTGGGGAAAATTCAACAATCTGAGTCAGCTGCTCCTGCCTCAGCTTGAGAGCTTCCAGGGCTGTCAGGAACTGACTGGATTGTCATCCTCCTTTTGAGTTAATGCACCAAGTAAGTTATTTGTGTCATGCTACAGAGAAATCAAGCACGCACAACTAAGTAGCACTGTCAGATCAAAAAAAGTTCTTTGTGTACATATTTTCCAGAGCATTTTGTACCAAAGGAGACCTCAGAGATTAATGCTTATTTTATCGAGATTATCAAACATGCCCAGATAGGAGACACTGTGTTTAATAATAGAATGAACCATTCTCTAGACTGGATTGTGCATTCCTGGATTTTTCCCAGTTTTGCTGCTTGTTCCAAGGTTGGTATTTCCAAGACCTCCCTTACTTTGGATTTTCTCCCTCTCCTGCCCCTGCTCTGTGTCCTGACACACCAATGTACAACACGGAGAGAAGAGAGTCTTTACTCTCATCTGCTCAGCTCAGCAGTGGAAATCATGGGAATGCCACATAATTCCTGTTCTGTGACACAAGAACAGCTGTTATTATATTCTCTTACACACCTGGTTCCTTTCTTTATAGGCCTTTGCTTCCTCTGTCTGCATTAATACTTCCTTGAATAACAAAGTCTCCTGAGAGACACGTATGGCATTGAAATGTTTACAAAGCCACATTGCCTGAGGGGAGAAAAAAAAATAATACAGGTTGAAATATTTGGAAAGAAAATGAAGCAATTTTTTTCAGAAGGCTGCAGAAAGACAGAGCTTTTCTAGCCATACATTTAAGTACACAGATATAGATAAGCAACTTTAAGTAGTTTCTTATAAAGATGTTCAAGAGTATCCAGCTTTGAATAATAGCTTTTTCATCTCCTGTACCTTAACACAGAATTTAAAGAAGGAAATGTTCTTCCTACCACCCCTCACCAGCATCATCTGCCGTTTCTGAGGTTCAAATGCAACGCTGACCTTTGCATTTAAGCAGTGCCAGTGGACATGAGACCATGCAAATGGAACAATTCACAGCAAAGGAACACCGCAAATGTGTAATTAACTTACTTCCCCCAGGCTAATTAGTCCTGCTAAAAGGCTGGGAAAACAAGCAGGCAGAATTCTGTTGCATTCCAGTAGTTCCACTACTTCAGTGAGTTCTCACAGATGTCACTTGAAAATATCTGTTTAACCTGCAGTGTAACACCCAGGTGTAGCCCACAGGAATGCCACCCTTTAATTTGTCTCGTTTTCATCTATCATTTGGATAAATCTCAACATTCTTCTCCCAGAATAAAATTCTCCAAAATGCTGAGCTCAGTAGAAAGTAAGAGAGTGAGTGGGAAGTGCTACAACACTGAGGGTAAGGTACTCACAACTGTAGTTTTCCCAGAAGCAGGTGGACCAAGGACACAAATTCTTGGAGCTATGGAACAAGGATATGCAAATGTCAAGGTGCAGAACAGCAAAAAATCCCCTCCACTTGTATTGCAGAATATCAGTGTAGCCACCACAAAACAATTGTTTCAGCTGGAAAGATGCCTCAGTGGAAATTTCAGGATTGGGCTCCACTGGGAAAAAAAGGAGGAACAGAAAATCAGTGCCAGCTGGGTCCTCCTTTAATCTCCATGGTCAATGAGATTAACACTAACCATGACACTTAGAGAGATATATGAGATAGGCATACCTCAATCCATTTAAACATATGGAGAGTTTAGTGGGTGAACCATAAACATTTCCTTACCTGAGTTTGACTTTTACTCCTGAAACATTGATTCAGAACTAACACATTTTGTGATGAAAACATATCTCAGTTTTTAATCTCACCTAAATAGGTTGCACCAGGGTTCAGAGAAGATTTAGATAGTGCAGAAAGGAATCCCTCACCATGCTTTTTGACAGCTACCTTCAATTTTTCTAATCACCATGTAAAGTAATTTTCCTCATTTCTGTTTCTTGTGTTTCTCTGCTGCACGTCCCTCTCCTTTCCCTGAGGGGGTAAGGTGCAAAAAATGCACCTCATTTTTGAGGAATTCTTAATGCAGTGCACACACACAACACAATAGGCATTACTGTCCAGAGATTCCTTGGGAATGAATTAGAGGCAAGACAAACAGGAGAAAATGGAGCCACTCTTAGGAAAGTATTTGGAACTTTTTCCGTTAATACACCTTGGGCTGCAATCCCTTGAACTGTCATTTTATATTAACAGCTTTGATGTTTCTTCCCCGCTATACCACAGGGGGAAAAAATGCCCCAAATCAGAGTCAGTGCAGGAGGGACTGGTTAGTATTTACTGGGAGTAACGAAGGTCAGAGCAGAGGGGGGATCCACTCACCCAAAAACCTCCTCAGCTCTCCATAACCAAGGGAGATCGTGTCTGATGGGAACAGACAGGCAAGGATGTGAAATGTATTTTCATGAGGCCTTCCATGCACTTAACAGTTATTGGGCAGGTGCAATTTTTAAACATACATGAAACCCAAATTACAGATTCATCTTTACAAAGTTATCTGACTTGGAAGGTTTAAGAACAACTCCCCCCTTATTGGTTCTTGCAAGTGCAACAGAACTAGTACACAATGTAGAAAAATACTTTAAAAGGATACATCAGCTGTTTTTATCACCTAATTTCTTTCAAATGTAATGTGATTAAATCCTAGGTTTTTTTTTTTTTAATCTAACACCTTGAAACTCCAGCCCGGTACTTAGGAATTATTTATAAACAGCGTCATAAAAGAGTGCTTGGGTGCCAACACTAATCAACTTCTTCAAACCACTTCAAAGAAAATCAAAAAACCTTTCCATCCACAGATCCTTTTGAGGTTTAACTAGGAGCATGATTTAAAATTCACAAGAAAGCCCTTAGGTATTGAAGCTTTAATACACAGCTTTCTTGGACAAACGTTTGATAAAAAACGAAACATACCATTATATACACCATCTCATGCTTTAATATTGCCCAGGGCTACTGTAAATGCTCACTTTGTACTAAATCTGGTTTGCTCTCTGCTTAGTGGCTGGCAGCAGATGGGGCAGTGGAATTCACTGATTTACTCATTTGCACACTTGTAGGACTCCTCTAAAGCGTTCTCCCCAAACAAATGACACAGGGGCACAACCAGGACACCACTGGCTGTAATGTTTAACCCCTCCAACCAACAAATAGTCACTATTTAATACTGCAGCTCCAAAGCAGCAGCTAAATGAAGGCAGGAAATTCTGGGAAATGCCTTTTTTTTCAGTAATAAATCACATTTAATTCTGTATTTAGTCTTGATGAGATGCTACAGGATTTACTCATCCAAGTAAAGCAAGTTTTAACATTCAAAAATTATCTTAGGAATAACAAAATGAATCCTGGAATAACAAAAAAGAACAGCTGGACTCCAAGTTTCACTTAAATCCAAAAGATTCTATGATTAGTATTAATACAGCAAAATTTGATTAATTTGTAAGAGAAATCCTTTGTCAAAGAGGAGAAGCACAGGGTACATACTGAACATTCAGGAAGAACTTTTTTACATTCCTTCAGAGGTTTGAGTGTAGAGGAGGAACTCAGAGAAATGCCACTTGGACTCTGAAAGCCTTTTTCATTAGCACAAACCAAGATACTCTTTTAAAAACTTATATCTTTGAATATGAAAGAATTATCAGTCTTTATGTGGCCCTTGAAGGTTTTTAGAAGGAACACATGAAAGAAGAATAGCACAGAGCCCTAAGCACAAACACTTTGCCACACATTTGACCTACAAGATTTTTGAGGCAGTTTTAAGTTACAATCACCATTAGACTTGTTTATATTTTTAAAAGTACTTTAGATCCTATTATTAATTAAAAAGGTTTTCTAACTTCACACCTGGGATAGATGTAATGCTTCTTTTCCACACATCTCTGTTTGAAATTTTCTCAAGGGCTAAAACTGTCTAGGCAAGGAAAGATCATGAAAATTCATCACTTTACTGATAGCTCTAATAAGGTTTTTTTTTCTTCTAAATAGTCAGCACCTTCCGCCATGATCAAAAAGTAAAATCAACTCTGCTACACATTTCTGTTACATTATTTTCCACATAATTTATTCTTAAAACAACATTTAGGCTTTAATTTTAATTGGAGTTCCTCTCCTTCCTTAACAGGGTTTTCCAGACCAAAAGCTGACAGCATTTTCAAACAACTGCTGTAATTCTGTAATTTGACAAACAACTGCTGTAGTTCTGTCTTTAGCCTCTAAGTACTGAAGTCATGAGATGGAAACCTGCCTAATTCTGTTAAAATAATATTGTGGGGCTTCAGGACAAATGTTAGCCCAACATGAAGAAATTTTATCAGCATTCTATCAAACTGCAGGAAATTCTTCCACATATTTTCTGTGGGTCTACAAACCAGATTGATTATTCATGCTGACTGCACCAGAAAAGGCTGGGCACAATTTGCAGGATTTGTTTTTTTTTTCCTTGAACGTATTTTTCAGCATTTCAATCAACATCCATCTGATCAGCACCTCCAGTGATGATTTCATTGATGCTGCAGCAGAACTTTCATAATGGTTTACTCTGGTTTTAAAGAAACATCAAAGCTCCGTGACACCAGCTCTCCCTGACAGCTCACGCAGAACAAAAATTACAGTTCAGTTGTGCATATCCAAATATAATCTGCCTAAGGGTGAACAGTTTGTAAATCAAATAATTTGATTGAGGGTACATGCTTTTATTGTGCAGAATACAGACTTCCCATTCAATTTACCAGGTTTTGTTCCACAGAGGAGCACTGCTCACTGTTCCTTCAGCTGAGATGCCACTGAGCTGTGGAACTCATTAACTGCAGCAAGTAACAAACTAATCAAAAAGCAGAGAATCTGCCAGCCCAGGTAGAATAGGAACCCAAATTTACACCTGACAAAAGGAGTAATTAGCGAGCTTAAAGACAACAGGAAATATCAGATGGGGCACAGAAGGCATTAATAATTGATACACCAGAACTCTTTGTTATTCCCTTAGAGGGTTTCATTGTTATAACTGTTAAAGTGCATTTCTTATTAGATTACCCACTAAAAAAAGAAATTAAAAGCATCTTGCCTATAACTATTCCAAAATGCTCACAGTTTTTTTTTGTTTCCCCCCTCCCCAAGACTCAGCCTGAAAAGTTTGATCCATCACCTGCCAACGCAGCACAGCTCCCAACAGCTGTTTACAAATCAGCAACTGAGCTATTTCTGCTGTCTCCATTTTCACTTACCATCATCATTGTTTTGCTTTAAGTGGTTTATCATGAACTCAATGGGATCATCTGGCTTATGAATTAATAGCTCTTCAAGCATGTTCTGGAAATAAATAGGACAAAGTCAGAGGAAAATTTAATGCAGCTCTGCTGTTGTGATATCTTGCATTTTTACAGCAATGTTACAATGAGGATCCTAAACAGCTTATAAATGCTTATTTATTTTCTTTCACAGACAAAATTGAGACTTCAGAACATATTTTAGATGCTGAAAAACTGAAGATGGTCAGAAAATTGCCAGTAAAAAAAAAAAAACCCGACCTATTTGCTTCAGCTTATTTATGGCACATATGGACACCAGAAAGGTTTGGCTCAAGCAACCTGGGGTTGAAAAGGGTTGAGGCAGCACTGATATAAAACCATACAATGAGCTTAAAAACCAGAGTTAACTTGAATTTGTGTCTCTGCAGGGCAAGATGAGCCTTCTCTGGCACATTCCCACACGTTTCTGACTAGCCCAGAGGAGTGGAGAACAGGCAAGAGCTGTGGAAAACATAACCCACAGAAATGGCACATTTCACACCTGTACCAGCCTTGGCTCTGCGTGAAAAGGAGTGGGGAGAAGGGGAGGAAAAATAAAAGCAAAAAAAGGCTTAAAGCCTTGCCTAGAATGTCTGTTTTGGAGCCCACTCTCATGTTGAACCCTTGAGGTTATACAGAGCCTTGTTTCAGCTCCCACCTGTAGCAGTGGGGATCTTGCACCGGTTTCAGGGAGGATTTGGGCTTTACAGGCAGAAAAAAGGACAACTCTGAGAAATCCATACATTTCCTAGGAAGACATTTCAGCCCAGCCACGAGTCCTGTAATTAAAACTAAACATCAAACAGAACTAATGATCTAATTTAGACAAGCTGCAGAAATGCTCACGCTGGAAGAGACATTTCTAAACAGCAGTCATAACACTTTTATATTAGCAAGTAAATTCCATAAAGTCCATCTAGTCCATAAAATTTTATATCCTCACCAACGGATTGTCTCCTATTAGAGTGGCCTATTTTCCTTTTCTACTTCATTAGAATAATTAAAACACTCAATTTTGTTAATAAACTGGTGTTCGTGTAAGTTCTTATGCATCAAGGTCTGGGTAACACAGAGCATAAAAGATGAAATTTGTATTTTTATTGGAAGTTCATTTAGAAATTATCACTTTACAGCAACATTTATTTAAACTAAACAATCTGGTCTCTGCACTACACTTACCAGCACCTTTATAAATAACAGAACAAAGAAAAACTGGGTTTATTATAATTTTAAAAAGTTCAGGCTGACAGTGATTGACACTGGCACTATTTCTTGCCCAAACATTTTTATTGATCTAATTCTGCTAAACTCAGTTTAATTTCACATGAGTTGTTCTGTTAATCTCTGGCAGAGGGTTATATTTTGGGTCTCATGTAGTTGCTACATTTTGTGTTTTGTAAATGTTTTAGCACAACAATTTCAAGCTGTGTTTGTGTCATTATTTTGCTCCAACACAACTAAAGCACAAAAATACCACCGTGAGTAAATCCCACAAACATTTTACATAATGAGTCCCTGCAGTTGTATTCAATGCCTTGTGGCTTGCAAAACGCAGTACTTCATTAAAAACAAAACACAAATATTATTACCACACACGTCATAATAAACAGATTAAAAAATGATAGCACAAAGAAAAACTAGGAGAAGAAATAAACGTGTGTACATTTGAGTGAGCTCTGAGCAAGTAAAACCGAGTTTTTAACAGAGTTAAGAGCAGCACACAGGGAAGGCTCTCCGGCAAGTTCTCCTATCAGAACAGCACCAGGATATTTGGCTATTCACACAAACCTCCCCATGCACGACACGGGGGCTTTTCCCGAACTCCGGAACAAAGCCCACCCTTCCCTGCAGCGGGGGAACCAGCCTTGCCAGGTACCCCGAGCGCAACGACGCCACAAGCGCACTTTTCTCGCTTTATTTCGGACACTTCGGCGAAAAGGCACAACAGGACAGCAGGGGGAAGGGCTTTAACCGGGGGATGAGCAGCAGGCGGTGACACCCACGGCAAAACCTTCCCGCACCCAATTTATCCCTGTTCTTCCTCCTCCTCTCCTCGTCCTGCCTCGCCTTCCACCGCCTCCCTTCTTCCATAGACTCCGACTTTCTTCCGCAAATCAAATCACACGTAGGCGACGCAGCAACTGCCGATTAAAACAATTAGCTGGGAGAGCCCGCGGCCCCTCCCGCACACGGACACCCGCACGTCACCTCCGCACCAGCCCGCCCCGCCGCGGAGGGGCCGGCGGGGGCTCCCCGCTCACCTGCAGCAGCTGGAAGAGCCCCCGCTCCTCCGCGTAGGCGCCCGCGGGCGGCGGCCGCGGCCGGGCCGCGTCCTCCTCCTCCGCCTCCGCCATGGCCGCCCATAGCAACGGGACGCGTTGCTAAGGAGTGACGCCATCACCGCGCGACGGCGTGGCCAGGCCTCGTGGGCTGCACCGGGCAACGTCATCGAACCGCGACGGTTGCCATGGAGACGGCGGCGGCGGGGCCAGGCCAGGCCCGCGGCCCGCGCTGTCCGCCCGTCCCGCCCGGGGAGCTCCGCGCCGCCGCTACGAGCCGCGGGGCTGCGGGCGAGGCCGCCCCGAGAGCTTCGGCTCTTTCCGCGGGGAATCCGCTCCGGCTCGCCCCGGCTCCCAGCGCCCGGCAGAGCTCGGAGGTGGCGGGGCGGTGGTTCTGCAGCCCTGGAGGCACTGCCCCGTTCCCTTCGCAGCATCCCCGGCTGGGTTTATGACATCACATTGCCAGCGCTCCCCTCGGCCCCTTGGCATCACCAACACACCGACTTACAGCCTGGGGCTCCGGGGCTGCAGGGCTTCCACGCAATACAGCTCCCCTTTTCATTTTTCTTTTTTTTTTTTTTTTTTTTTTGGTACGTTTTCCACTAACCCACACAATTCTAGCTCAGGCGAGATGTAATTTGCATCGTTTCTAAAAAGCAACTTCCTTTCTCTCCTTTAGACCCCAAACCCAGCAATAAGTAAACATGGTAAGCATGAACGAGGTGGTGGAGGCCCTGAAGAAGATCGAGGACAAATACAAGCTCTTCCAGCAGCAGCAGTTCACGTTTATCAGAGCACTGGAGCGCACCCGGGAGGAAGCCCACGATTTGATCAGACCCGTGTCATCCATTGTCCAGGTACAAATCCCTCCCTGCCCGTGACACCCCCAGGCACAGCATGGGGCTGGCTCCTGGGGCCACTTCAGCCCTGGGGAAATGTTTGTTTTGGTGAAGGGAAAGGGGAAAAAAAAATGCCCAGGAAGGTTGGTGTGTCACTGAAGGGCTGGGGAGAGAGGCACCTGTGTGGGGGCCTCTCGTTATCCCTGAAAGGATCTCGTGGCTGAGCAGCACTTTCTGCTTTAGCTGAACACAGCTGAGGCCCAGTCAGAAACACAGGCTACAAGGAAACAATCAAACCGAGCCTCCTTCCCCAGCCACACATGGAATCTGTAATCCTCAGCTTGGAGGAAGCAGCGTTCCTGCCTCTTCCCCCTGGTATTGGTGCTGCTGTATCTTTCTATAGTGCTTATTAAAAATAATGGCTGTGTTACACAGGGAGGATGATGGATTGAGGGCTGAGAGTCCCACGTGGGCGAGGGGTTTGCTGGGCTGCTAAGTGAATTGTCTTGGAATTTTTATAGCATGGTGTACTGAAAAGTAGAACTTAGACCACCTGGAGATTGAGGGGAAAGAAAAATCTAAATAAGATCAGAATTGTGGATTTGAAAAAGCAGAACTCGAGCCCAAAAGCCAGATGGATGCCAAAGGCAGAGTGAAAGCCAGGCTGCTGTCAGGATTAGGACACACAATGAGCTGGTTGTCTTTTCCAGGGGCTGCCTCTCCCTAACAGAAGGGCTTTGCTCATTGCCTTGCAGAGGATTGTGACAGACACTGCACTGAGCCATTTCATCCCACTGAGACGTTCCCATTCTGCTGGTTTTAGAAGCACTGGTATTTCCCCCTGTGCAGGTGCAGTGCTACAAGGACCACCACTGCTACAACTCCACAGACAGGCGCATCCTCAACATGTTCATCTCCATCTGCAACGAACTCCGCTGCCTCTGCCAGAGGATGGAAACGGTGCACCCTGGGGACAGCGTCACCAAGGGCCTTTTGGAGAAGTGTAAAGTGCTCCTTAACGACAGCAACGACCTCAGTGCCCTTCGAGCCACGTAGGTGCCAGCCCAGCCCAGCTCGGCTCAGCTCCTGGCATTTGACTGTCACTGCTGGGGCTGGCACTGCACATTCCCCCCTGGCTTCTCCAGCAGTTCTGTCACAGCCCCTTCCTGGCTGTGCTGAGGGCACAAGGTGCTGCCCAGCTTCCCGTGGCAGCTCTTGGGAACACTGCCAGTGTCCCTCCAGAAAAAGAGGGCTGCTTTGTTTGTCCATCCTTTCTCTGGGCCGTGGCAGGGCAGGTGAGCGCCCTGAGGTCTGTGCAGTGCTCAGGCAGGTTCCCTGCTCCTCTGCACTGAGCTCATTTCTGCAGGGCAAGTGTCTGTGTGTCCTCTCCAAGACTCCAGATCTGTGCCAGGGTGGTTTTTGGCAGGACTCACCTGTCCATGTACAATTCTAGCCATGCTTTTCCCTTTTTGGGCAATGGCTGCCTGTGCACTCCTGCTCTCCCTTGGGCTCTGAGGGTGGCTCCCAGGGTTGCTGGGACTCCTCTGCCAATCGTTTCCCTCTGTCCCACAGCTATCCCCACGGTGTTGTGAACTACCTGAGCTTGGAAGAAGCCAGGCATCGCTATGGAGGGGTGGTGAGCATCCTGCCCATCGTTATAGACAACATGAAGGAATGGATCACTTACTCCAAGAAGAACGTGCTGTATATTGTGAGTCCTAGATGTCCTGTATGCAAGAAGGAGACACCGACTTCCCAAACAGCACCTGCTGCTCAGACCTCCAACGGTAACCAAAATACTGTACAATTGCAGGAAAAAGATTTCCAGAAATTCCTGGCTGCAAATCAACGTCCACAACAAAAGGCTCCCTGGAGGCCACCAGGCAAACACCCCTATTAAAAGATCAAAGCTCCTGCATCATCTGCTCACCACCTTTAAGCACCTGGCTGATCAAATACAGTGCAATGGACACTAGAGATCCATCCTGAGTCCTCTTACTGAAGTGTTGCCCTGCAGCCAGCCCAGGACACATGCATTCACTCTCCTTGCTGATATTGCCACTCTGCTCCTCACATCCCCACAGAAGCAGCTGCTGCTGGTCCCTGGGGCCAGCACTGCAGTGGGAGCAGGGATCAGTCAGGACTCACCAGGTTCTAATCTCTCAGACATGAATCTTGGACAAGCCATTTGAAACAAGAATTTACATTTTCTCAGCCTTTTTTCTGAGGAACATCCCCTCCCTGCCAGTCTGAGGGATGGGCTGCAGAGCAGCAAAGGCCTGACATTACAGATTCAGACACGTCTTTGACATTTAGACTTGTCTCTAAAACTCCCTCCTCCCAACAGAAATAGTTTGGTTAGCTGGAGGACAGAATTTGTGTTTACAGGACACTAAGGAGGTTTCCCATACCAGCAGCTTGCTCCAGAGGCCAGTGTCCTTCAGCTGCTCTGCTGCAGCCTCCTGCAGCTCCTCACAGCACAGAATATCTCCCCTCACCCCTGTTGACTCCTGTGCTGTCAGAGCTGGAGATGTAAAGGAGAGCAGGGTTCATTTTGCCCTTAGTTTACTGACAACAGCCAAACAAAACACCCCTGTGCTCCTCAGACTTCCACAAAATAAAGCCACTTCAGGCCATATGATCCATGGGAATGTGGTGGGAGCATCATGCTCAAATGGTTCCTATTCAAATTGCAGATTAAACTGCCTGTGCTTTCCCTGCTTCAAGGCCCACAATGGCCCTGGGGCTCCAAATATGGAGCATGAGACCTCAGACCCTACAGCCTTTTTTAAATAAGTGTCCTCCCCGTGTCTGACTGCTCTTGTCCCCTCCCACAGGCAAATTCCCTCCTGCTGGAAGACACTCCTGAACAAACGATTTCCCCTTGTATACTAAGCTCAGTTTGCTGTGAGAAAGCTTTTGCCTTAAAATCACCAGGTTTTGGTAACAAGCAGCTAAAAACAGAAGGAAGAATTAATACAGAGGAGGGGTCACAGGAAGGAATGACAGCTTAGATGAAATGGAAAGTATTTCCAGGAGCATTTTTATTCCTCACATAACCCCACGCTGATTTGCACTTTTTTCCTTTCCCCTATCCACTTGCACTGCAATGCACCCACCCATTCTGGAGCAGAGCCCTATTTTTAGGGAGATTTGATCCAACTGAACTGAACCTTGGTGAACTCAGAATGGTAACAGGGTCACAGAGAGACTCCTGGGCACTACTGGGGCCACAGCCAGTGGAACGTCACTGTCACCTTCCCTGGCTTCACTTGAGATCCCTGGTGCAGAGGCAGCTTCAGGCTGAAAAATCCAAGCTGTGGCAGCTGCCCCGTTGTGTTCCATGGTGCAGACAAGTGTCCAGTGACAGTTGCTGTCTTGGAAATGTTTTCAGGACAAGCTGCTAAGACTGAATGATGACAAGTGCTGGGGACACAAGAGATGCTATTCCCAGATCTTGTTTCCAACCTTCTTGGCCCTGTCTTATGGTTTAAATTTGAACACACGGGCTGTGAGGAGACCAAAATTATTCTCCAGTTTGTAGCTCACTTTCAGCTTCTAGGGATGAGCACAGCACAAATGGTTTGTCAGATCAGTGCTAACAAAGCCAGTTCACCACTGCTGCTCAAAACTCCAATAGTTGTCATTTTGCATGTGACCAAGGTGATACACACAAAAAAGTTCCCAAATTTTACTAATAAGATTCATACATTCAAGAAGCAGTTCCTAAATCTTAATAATAATTTCTAGCCTAGCCCTATCCTTTCAGTCAGTGTCATGCAGCCAGAATTTTAAGACCCAAGCAGAAAAGTGAGTGCATAAAACTTGCAGTCTGAGGTTTGATAATGACAAGACCAGAATCTGTTGGAAGACTGCAAAGTTAAGTCTCACAAAAACATCCAGACAAATTACTTAATTTCCATACAAGTTCTCCTCTTCTAGAGTGGATGGACACTTCAAAAGACAAAAAGATACAGCAAGAATTGTTTTCCTCTACTACAAATCAAGCTGTTTGAAGAATTTACATAAACAGGATGTAAATGCCAAACACAAAAGTGCAATAAAGTTTTACTTTAGCCTCAGTGAGCATAAAATTGCAAGATACACACTGAGAAACCAGGCAGGGCACCAGCCTGATTTTCCTACAGATCTGTCAGTTAGTCCAGGAAATAAATGCTGCTTTTTTGTTCAAAGGCTGAAATAGACATATGGGCTGGTAATAGATGGTATCAACAGAATCCTGGCATCTGTATGAATTATCTCTGTGCTCCCCTTGATTCAGCTAAGGGTCAAATCAGGCTTTTGTCAAATTGAGGAACCTGATGTAGTTGAAGGTGTCCCCACTCACTGTAGGGGGTTGGACTGAATGAGCTTGAAAGGCCCCTTCCAACCCGAAAAATTCTGTGAGAAATAATTCTGTGAGAAACCTGTATGTTCAATACGTGGTTCCAGCCTCTCACACACCGGGAGGACAGGACACAGCTCAGACCCCGAGAAGTTAAGATGAAGTGTCAGTTCTGGTGGTGGGCTCTGGAGGGAAGCAGAAGGGTCGATTCCAGGGAGAGCAAACTCAGCATCCCAGAGATGCCGCGGAATGCGGAGCCAAGGGATGGGCTTGGCAGGGCCTCTAGCGGCCGCCTTCCAGCAACGTCCAAACCTCTCACCAGCAACTTTTAAACAGCTCCAACAACGCTGCTGACCCCCAGCCCTGAATCCACAGGGCCTTTTTAACTCTGGTCACAGGTATCCAACCCCTGGGATGCAGCCCAGGGCAGCTGTGGGGCCGCCCGCTCCCACTCCCATCCCCAGGGCTGTAATTTCAGAAGAGCCAGCGGCTGTTCCCTGTCACCACCACCCTGTTCTCCACATCATAAACACCCCGAGGCAGGAGAGGTTTCCCTGGCAGTCCTGAATTCCCCTGGTGCTGGTGCAGCAGGAGTTTGAGCTTTCAGTCAGATGAGCATTGAGCACAACGAGCAGAGGCAGCTTCACAGAAAGAAGGAATAGCATCTGGCAGACAGGAAAGATCAGCAAGCCCAGAACGGGACTGAAAAGACCTTCAGGAAAAAAAAAAAAAAAAAAAAAAAGAGAGCCAAATAAAGCCCAGACACCAAAATCATGATGACCATAAGTCAACTATTTGAACAGTCTTGTCTGGAAAGCAAAGCCCATGGGAATGCAAACCAGGCTTCCTTTGCAGAGCTCCTGAGTATGAACGGATGAAGCAACTCCACTCCTGTGATTTCCTATTTTGTAATCACTTTTAAAATCCACTGTTGTGCCAGCAGCTAAGAAGTTCCCACAAATCAGGATCAATCAGCACATGCACAGATATTTTAATTTCCTGAATTTGAAATATTTCCTTCCCTAATGTCTCCTGTGTGATTATCAGCTATGTTATGAACTGCCAAATGTACGGCTTGGCATTAGTAAGGCACTTCATTTTTTTCTTTTTGTACCCCAGTAATACACTTCCATGGGCAATTTTTATCTAATTTTTTTACACTGGCAAGTGCAGCTTTGCAAAGCCAAGTTTAAGGGATGCCTTATTTTCAACCCATCCTGTGTTAGGGCAAGTTAAATTCACTTTGTGCTTTGCTTTCATTTTACTACCCCATGCTGTAGAACTAATCCCAGTGCAGGGGTCCAAACAACTTTCTGTGTCACTGAACTCTAAGATGATGTTTATGGTATTTTCTATATAAAATTCTCCATAAACATTACTTGCCCAAAGCATGTTCACAATGTGTCACTTGCACAACTTAGACCCTTGCCTTTGTTGCTCATATTTAAGAATTATACTTAGCCCTTAATGATGAGGCTTGTGTAGGGATTACTAAACTGCTTTGAGCAATCTTTTAAATATTCATTTATTTCAAGAAGCAAAAAAAAAACCCCACAAACAAAAACCAATGAAAGACCAGAACCAGTGAGAAAGTGCCAGTCTGGGTAAAAAGCAAAACAAGAGAACAACCTTACCTCACTAGAACAAAGTGACCCCAAAATTCCTCATGGTCTGAGGAAATGTTCTCGTGTATGCATTGTATGGAAGGGAAAAGCACAGACAGAGCCAACTCCTGACAGCAGCCCCAGCTTTGCAAACAAGGCTCTGACATTTCCAGCTATTAATTTCTCTAATCACTGTGCAGTCCTGGCCTGCAGGAGCAAGGCCGGGCAGAAGCTCACCCGCAGACTCGCAGCACTGAGCTGTTTGCAGTTCATTTATGGATTATAGTGGCACATTCTTGGTGAGTTTATTTGTCACAGAAGAAAAAAAGGTTTTGGCTCCATGCAGAAAAATGAACTTATGGTGAATCCTGTGCGAAGGGGCAGCAGCCCTGATCTGCTCGGGACTGTCCCATCTGGGAAGATGTTTGGACACTGAACTCCCTTCCATGTGTTTGGTCCCAAGAAGGTCTGGCAGGGAATTTAACACAGAGTAGTGCAAAACAATACATTTTATTTGTTCACAGTTAAACACAAGCAACTGCCTTGACATTTTAGAACATTCTAATAAGGACAGCAAAACCTCCTTTTGGTTTAAATTCTCTTTAGCTTACGATTGTACCATTTCCTTGTATTTCATATTTATGGCATTTAATGTGGATTGTTTAACATGCTTACAAAGAGCGAGGCAGGGAACAGATTAACTTGACAAAGACAGCAATTTTAGATTTAACTAAAAGCAGTCAGTTAAAAAAATCTGTTTCCACTTCACTGATGGGACCCCTTCAAACAAACTGCAAGTTAACTACATACAGCAGATCCATGATTTTTAGACTTAGGAAAGAAAATTGCAAAATTTGTTCCTCCATAATCTTTGTGGTCCATAAACAAACCTAAAGTGGTTTCCATTACTATCCTGGTGCTAAAATCCTGTTTAAAAGAAGAAAAAAAAAGCCACCTTATCAAAGAGCTTACGTTGCTGCCAGGGCATTTTCGTGACTGACACAAAACCTGCCTCTCCTGGGAACGCCAGACCCGGGCTCGGCAGAGCAGGATGGGAAGGAGCTCCTCCAACATTCCCAGCTGAGCTGGCCCATCAGGCCCTTTGTGTGCAAACCGAGTCCCCAGGCTGGGATCCAGCAGGGAAGGGGCAGGGAAGCTCCAAATCTTACCGAAACACGCGCTACCACGTTTGCTACCACTACGTCTGAGAAAGCCTAAAGACGCCAACAAAACCAGGCTGCCACTTACAACCAACTCTCTACTCTCTACTCCATGCAGAGTCAGCTTTGACACAACCACTGAAGTTCACCTCTACTCTCAGAGCTCGGACTGACCAACTGAAAGGACACGGAGAATAATTTAAGACAGGCAGAAATGTATTGAGACCTTGGAGCTCCGGAGGAGGCGGGAATGGGAGGATGAGTCCTGTCAGGAATGAGCTGAGCTGCTCTGACAGCCTCGTTCCCACCCGGGCTAAGAAGGGATTTGAACTACAAATGCAAGTGTGCTTGGACTTGATTTCTGTGTGAGGTGGTTCTTAAACAGCAGCTGCCACCCACAGAATGTTTAGGAGAAGAGGCCACGAGTGAGGCAGGGGAACTGTGAAGCCTGAACCATCTGAGTACATCTGGACCCACGTGGGACACTTAAAACAAGCACTGCCTTCCTAACAGCAGGCCCTGTTCTGTCACAAAGGAGATTGAGTCTGACCACTGGCAAGCCCTGATCCCACAATCCTCCTTCACAGAAGGCTCATAATTGACTTAAAACATTATTAACACCAAAAGGCTTCATGCCAGGATTCTGATTTCAGTGTGAGCAGGATTCCTCCTCAGCCTTGTCATCTAAGGAAGTAGGATGAGGGTGAAAGGGAGAGACCTAGAGCCAAACTGGCACTGCTGAACTCAAAAATGTGCTGCAATCTGAGTAGGAGAGCACTCAAAGGAAACCATGTTCTCCAAGTCAAGCCTGAAAAGGCATTGTCAGGAAGAATGAAGCCAATTTCTTGGACTTAAAACATGGTGGTCTTGTTCAAACCAGAAACAAATGCAGGAGGGTGAAGCAGCACATTTCCCTGATTAGAGAAGCAAATCCTCCTCTGCAGATCTTCATAAGCTTGGAATTCTACCTCCATGTTCTGCATCCTCTCCCTACTTGAGTAAAGCTTCCTCTTCCCTCTTCTTCCACCCCAACTGCTTTCCCATATGAACCAGTGTGA
The DNA here is from genome assembly GCA_003676055.1 of Chloebia gouldiae. Lineage (NCBI taxonomy): Eukaryota > Metazoa > Chordata > Aves > Passeriformes > Passeridae > Chloebia > Chloebia gouldiae. The sequence goes on along the minus strand of QUSF01000027.1, from coordinate 1,752,859 downwards.
GGTCAATCAGGCAAACACTTCAAACACCAAGAAGATCTGAAGCTGGTGTTTTAAAAAGTCTTCAGCATTTACGGTCTCTTCTGCATTACAGGCTCCAGTTCCTTTTTGTCTGTTCAAATGTAACTTCCCAGGAAATGTTAAGGACAATATAAACAGTGATCATGAATTAGGGTGAATGAATCATTCTGCAGAGGTACAATGTTCTTTAAACATTTGGGCATTCAATCAGACTCCAACTTAATGAAGGCTGGGCTCTGAGGGATGTGGGGCAGTGGACAGGCAAAAATAGAGAATGCACAGGAAATCCTAGTGCTGCTTCTTTCCAGGATGAAAGGAACCAAAGTCACCTGGACAGGCAGCACAACCAACTGCTCTAGATGGGAAGTTTGCAAAGAAATACAAAGCATTCAGAGTAAACTCACAAATGTTAATTTGGCCTCATATTGCACTCAAGTTCATAAATGCAGCCACTCAACTGGGGGCAGGGAGAAAGGGAAAAAAATACTTGCAAATGCTAACAGTTGTCTCTTCAAATTAGTACACGCTGCTAAGGGTTGAATTTGAGAAAGAAGCAAGAGTTAGGCTGGGCATTTTCAATTCCAGACCCAAAAATCCACTTTGCATTCATTCAGCAGCCTCCTTCTGTTCCTGGCCATCGATCCTGCTCCGCTGCATGAGCCACTGCTCAGACCAAAGAAACATAAAAGCTTTTAGTTAAACTTGCACTCACGCCTCCTGTTCTATGCCAAGAATATGAAAATAACACTGATTGACTATCTTCCTCTTTAACTGTGGTCATGATGAGTTTCATTGTAGTCCATGATATGAAGCTGTCCAACACTGCTTTCCTGGAGCTTAGGTGAGAGGTTTTCAGGGCTTGGAGGGACCTTTGACTCCATGCTTGGATCTTTACATAGTTCAGTCTTTAGGGCATCAGACAGCCTGTTGATGGTGACCCCCTCCTCATCGCACTGGCTCTCACTCTTGTTGCGAAATAATTCTCGTGCCTTCATTCCAAGGAAGCTCTTGGAGCTGGGGAGTGACCCTACAGTCAGTGGGACAGTGGTTGAGGGCTCCAGCAACATGGATGTCTCCCAACGACTGCTCAGCCTCTGGTTTTGGGGTTTTTCTGGGGTGGAGAGCTCGCTGCTGCTGCCCCCCTTACTGCTACTGCTGCCTCGAGTGCTGGGAGGTTTGGTCTCTCCATTTCTACCCATTGTTTCTTCACTGTGTCCTGCTGTATCCTCATTACCACAATCCAACCTGCTTGGGGAAGAGAGAGGACACAGTGTCAAGGAAATCACAGTAATTAAACAGTGGAGGGGGAAATGCTGGCCAGGGCAGATTACTTTGATTACTTTCCCTTTCTGACTCTGGCTGTGTATTTCAACAGGTTTCCTTTCACAGTTCTGGGGCAAAGCAGAACTGAGAGACAGGGGGTAACCAGATGTGCCACACACTCAGCTTTGCAACATCCACTGTTTTTAAGTCCAAAACTGACAATAATCCCACATTTTACACCACCAGCCTTACCTTTCTTCTGCTGCTTCAGCTGCTTCAGTTTTATCATCTTCAAGTTTTTTCAGTAGGCTGCTCTTCTCCAGCCGCCCAAACAGATCCAAGATCTCCAGCTCAAATGCCTGGGTGATTTTCTTCTGGGCCTTGTACCTGCTTTCTACTGCCTGCAGCTGACCCCTGAGCAAAGAGAGAAACCACAATGTCCAAAATTCCAGGATCTGCCTCAGCTGTGACAGTGCATCTGTCAAAAATATTACACAGGAAGCCCCTACCTTGCTTGGATTTTAACATCTTCCAGGTATTTCTTTTGCTCCAGGAAGAGGTGGTCCTTTTTTGCAAGCTGAGATTCCAGTTCAGCTATCCTTTTCTGGGAAGCATCGAGCCTTTGGCTTTGCTGCTGAACACACAACTTTGCTTTCTCCAGTTCTTTCCGATAAGCAGCGTGCAACATTTCAACCTCCTCGAAGCAAACAACACAATGGTAAAGTCTAATTTGATCCTGTGTTATTTTTATTGCTGTTTAGACATGTTTCTGATGTTATAAATAGGCACATTTTAAAGCAAGCCAGAATAAAAGCAGCATTTCTAAAAACAGATATAGAAAACCAGCCCTGCTGAGGATGTACACTATTAAACTAACTACACATCACTGGAATTTATTAGCACATTAATGTTCCTTATGAAAACCTCTTTTCATCAAAGCACTCTTGCCAGCTCTGCACTGGATTAGAGTAGACAAACTCTATTTTAAATCCATTTTTCCAACACGACCTTCATTAAATACCAGTAGAAGGCTTTTTTTCAGTGTATTATTCACCTTCTTTAATTACGTGCTCTCACGCAGGAACAGTTATATTGTTGTGCAATTTACTTGCTTCTAATTAGAAAAAGGTTTCTTTGAAGTCAGGAAGTAAAACCATATGAAGCACAGAAGTTTCAGTGAAGTTACTGTTAACTTTTAAAAGGAAAATGACTGAGTGGGAAGGCTGAGATGCTCATTTTGAAGTAACACCTCACCAAAACCCATAAAATCCTTGTTAAGATCTTTCCACAAATTCTGGCACTACTACCCTGCATTATTTTACCAACAATCTGCTGTCAGTTACATTTGAGCACAGTAAAGTCTTAGCTTCTGGAAAAGAAATTGCTAAGAATTTACATCAGTTGGCTACAACAGACCCCAGGTGTACCTCAACAACCCCTTCTTAGCTTTCAGAAGGGGCACTGAAGATATTCCTCAAACCCAAAGGACACAAAACATCTGAACAGAAGATCAAACATACAATCAAATCCCTGAAAATCAATTTCAGAACAAAGAGTCTATTAAGTTACAAAGCCTTTCCTTCTGAACTCAGGGCTGGGAACTGCTGGATGATGACCTCAAGGGAAGTCTCCCCAAAAATCCTCTGCACTGGTACCTTTGTAGTGTCTGTGTGCTTGTGCTGCAGCTGCTCCAGGTACAGCTCATTGACCTCCCCAAGAACCAGCAGCTGCCTGTTCAAGAACTCCATCTGCTGTTGCACCGATTCACTGTTGGAAAGCTGGGAAGGGAAATGGAACAGAATCCAACATTGGGATGAACAGGTCAGGAGAGTCACAGCTGACAGGCACTGTGTTCACAGGGTATTTTTATGAAGAAGGGAAACAAAGGCTAAAATACAATGCTTCATAGGTAGTTAAGTGTTAAATAAATTGTTTTCATAAAGAACTTTTCATTTCCATTCAACTTATGATAGAAACACTATCTCTCAGTTGTCAAGATTTAGCAGAGTTTTAATACAAATTCATAATGCTCAATCTGCTGTGGAAAAAGCCAAAATAAGAAGTTTCAGAAACCCTTTAACAGAGTTTAGAGTTTCTTCATCAAAATACATTTTTTGTGTTGTTTTTATGTAATTAGTATCAGACTCCATGGAGCTCAGCACAGGCTTCTTTCAGTTAAAGAAAGAAAAAGCACCTGATGAAAACTATCAGATAAATAAATTATCAGCAAGACACAGAGACCCTAGGAACACTGACTTTTCTTACCTTTTGAGAAACTTGGCTAAGCAGCAATTCAGTGTGACACACCTTGTTGTTTGCCTTCTTCAACTCTAACCTCAGATCTGCTATCATGTTCCTGCAGTCTTCCAGCTTGGTCTGTTCAAGTGACAAAAAAATCACTCAGGGTTCTGAAACTTCACTAAGGACAACAAGGGCACAGAGCTGGGAGGCTGTAAACCCCCAGGAAATGAAGTTATACTAACCCCTCCAAACCAGCTAAGAACCAACCTTTTCCTATTTCCAAGCTGAAGACAGGACAAAATACAACTATAAAAGGATGATATTAAATTAAGCACTTTCAAGGATGCACTGTCTTATTCTGAATCAAGACAATATCTCTAATAAAAATGTGCAGCTTTCTCTCAGGTATTTCATGCCTTGTTACAAAGAAGGTTATTTTTAAAACCATTAAATAGACAACAAATCTGTTGATGCTTCATACCTGCAATTCCTGGCTCTGGTTGTAGAATTCCTCCCGGTCGTGCTGCAGCTGTCGGATCTGGCTGTGAAGCTGAGCCACAATATTATCATGTTCCTCCTGAAACTGGTGGTACCTTGCCTGTTCTTTCTGCAGACTTAATTTCAAGGCCTGGATCTCCTTTTCCTGCAGTTTCAGCTGATCTTTCTGTTAAGAATCCCACATGAGGCATCAGACAAGACTCCTACTTAGCAGCTAGGACATCTATGCTCAGTCAAGCAAAGCTGTCATTACCAGCATGCAGGAAAACACTTTTCCACACACACAACATTTTAGACAGAGCATGGTCTCAAAGCTGTTGGGGCTTGGCTTGGTTTTGGCTGAAAAGGAGATAAAATGGTGATAAAGGTGGACAGGCTGAACACTCACAGCCACATTCAAAACATGAATGAGCAATAGGCTATTTTTCCACTGCCTCTCATGCTTTCAACAGGGATTTGGGCCTCACAGCTGAAGCAGAAGTTCATCTTCCAAAACCTACTTGGAAATTTATTTTTGGCTCTTATAGTTAATTATCAGGTGAAACTGTTGATGGAATTAAGTTATAACATGAAAATATATTATGAAACACACCTAAATCTGTACTGAGACACTGAGAACATCTTTGGAAAACAACACTTGAGTTTCCAAAGCTTTTGCTATTAGTCCTCATCTGAGGAGCAAAAGGACAATACTTTATCAAATATGCAGCAAGGTGTTTAGCCAGGCACTCACAGGGATGCCTTTACCACTATACAAAGGCAAGTGCAGGAAGGGGTCAAGCATGAAGGATTCAGCTGCCTGCAGTCAACTACAAACTAGTGACAGTACTAATGACAGCGCACAGAGCTGTGCGAGAGTCACTCCACAAACATCGCCTTCGATAAAGCAACAAATGAGGTTTCTTTGTTAATTGAGTGGTACCAAAAGACACCAGCCAGGCCAATTAACACTTTTAGCAGCACCAGGGTGTCTCAGCTGCTGGTGGAGCTTCGTCCCTGCTCACCATGGCAGCGTTGTGCTCCTCCAGAGCCGTGGCTTTGATGACTTTGCGCAGGAGCCGGCGGTTGCGCAGCGCGTGCTGCTGCCTCTTGAAGCGCTCGTACAGCAGCTGGTTGTGCAGCAGAAGCAGCTGGTTCCTCAGGGTGTGAATCTCATCTGAGGGGGGAGAACCTGCAGTGGGACATAAAAGAGGTTACTGAGCTGCACTCTCTGCTTTACTTGATCTCCAACACAAAAATCATAAATATTTTTCCCAAAGCAATGGATATATGCCCCAAATGGATTGCGTCTTTGATTAAGAAAAAAAAGGCAAGTCGTCATCAACACAGAAGCCTCAGAGCACAAAACTAAGACACAGACACATAAATAAGCAAGAAACACCTTCAGTTTTTGTTTAAATGAGCAGTGAGAAGATGCAAGGATCTATCAGATGACCAGCAGCACTCTGAAGCTTAGCAAGGCTGAAATGGTCAAAAGCAGAAGTGTCTAGAATTTTGCACTTTTCAAAGATGAAAAAAGCAGCTCATCTCTCTGGAACACAGCTATTTGCTAAGCAGATAAACCATGACTTAGTAGAGGGCATCATCCTTCTGCAGCATTAGTTAAAAACCCACAAGCAAAAAGTATGCAGGTCATTGTTTAAGCAAGTCTAATAATAGAGGAACAGATTGCCAAAACATGAGGAATTTCCTCACCTCCAAAGTGAGTCCAGTCAGCAGATTTGCTTGGCAGAGACAATCTGGAAAAAGAAAATGCAGCATTAACAGGTAAGTTCATGAAAAAAAATGGAATGTTCACCTCAAAAGAGCTTATAGCCTGATAAAAGTACAATTAAGGTCAGTTGGTATAAAAAGATTAAGGAGGAACTGTGCAGCTGCTTTTTCAGCACAGCTTGAAATTAAGCCAACACAAAAAAGAGTAACAATAAAGTCTGCAAAGTAAGATTTTCAGTCACCTACTTGTTCAGCTCCTTAGTGTGTGCATCTGCTCCTTGCTGAATCAGCCTGTCCAGCACTTCCACGGGAGAAGTCGAGGACATACAGTCTTCATCCTGGGTTCCCTTGGCTTTCTTTAGCAGCTCCTCAGTCTTCTTGCCAACAAAGAGGTAGGCAGTCTTTGGTAATGCAACCTCAAAGAGGTGCTCATAGAGGGGAGGCTGCCCACTCCCAAACACCACTCTCCTTTGTGCTGGTACTTTACAAGGGCTGGGAGTGAGAATACTCGGCTCCCCAGAGGTTCCTTCCCTGTTCCCAGCAGGGCTTTCCCCAGGGCCTCCACAGGGCTTGTCTATGGGAGTAAACGTTTGTTTGGGTGTTTCTCGTGCACCCTCAGGCCCAGACTTGTCCAGAGATGTTAAAGGCTCAGAGGTCTGACTGTGTCCCTGAACACTGGAGGCTGCTGAGTGGGTCTTCTTCTGAGAGCCTGACAGACTTTCGTTTGTGCGGTAAAACGGGGAGTCAAATCCTCCTCTAGGCACCATGTGTTCAGCATCGGTCGTGATCTCGGAGATCTCCTTAGATATTGCATCTGAGGAGAGGGGGAGCACCATGATGCATCTGGTATTTCAACAGGACAAACATTTCCTTAGCTAAGGAGTAGGTAAGGAGGGCAGACATTACCTTCCTCTCTGTCCTTCTCAGCGCTATCTTCGAATGACAACCCACCTAAAAACTCTGGAAGATCACTTAAGGTTACTGAACTTTTACTACTGGGTATGTCTGGAAAAAAAAAGCAGAAAACAAAAAGTTAGTTGTACAGGTGTTGTTTCTCCAGCCTTAGCACAGCACAAAACACAAATCTCACTGCTGCAAGATCCTCAGAATAAAAGTGTGTCCCTCCTTCAGATGCTTCCTCAGAGGTGGAAGGTATCTGACTCCTGTTCCACTCCACATGGAAAACAGTTCAGAGAACTGTTAGACCAGTCACAGGTCAGTCCTGACCCCAAAATGTAATTTTGTAAACTTAACATTTGCTATTGCATAACCTCTGTGAGGAAGGTTGTGCTGTTTGCAATTCAACCCATTAAATAAATAAAATAAGATGGCTGCTGTGCACTGTGACTGCTCTACTTCCACATTAGCATTAACCTCTCCTTTAGCTTCTGAGCTGGCTCCATAAGGACACAGCACCTGCCTGAAAACAAAGTTCAGCAATCTGATATAATACAGACTTGCCAATATGTGGTTACTGATCAAAACCAAGACAGCAGCTGTGGGATACACACTGCAGGACAGAAATCTCATGCTCAGCTCAGTCACAGATCAGGAACTCAGAGAAAAACATTGCCTGTTTGTGACTTGGAATTCAGAATATTCAGATTCCAGTGGTACTACACAACTATACCATGGAAAACCAGCTTTAGATTTCACTATCATTTGCACTTTGAAGATGGTTAAGATTCACAGCAAAGAAGTCTCAAATACAGTTCCAAAATCCCTTTCTACACCTGTCACAGAGGTAGATGACAGAGAATGGAAAATGGAATCTACATTTACCTACTAAAAGTTGAGTTCCTCAACCTACTGATTTCATTATTCCACAGGACTTTAAAATAGCTTCAAGTACAGCAATATAATTGAAGATAGAAAACCAAGTTTTCCAGAGGCCTTTAAGAGGAAGCATCATATCTATCCTTATGTGCAACCTTACAGTTTGATCCAGACATGTGACAGATAACTTGCTGAAGCACAATTTAATATACAACTTGCTGCTTCTAATAATCATCCTTAAATAGTCAGCTTTGATAAAAATAGATATCCCTTTTCAGCCTTCAGCTTATATTTGTATTTTAAATACGCAGGAGAGCAAGGTAAAAAAAAACCCTCAAGCTGAACATGAATGGTTAACTTGAAATCAGACGCATCACAAGAAGGTTTTAAGTTGAATCACAGGTTAAGGCAGGATCCTGGAACTACAAAGAACTTAGTGGGGGAAAAAACCTGTGGAAAAGTGTTTGGGAATTGGAACAAGTGTCAATAAAAACTGGAGTGGTTTACAATGGTTTGTAGTAATGGGCAGAGGAAAATGGAGTTTACCCAATGATTTATCGCTGTTTGTGACATTTTGCTGTCGGTACAGTAAAGGCCTCACAGAATCTGGTTTGTCCTCCTGGAAAACAGAATAAATGCAGAACACATTAATTTCCTTAGTTTTCATTGGCAACTTGGTAATAGTTGTCTACATTTAGAAGAGTTTTGGCAGTAAAATGCAAAATTTTTTTATAAACCACCTACTCTGATTTTTCTTTCTCAGTTAAGGTCACTGCATTAAGGCAAGTCAATGAAAAAAAACCAGATTAGTTCAGCAGAAGAATTTTGTAATACCTTTTTAGGAGGTGTGGCAGCAGCTGAAGGGAGTGAAACATGCACAAAGTCATCTGAAGTGCAGGGTGGAGGAGGAGATGTGGCTGGTGTTCCCAAAGGTGTTCCTTTCCCCCCTGCTGAAAAGGAGCACAAGTTCTCTCAGCAGGCTCCCCCTTCCTCCTTTCAGCTGAACATTGTATGTGAAGAATTGTACATTTAAACACCACCTCACAGCATTTACATCTTAAATCTCTTTCAACTGTTCATCAACACAAAAGTGCAAAAAGTTGTTTCAGACTTTGGCACCGAATTCACAAATTTCCTCTCAGTTTACATCAGCACTGCTCTAGGTGAGGTACTCAGTTCACAGGATGCCTATCAACTGGCATGATGTGGCATTCCCATTTTAAAAGCTGCCAGTAAAATCTACAGCCAGAATTTCCAGTAAAACAAACCTTGAAGGCTTAATTCCAAAATGCAGCACGTACCAGATGTGCCAAAAGCTTTGCTGTAGGGTTGTGGTGCAGACTGGGATGACTCTGATGGGACAACGCCAGGGGACGTCGGTGGCGTGGTCATACCACACACTGCAGAAGGGCTCCAGATGGTGACCTGTGCACAGAGTGAAACACAGCAGAGCTCAGAAAAGAAACATGTGAAGCACCTGGATCCAGGTCTTCACACAGGAAACCAGGCAGAGATTAAATGTGAAATGAACACCACCATTGAAGAATTCACAGCACAGCTCAAACCCATGGATTCTTAAGACTGGCACAAGAAACTATGAAAGTGCAAAGAATGAAAATTTGCTGGGCTTCATCTTCTGCTTTACCTGCTGTGGCTCAGTTGACAGCCTCATGGACTGTGGGCTCAGAATCTGAGGTAGCTGCCCTGGCATTTGTGATAGTGTTAGCCGAGGAGTGGAATATGGGGTAGAAGTCCCTGAAAGTTAAATAAAAGAGAAAATCAAAATTCCAAAGCATGCAACACATCAAATACAAACCCGTGATTCTTCTGGCTAGGACTTAAAGGCTTTTAATCAAAGCATTTCAAATCCATTCAACATACACATTTGTAGCAATAGACTTTTCTTCCAGGCCAAGAAAATATCTATCAAGTACATTATACTACAGCCTTATTTTTTACTTTTTTTTTTGTTGTTTTGGGATAGGGAGGACAGGGAATGAAGAGACAATGTTGAGAACATGCTGCATGTCTGCATACAGAAAATATATCTTTCTATTTATTTTTTTAATGATGGCTTATCTTCTGGTGCCTAAGAATCAAACTTTAAGTGGGATAAAATAGTGAGATGGGTTTTTTTGCTCTAGGGCCAGTTCTTCTCCAGCAATTGGGTATTGATTAGCCATCAGGCAGGTCTTACCATAGCTGCTCTGTGTGTCAATGTAAGAGCTGGCACTGGGGTCAGTTTGATGATGTTTTATGCTTGTGCAGAGTTTCCGAGACACAGAGTAATAACCATCTTCATAGGAGGCTTCTGCAGGGTCCAGGGAGATTTTGGCACATTCTATCACAACATCATGAGTTTCTAGCCTTTTCCACCTGCAGACAGTTTTTGGATCCAAAAGAGTAAGTTAGTCAATTATTGTTAAAAACAAAAGTTCCTGGAGATAGGAGGAATTGGCTTGTAGGATGGCTCATTTGTTCCAGGCAGCTTTGCATGCTCCCAGCCAAACTGGAACAAGGCACCAGACAGAAATTGCAACCAGATGACTTGTGAGAGGGGATCTCAAAGAGGAGACAAACAGCTTTGACACAGAGATCCATAATGGTCTGCCATGGAGCACTCTGGAAAGGAGGAACAGCATACGAAGACTTGTTGATCCTGAGCTTCAGCAGCTGTAGAAATCAGCTCAACTACACTCAGATGTTGGTAGTCAAAATTTAGACATGTCAGCAGTGAGGGAATCTGCATTATTTAAGCAAACACTGTCTGCAATGCCAGCTTCAGATCTGTGTTTTTCCTCCCAAGTTTGGGGAATGTTTTTTACTATTAGTACCTCCTTCATCCTGAGAACTACTTCTCACTAAATTAAACAGCCAGATTAGATCTGCCCAATATTTCAGGGGATGGAAGTTCACTGCAAAGAAGAGAAAGCCCAGAAGGCTGTCTATGAAAGGCAGGGTTGCTTTGGAAAGTAAAATACTCTCTGTCCAAGATACCAAAAGAGAAGGCTTCCACTGGAAGGTTTGTGCCAATTGTGCTCCTGAGTGGTGCCACCCTCCCCCCTGCAAAATTGAGCATTGTGACATTCAATGGGTTCCCAGTTAGGAGTGATTTCCTAGTGGCTCTGAAAAGCAGGGCAAGAGCACTACTGTGCAGCAACAAGAGTCAAATTCTCCTCTTCAGTGGCTGGGCCTGTGGAGACAAGAGAAAAGCAGCAAGTGGTGCTGCTGCAGGCAAATGAGCCTATTGCTAAAGAAAACTAATACAGCTGATAATGTTAACACATACCTGTTAAAAGAACTGATCTGTTAACTGAACCAATATCTAGGTACCAAAACAAGACATACTGAAGCCATTTTAAACACTTATATCCCATCAAATACTTCATGAAACCTAAGGAATATGACCCAAACCTTCAGCCAATGAAGCATCTCTGGCAGTTTCACTTTATTCATTATAGGAAAACTGTTTTAAATCTTTATGAGGATGTTTGATCATTAAGTCATAAAAATAAGATAAAGTAAAGTAGAAGACAGATGCCATCCCAGACACAAAATGAATTTAGAACCCCAACATTGTTGTTAATGACGTTTCACAACAGTTTCTGCTTATTCATCCAGCTGAAAGCTGGGATGAGGACAGTCTACATGTTTACCTGGTGCACCTACAAATCTGGGTGGCAAAACACCCCCACACAAACTAATGCTGACAGAAAAGGTTTTGCTGCAACCTTCTGAAATAACTCCACAGAAAGCTGCTCAATTTGAGCCTTTCCTAATAGCAGAGAGAACATATAATACCTTCGAGGGTCCAGTTCATGGTCCTTGGATCCAGTCACTAACTCTGGATGAATACGCACATGTTCCATCATTGGCTGGGGGGAAGGAGAAGGACTTGTTATCAGTGCAGCACCTTTGGGTTTTACTAAACCACACAAAGGTGATGAGCAAACTACTGATCCCAACAGTTCAGGAAGTTATGTTTAACAGATGAGGTTAATACACATCACCACAGCTTCAAGAGTTGATCCCAACTGGGCTCTGAGCTTTCAGTCAAATTGCTCATTTTTATATGGTTTTATCAAACAGCCCTCAGCTGAATTGGCAAATTAATTGTATTAAATCAGAACATACAGCTATAAATTCCTTGCCTCAGATAATACACAAATGAGTAGCATTTTACCTTGACTACTTCTTCAAAGGTCTCCAGGTTTTCCTTCATACTGTAGTGAGAGCGCAGAAAGGAGACAAAATTGCAAGGATACATTCCATAAAGACGATGAAAGAGAGAATAAACGCTGGCATGAAGATGGACAAGATAAATCTCTGCCACATGACCTGGAAAAAGTAGTTAGAATCTTTTTCATTACATTGGAGAAAAGAACAAAAGTTCTAAGAATGCAAGCAAAGTACTTTTAAATTTGAAATGTTAACTGGAACAAGTCTTCTGAGGTACAAATAGTCCCTACTGAAACTGTGAAGTGTTCTCAGAAAACAAGCAACACTTAGTCATCAGCTCACAACAAACCCAGAAATTAGGATAAGGACCATTAATTCCAACCAGTGTGCTGTCATTCTCAAAGCACAGCTTTGTTTTTATTCAAGTTAAAACCTGAAACTCCTCTAGATAGTGAGCCTGAGTAAGACAGACTGAATGATAAAAAAGGAAACTAAGGTTTGTTTCACTTCAAAAGGTAAAAGCTAAAAGCTTGTAGCCACCAAAAGCAATCACAACAGACAAATCTTAGTATTCACTTCAGAAGTTCCAATCCTACTTGCAATGCAGAATGGCTCTCTAGACAGCAGCTCTATGTGCTTACCACAGCATTTGTTCATTCAGCCATAAGCCACACTCACAGATACTGCTGGTGTTAGATGTCAGACCCCTTACAACAAATTCAGCAAAGCCAGGGCTCTGAGAAAACCAGTTTTATCAACCTTCATAACTATTGGTAGTTGCACATTAAAATAAACTCATGTATGTTGTTTCTTTCCTCCCCCCACATTTATATCTGGGAATATCAAATTCCCCAAAATCTGCCTGAAACATTAGCATTTTCCCTTCTCTCTCCTTTAAGATCAATCTCTGCTTTTCACTGTCATCAGGGCAGTACTTAGGTTCAGAGAAATTTCATGCAGTAGCAGCACCAAATGGAAGATTCTAAGAGACTTCTAAATTCTGAGCAAAGAACTCCCCCATGCTCTCAAAGAACAGAACAGCTTGTGGGCTTAACACATCATTTTCTGTGTTTAAATAATCTCAGACCACTAAGAGTCTCACAAAAGAATGTGCTCACCAACTGCACACAGTCACAAGGATACTGCAGACCACAACTGCATGCAACAAAGTTGAAATCTCACCTGGATTCTGCAAGCACCAGGCTGAGAGACGCCCAAAGATACCAAAGAAATCATGAAGGTACTGTTTGCCAGACTGAGGAATCATTGGCAACATGGTTATTAGCACTAGGACACCTGTGGTGAGTACTACTACATCTGTGTCAGTCTGCAAGAAGGGAAAAAACCTGCATTAGTTAAATGTGTTGAACTTAATTTTTTCCAAGGATGAAGTGAACATTGAATCATCATCATGGAAAAAGTTCACTATTGAAAAACAGTCCCTCTGAAACCTACCAGAACTTAAGATTATTGAGTTTTTTCATAATGAACAACTTGAAACAAAAACAGATGTGGGATTCTTGCTCCTATTCTGCTGCTTTTCTGCATCAACACCTGGCTTAGTTAAAAGACATCACCACAGTTCCACAGCTGAGTAAAAACAATTACTGGTATGTGAAGCATCTTATGTGCCACCTTCCTTCCTTCCCAGAGCTAAACACACACAGCGTTCAGAGGCTCAGAAACTGCAGATCTGATCAGGGTGTTCAAGGGTGTTGGCCAGTTACCAACACAGGGGTCAGAAGCTTTTCTACTAAACCTGGCTGCTGGAAATTTCACCCAGCAGTAATTCAAACAATTACTAGAACACCTTGGCTTGTTCCACAAGAAAGGGATGTGGCAGTACAAACCTTTGGCTGGATGAAACAGGAAGAGAGAATCAGATTTTAGGAAAGGACACAGAAAATGTTCAAACTCCTTCCTTGCTTCCTCAGTTTAATGCACATTTTCCTTGGTAGCTCTTCTGTTTTGTCAGCACAGGGTGCACAGAGCACTGGTCAGGCTGTGGGCAGGTGCTGCTGAGCTCTCTGGGTCCAATCTCCCAGGAGCCATTCAGGCTGATGGACAGTCAGTTTTTAGGGATTTATCCTCCTCTGTGTGCCTACAGCCTCTACTCTCCCTCAGTCACACAAAACCTATCAGAGCACATTTCCTGTCCATCCCTACCCTCTGTCCACATCCCCAGAACTTCCACATCTTTGTCCTACTCCCAGCAGCTTTCTGACACACTTCATTCCTCCCTCAGTCACACTGCAAAGCTCAACAGATCTTGTCAGGCACGACAGGAGTTCCAGCAGGAGTTGTTCCTTTGGCAGTTACAAATTTGTGGTGGTTTTGTTTTGAAGAGCACTTGACTGCATCGTGCATTTAAATGTGACTTCATGACTAATGTGGATTCTTCACTATCATAATAAATTCCATTACTGACAATGCATTCTAGGTCTCAAAGCACTTTTCATTCCTTATTTACTGGTACAGTGCTGTACAGTATTATACCTGATCAATCTGCAGATGAGGGAAAAAACCCACAAAGCTTGGGGGAACAGCTACCTCCTTGTAATCCAGCATGTCAGTAGCTAAGAAGGGAAAGGCTGTTAATTCCAAGGTAATTTCACCTGGGAATAGTCCATTGCATGGCCCACCTACACTGCAAGTAGAGGACACACAAATTCAAATTGCACCAATGGGAAGTTACTGTATTTCTCATTAGGTTCCCATTCAAGATATTCATCATCCTCACCAAGTGCCCTCTTGTCTTTAACTTATTTCAGGAAAGTTTTAACATTCCTAACTCACAGTGACAGTGGCTTTTAGAAACAAGATTGTCAGCAATAACAGCACCAGCACAGAGTATTCAGTTGAAATTAACAGAACTGTGGCTTAACTAAATGACATCAAAACAGGAATCAAATGTCTTGCATCTGTATGCAAGTTTACATCAGGTGTTTTATAGACAGCCCTGACAGTTCTTACCTTGAGACATTTAAGTAATGAAAGCAGGAGAGGTGCTTGAGAAAGTTTGTGTTTCCAAGATGGTTGTCGTCTTATCACATGTCCCAGCAGAGAGAGGGTGGGTAAACGAGTAGCAGCTTTGCCCATATAATCATTAATTTTGTCCAGTAGATGCTGACAAAGGATTTTGTAGAGAGTGGTAGAAAAAGAAAAGCATTTCTATTTAACTGCTCTAAACTCTTTTTCATCAGTCTGTATTCAGCAGTTTGTCAATATGGAAACTATGGGCATTTTACAAATAATACAAGATCCCAAAGGAAATAGAACTCTGCAATAACTTTGATTCTACTGGTAGACAAATGCAAACTATACAGGGCAGAAGCAGTCACTGCACTTCGAAATGTTTGTAAGTAAATAATAAAAAAAAAATTATAGTGCCATTTCAAATCTATTTTAAATCCTTACTTGCTCTCAAAATACCTAATTTGTTTTAGGCTAACACATCCTGCAGCAGGAGCACTGTAAAGAGACAACATTAATCCTCCAAACCCTTTCCTTTATAGAGGCTCTTTGCTTAATTGGGTCAGTTTAAGCAACTCTGTAAGAAACAGAGACCTCTGAAGTTTTTTTTTAAAGCTTAAACTACTCTTACTACAGAGATACTACATCTCTACAGCAAGGTAATTCTACACCAGAGTGGAACCCCTAGAGTTTTAATGGATGCTATTTAAAGGCTGCTTCAATACCAGGCTAAAATCTGCCATAACAAGAGTTTTTTTTTTACCTTGTCATGAGGCTCTTGCAGAGTGGACAGAATATGCAGTGCCTGCTGAGAATTGGTTTCCAAGTAATAGTCCACCAGGTTGTTGACAAGCATAGGCCCACGGTCTGTCAGTTTGGGGACAGCAAGGGAAAAACCCAAAAATATTCTCAATACACTAAAAATGAAGCACTTGCTACAAGGACATTGCAGAACTTTTAAGCAACTATTACATAATTTCTAACTTAAAGCAGCCTTTGGTGCTTAGCAGACCTTTGGGAAAATGAGACCTCTCAACTACATTTCCTGGTTCCAAATTAATCAAGTGATTGCATTCAGCTCAGGGAAAGGAACCATTCCTGTCTAACCATAAAACCCCACAGGTGGCTGAGCTGCAAGAGTGCTTTACCCAGTAAAGTGTTCAGGAGTGACTTCATGTTCTCTCCCATCAGCAGATAAAGGAGAGCAAGTTCAGGGACAAGGACACTGGCAGTGCTCTCATGCTCTGAAAAGGCTCTGTCAGCACAAGTGATGCTACAGAGCAGCAATCACTTTTCACAAAGTCTGACTCTGTTGTTTTGTTTGGGAGTAGGATTTTTTTTTTAATTAACAAAATCCCACTGGTTGCCATAATGTGGGTGACATCTAATTCCTTCTAGATATACTTGACAAAGAAAGTTTCATCAGCTCACACGTGGGGCTCTGCCTCAGGAAAAGCCAGTCATTTTGTAATAGTGTTTTAACAATTATGTAATAGACCTTCCAGGAGCCATGCCATTAAGCACAATGGACTGAAGAGAAGCCTCAATCCTTAAAGCAATTTCAAACCCAAATATCAAGAGTTTCTTTCAAGCTGCATTTGCAAAGACAGTGTTTGATAGAAAAAAAACATCCCACATCATTCTACCTTTACTGATGTGAAAGCAAAACCCTTCCCAAAAGTACACAAAAGGATGCATACCACAAATGAGATTATCTTTGAATGCAGTTGTTATATCTTCCAGGACACCCAGAACTGGAGAATCCAGCATTGAGAGGAGCTCACCAACATTTCCTTGCTGTGCCATGATGCACGTACTGACATGAATGTGGAGGTTAAAACTTCAGGAAGTTCTTCATTGGTGTCTTTCTACCAGACTAGGAGAGAAGAGACAGCAGATGAGTGAACTTTTCCCTTTCCATATAAAACCTCTCATCTCTCCTATTTCTTTTCCACACAAGTGCCCATTTAACACTGAGGGGATTGTGAGGGTTTCCACACCTGCAATAAAAGCTGTAAGAGTTTCCAAAAAGCCAATGACTCATGAGCAAGGTTTTCTTCGTGTTTTTCACAGGGACATTAATCTGTTTTGCAGAAGACCTCAGTATCTACACTGTCCAAGCATTCTCTTACCACATTTTTTCAATTTGCTCTCCAGGTCAGTAAACTGAAGCTAAAGTTTTGAATAAAATGCAAAAAGCTGCCTGGAATCCCTCCATTCCTGAGTTCTTACAGCAACTCATCCTCAAACCACCTTTCCAGTTCTTTGCATAAGACTAAAAGCTGGAGAAAATACACACCTCCAGATCCTTCTCCACTCCTGTGACCAGGGCAGGAATTCACTGCCCTGGGCTCTGCATTGTTGCACTCAGAGAGATTTGGGCTTTAAGACTTTGCAAAGTGGTCAGGCTGCAGCTGTTGGGAAACTCAAGCAGGGCTGCTGCAGCTGCTGCTCCTGGGCAGCCTGAGCAGCACAAGACACTTTGACTTCACTCGTGTGATTTGTGATCACAAACTCTGCAGTGCAAAAACTGCATAAAGCATTAAATGCAACAGTGTGCAGAGAACAACTGCACAGGGCTAAGTGGGAGCAAATCTAAGCCATGTCAGGCTTTTAAAATGGCTTCTTCCCATGTACCAGCAGCAGAGGGGTTCAGGTGTCACACTGACCTAACTATCACAAAATGAATCAGTTTTTATTTCATCCAGAAGAATCCTATACCAAACCTTTCCCAGTGGAAGAACAAATCTGGTTTTAGATCACACCTCATATTATCAGCAGGGTTTCTTCTTCCCTCCCACTCCAAGCTAGAATACATTTTTCACTTCCCCCATGGAAGGCAAGACTGACACATAGCAAGTTTACACACAAAATTGTTTTTCTACTGCAGTTGTGTTTACAGCACCTGTTCTGTGGATGAGCTGAGCTTCTGTCTGCAATGCTGTCAGCCACACACCTTTCATGATCACTAATAAAGAAAAACCAGAAAGAGGTTAAGAAAAGGCACAATTCCTCATCACACCAGGTGTATGTTCAGAACATCATTAAGTTTTTTACACAGAAGAGTTGTGCACTCCCTGCATGAGAAGTCAGTCCTTAGTCTGAAAAACACCAAATGGTGCTGCAGTTGCCCTTTCCAGAACTGTCCACAGGTTAAACTGTGCAATTATCTCAAACTAGATGGTTTTCACAAGACCACGGTTTTGTACTGTGACCCTTCAGAAGCTGCTGAAGTTTTGTTTATGGTAGGTAGAGTCTTACAGAGAAAGGATTCTTCTCTATTCTGAACATAGAGTTATTAATTTAAGCCTTTAAATTCTATTCAAAACATTTTTAGGCATTAGCCAAGGACCGCAGATCACTGCTCTGTTTTAAATGATAATGCTGTAATTACCTACATACATATTACTTTCTAGGATATTTATGTTTAACAAAGTCACTGGACAGCAGGAGTTAACATGTCCACCAGTAAACTTTGTCATTTGCAACATATCACTCTGCAGTTGCAGAACTGCCCAAGGTCACTTTTCTTAGTGCCACCAGACATCAGCTTACTTAACCTGGCACTGATTGCAAATTCAAAGGTGATAATATGGCACCACACTCCCAGCTGGCATTTCAGTAGCAACAAATGGGCTGGAGCATGGCAATAATCACCACTGCAGAACATAAAACCCCTCACCCTCAGTTTTCAATGATCATAACTGAATAGTCCAAATGAAACTTTGGGTCGTGTACCAGCAGCCAGCAGAGTCTGATCACTGAAGTGTTCAGATTTAAATGCTATTTCCTTTCTAGTCTAATGCTGGCAAAATGCTAAACCTGCAGACTTAAAACTGGCTGGTAGTGTGAGCAAGACTTGGATAATAATAGAATAGAGACTTGGGGTGAGGGAAGTTGCTTTCTACTGAAAGTAGAATGGTTCTATGCTTCTCATAAAATCAGAGCTGGTATTTGTTGTGGTTTAGGATTTTGGTTTGGGGGTTTTTGTTGGTTTTTTTCCCCACATTGTGCAGACTCTCAAGCTTCAACTCCTTCCTCAAAGCACTTGCTGTTTAGAAGACAAACAACGCTCAGAGAGTGACACTATCCTTTCAAAAGGTTTAAAGCCACACACCCATGCAACCTAAGAAGTCAGCCTTCCACTCTGTTAGTCATTTTGAGAAATCAACTGCTTTTTCCATTTCTAGTAATCATTATCATATTGAATTGACTCAATGACTGCATTTGCAACATCGTATGGGGAAGCAGCTCACTCCAAGGAAACTACTCCTTCATTTCTGAGAACACATCTTTCAAACAGGCCTTGCTGTCCCCCAATTTCTATCAGGACACACTCAGCTATGGTTAAACAACAGATTCACCAGCTTCCTCAGCAACATGAATTAGTTGTTTAAAGTATTGTTAACAAAAGAGCTGCATGGCCACACCCCCAGAGCAACTGCAAGCAAAACCTGTTTTAAGAGTTAAAGCAGCAGAAACACCAGTTTCTGCTTTTTTTACCCCATAAAAACCTTGTCAACTCTCTTCTCTTTGATTCCCATCCTATACCAGTGAAAAGAGTGATTTTTTTTTTCTTATTTTCCTTGAGCAACACCATTATATTGGACCAGATCTTTGTCACACCAATAAAACCCTCAACAGCAGTTTCACTGATTCTGATACTGCCAGAGGAAAATCTGCAGCCTGGTGAAATCATAGAACACATTGTGGATGGGTTCTGGAAGTCAGGCTCTGCAGCCAGATGGGGAAAACCCCGGTTAAATGTTGAGTAGGTAAGAGGATTTCAAACTTTGTGCCACTGTGGTGGCATGCACAAACCCTGCCATCAGATAAGGGCGAGGCTGATAAGGCGAGCTCAGCCACTGATAACACCACACATGTGGGTAACGGATCCTCTCCCAAGCTCCCTGACTAAAACAGGTGGCTGGAGTGACCCTGTGCCAATAAATCCAGCAGGGTTTATTTCAACTTTTCAATTGTGCATTGGAGTTCTTTAAAGAAGAGCAATCTCCACTCCAAAAGTATTTAAAATATTAATAAAAGTATTTCAAAGCACATCTGAAAGTGGGGCAATGTTACACATAGGCATCTCATGAGGTGGAAGTTTATCTGAAGTTACACCAAACCAGTCAATGTTGTCACCCCACTGTACTCAAATGGCCACAATTTTAAAAAAGCAAATGGACTGAAGACCAAGATAAACCTTAATGTGAGGAAAACTCAGCAGCAGCATGGTCACAGATTAGTTTAGGGCAGAACTTCACTGTTCTGGGTGATCTGGACAAGCAGAGATCTCGTGTCAGCACCCAGGGAGCCACGACACCACTGCTGACATGTGCACACCACTGCATCTGCCAAAACATAAACTGCTTTCTTCAGGAATTTTTACTAAAATGACTAACACAGAGCACTAAGAATAAAATGTAGCAAGAATAACAAAGTGCAAAATCCTAAAGCCTTGGAAAGAAGTGTAATTCATGCATAACATGCCCAAACCAGGAATACCGATGGGGGATTTCTCAAGATAAAGTCATTTGTCATTTTAAACTCTAAGGAAGACTGAGATAGTCCAAATCTGTGCCCAACACAAATGAACAAGCCAGGAAATTCCAGCAATAGTCTTAAATCATGTCACACTTTTTTCAGGCAAAGGCAGCTGAGTAAGTAGTTTACAGGCAACAGGCTTTTACAGAAAAGGCCGTGTTCTGGCAGATGAAGTTCAGCTCCGTGGTGTCACTGTGATTTATCACAGTCCCACCAGGAATTTGTGATGTGATTTCCAAATCTTGTAGATAAGCACAGGCCAGGTTAAGGGGCTCCCATCACCTCGTGAAACAGTGGGATCAGCCACTGAGTGTCAGGGTATTTTGTATCTGGAATTGATACTTGTGCTGTGAACAGGACATCCCTGACACCTTTACAGTATCACATCACCAGCACGGCTTTCTGCTCAAATACACAGTTACAAGATGAGCCTGGCTAATGCTTCCATCCCCAAATATCCCAATCATTCCCTCATCAGAAGAATTCCCACATCCCTGCAGCCATTCTTGCAACTAACAGGATTAAAACAAGTAAGTTTTCCATGTGATTTGAGTCACTGACCCCTCACTGACTTTTAAAACTAGTTTTATACAAAAGATCCAAAGCACTTGGTTAGTAAAGCATAGAAAAAGGTCAGTTTAAATACCTTTTAAAATGCAGCATTTTAATCTCACTGGAAAATATCACACCCACAGCACTTCTTACACTCAAGAGCATTCTTTAAGATATACTTAGTAAAAAGTATTAAAGTACCAATACAGCTTTGGAGCCATCTTACAGAAGGAAAAGGAGAAGCCAACAAGCCAAGAACCAAATCTAAATTTATTTTTTTTTCAGTAGCTAATTTAACAACACAAAACAGTTTAAGCTACAAACTCGAGACAAAGGGAGAGACTGTAGAAATATTAATTGGAAAAAGCTAAAGAGACAAAGAGACAGCAGAGTATTCCCAAAGATTATGACTTCTCTAAGTATGTCTGTCAAGAGAAGATGTTCTTCTGTTCAGTGTATTTTTATCCCAAGCCAAATGAAAAAGCAGCTGGTAGTGCCAGTTATGCTGCTCGCAGGGGTGGGGAGGAGGGGGACACACCACAAACACACCCTTGGCCTTTGCTGTGACAACACCCAAATTCAAACACCAGAAGCACCTACTCTGGGGGAGGGGGATCCACAGCAGCATTTTATCTCTCCTCATTAAGCACAAGTTAACTTTAGGGTGTGCCAATAAATTGTTATTGCCCCCCCTGCCCTAAGAGGAAAGGGGATTTTAACACCACAGCACCAGAACCTCCAGATTTTCACTTTTCCATCTGATTTCTATTGCAGGTAGGGTCAGGTCACATCCCCAGGTATTGCTTTGGCAAAAGCCATGAATGAGGACAGAAGGATTTTACAGCAATTGTGCTCAAAGAAAAATTCAGATTGACAACACAGCAGCCCTTTGCACTCACATCTTTGAAATGTTGGTCATGAAAGGATTAAGCCTAACCCCCTCCCTTTCACCACACAAAAAACTGAAGCCCATTTTATGCTCCCTAACCATGCCCAATCTTACATTTCCCTCACAGTTAAACTGAACATTGCCATTATATAAGTGACATAAGCAATGAATGAAAAGTTCCAGCAGGGAGAAAAACCACTGGTGGCACGGGAAAGCAAGTAGCTGATAATTCCCTTTTTCACAACCCAGAAATAATACCTCTAAACACACTTAACCTCATTTCAAACTGATCACTACAACTGGCAATACAATCAATTTGATTTATTTATTCATCTTTAAAGAATGAAGGTGTCTGGCTTCTTCTAATAGTAAATATTTTCCTGGTTATATTAAGATCTAATTCCATAACTAAATCAGATCATTATTTACAGTTATAACTTGATATTATACACCTTCTCCTGTACTCTGTTACAGGTGCTTAACTGACGTGGGAACAGGAATATCACAAAAAAACCTGGCAAGCCCAAACAAAGAGAGAAAATCATATTCAGCAATATTTAAGATTCTTTGGACTCTATGCTGTGCTAATGAGTATTGCTAATTGCTACTCATCACATTTCTGTCAGAGGGAAAATTGTTTAAAAACAATCCATGTCATAAAAAGCCCAAACATGGAAGGGCTGTCACTTCACCCTCTGGCAGAAGCCAGGCTAACCAGCCAGCCACAAAAGGCAGTCAGGGAATTATTGCAATTCCTCACACACAACTGCATATATTAATAGCAAATAAATAAATAAGAACAAGCCCTGGCTTTCTAGAACAATTTAATTAACACTACACACAGAAAGTCACTCCAACTAAGGAAGCTTTTTAACTACAAACAGGTGATCAGAGAGCTCTAAACTTGGCACTAACACAAGGACTGAGACTCCTAAATCTCTGCAGCATTTTTTTTTCTGCCCCCAAGAGGAACCTTTTAAAATATTCACAGAGCAAGGCAGCAATTCAGTAAACCTTGAAACCACTGCAACCTATCTAATGTACTCATCAAGGCATTTTAACTGCTCCAAGAATTAAACCCAGCATTACACAGAACAATAGCAAATGATGTGTAACTGTAAAGTAAAAACAAAACACAAATAATGCCCAGGAAAGTGACAGCAATTCACCATTGCAAGAACTTTACTCTGGATCTTAATGTGCTACTCAAAGAAATGCTTATGCAAATAAAAGAAACATCATTACTTGTCCTCATGATGTTCATTAAAATACATGAACATATAATACCAGACATTAAGCTGTAACATTCTTAAAATACACACCTGTCTGCAACTTGCCACAAAATCTGGTGCCCTTCCCTGCTTCCACCACTGCAAAGTGCTTTGATTATTTTATTTGCTTATTATTGAAGAATCCCAGAATGGTTTGGGTTGGAAAGGACTTGAAAATTCATCCTGTGCCACCCCTCCAGTGGGCAGGGACACTTTCCAGTAGCCCAGGCTGCTCCAAGCCCCATCCAGCCTGGCCTTGGGCACTGCCAGGGATCCAGGGGCAGCCACAGCTGTGGCTGTGCCAGGGTTTCACCACCCTCCCAGGGAAGTATTTCTTCCTAACAAATGAAAAGGTGACTATTCCAAAGATATTTGTGTGTGTTTGCAGCATGCATGTGTTCCAGGCCACTCAGTTTGCACAGAGGCTGAATCACATCCCCAGCTCCTGTCAGGGCTGACAAGAAGGTGCCTGGCAGTTGGAAGAATTTCAGGAATCAGGACAAGTCAACATCCCAGCAGTCCAGCTGCAAATAGAGCCAGCATTCATTTTAAACTACAAATAGTTACTGAAGACAAATATTTGTCCAAACACCAAAACATCTGCAGTTGGCCAGTGTATCTCACATGGGAATCCATTAATAATGCCACTTTTTTAGTCACCATAAAGGTTACAAAGAGTTAAGGTGTCAGGATTAAACACAGCCAGAGATAAAATCATTTTAATTAAAGCTTATCTCACGACTTATTAGATACTCTGACTATATTTTCATCTGTATGAGTCCCTGCAATTCCTCACAAATGTAGTCCTGGGTGAACTATGCTGCTACAAAACCAGAACAAATGAACAAACCAAAGCAAAATGGGTTTTCACCAAGTGGGGAATTTTAAGCCCCTGATTTTATTTTAAACTTCAGTGTGGCATAGCTGCTTCTGATAAGCAGAGTATCTGATTGCTGCTCAGCAAAGACAACAGCAGACAGATGCATTCCCAAGGTTTGCACTGATTATTAGAACTTCCAGAGTTTTCATGGATTTACTTTCCTGTTGTTCACACATGTAAATTGAAGAGGAATTTTTTTTTTCACCTAATGGGATCACTTCAGTAGTGCTTTGATTCTGACAGATTTCCAACAACTATCTCCAGAAGTTAATGTCAGGAAACTGCAGGATCAGAGCACACAAGGAATGAAAACCTGTATTAGCACCCACTGGAAGGTTCTCTGGAAAAACAGCTCTGGAAAGAGTTCTGCACACAAAACCTGATCCTGGTTTCTGGGTCATTTCCAGGGGTTTTGAATCATACATTCCTTTAAGGCACGTTCTTCCTTTCACTCACTGCCTTGTAAGAGACTCATTAAAAAAAACCCCAGCCCCGAAGAGCAAGGAGAGAAGCTCTGCCTAAACTGATAAAACAATGACAGGGGCTGCATCCATAGCAAACAAAGGGTGAAAACTTCAGAACTGCAGCCTCCCAAGTTCTTTGTGATAACAGGAAGCAAAATGTTTTATTGTAGAAGTAAACAACATCCTGACTTCACATTACCTACCCAGGAGCAAGGAAATGAGAAAAGCCTTCCTCACCGAGGGGTCAGACTTTAACAACTGCTTTATTTAAAGCCCAACCCCAGACAAGGGAACCTCCTCAGCAAGTAACCAAGGCAGGAGAAACCTGGCCATCGCTACTCAGCCTTTGCAATGGGGGTGCTGAGCCTTTTTCGATAAAAAGCACAGAATTAAAAGGGCGCTTTGGCTGATGGGGGGACCCTGAGGGGGGGGGCGTGGGGGGAGGGGGGGAGAGGGGCAGCACCCCGGAGCAAGTTTGCCTGGAAGGAAGGAAAGGGGGCAGAGGGAGGCAGAAAAGGGGACGCAGGGGGAGCATCACCCCCCCGCCTTCCCCATCCCCCCGACCCCTTCCCTTTCTCTTGCCGCCTCCTCCCCCAGCCCTTTCTCCCTGCTTCGCCGCTCATCTCTCTGCTCTGCCTCCTCCTCTCCGTCCCCGCGGCCGTCCCCGGTGTCCCCGCGGCGGTGGCGGCGGGGGGCGGCCCGGCGCACTCACCTCGCCCTCTCCTCCCCTCAGCTGTTTACCACTCCGGGCTCCTCCGGCCCACAGGGCGCCGCCATCTTGGCCCTGCCTCCCCCTCCCATCACAGCGCTTCGCCCCTCGGATCCCTCCGCCGCACAACCTAGTCCCGCCTCACCGCCTCGCTCTCCGCCGCCTTCCCGGCTCCTCTCCCGTTCCCTCCCCGCCCCGCTCGCCCCTTCCGCCTCACGGCACGCTCCCGCCGCGGGGGATGAGCGCGGGGGATGAGCCCGGGGGCGCCGCGCCCCCGCGGAGCCCCGCAGCGGAGGGATCTCGGCGGGGTCAGCGCTGCGGCGGGCGGAGGTCGCGTGATGCGGAGGGGGCGGGGCCGCGCGCGGGCGGTAAACAAGGGCCGGCCCTGAGGGGCCGCGGCGGGCGCCGACCCCGGCCGGGAACGGGCTCGGTTCTCGTGTGGAGAGTGTGGTGTAAAGGGAATAAAAACAAACAAACAAACAAAAAACAAAGCATCTGGGACGTGCCGCTGTGTGCGGAGCGGTGCTGGCGGGACACGGCTCTGGTGGGGTCCCGCACAGCCAACCCCCCCACCACCCCGGGCACGCGCCCCAAATCTCATTGATTTTAACCCATTAACGTGCAAAGCTTGTTTCCTTCTCCTGTTTTTTTTTTTTTTTTGTATGATTTAGTCATCCAAAGTGCTACACAAGTATTCTTTGTTCTTGTTTTCTGTTTCCACCCCAGAACGCAGCGACCGTGCCACACAAACACCCCATCCCTGCAGATAAAGGTTAATCTTTGCCTGTGGAAAAGGCAGGGTAGGAGAGGAGAAAGGAAATCACCACGGGGATGGATCTCCGGCCTTCGGTTTGCAACAGGTTTAAAACTCAACATTTGAGTCCCCAGGCTGGTGGGATCTCCGTGTTTTTTCCTTCTCCAAGGAGGAGCAGCTCTGCCAGGAACACACCGAGGGTGCTTCGTCTGACTCTGGAGTCTCCATGAATTGTCCCCAGAGCCCAGCAGGAACCACAAGCATTCAATTTGCAAGGGGAAAGAAAAAAAAAAAAAAAAAAAAGCAGATTAGAGCCCCATCTGAGAGGGATGGGTTGATTTTTAATTTTTGTAGCAGTTTTTGTGTTTACCAGCTCTGATCCCTGCAGGACTGAGATAGTTCCTTCCCGCTGCACCTGCAGTGGGTCATCCTGCTTCATGATGAGATAAGAGTTACTTGGAGCCAGCATATTTTTAATCTAGTCCTGCCTTGTGCCTGGCAATTAATATTTATTATGGTCTGGACAGAGTGATGGTAAATTTTTTTTTCTTGATGTGCAGATGACATGTTTGTTTAATCTGCCACAGAAAAGAGTGGAAATTAAGATGAGCTTCAGAAAAGAGCTGGAAGCAATTAGTCGTGTTATTTTACTGGCACTTAATTGCTGTAACAGTCAAATTGACAAGAAAGCATGGATGCTATAGCAGGGGTTTGCTGCTGGATTTGAAAGGAGAAACAACAGCACTAAAAGGCACATGTTATGTTGTAATTAACCTGTTTATTATTACTGAGGTGTACATTTAAAAATCTATTTAATTAGGGTGCACTGGAGCATGTGAGGTGTAGTGAGCACTCAGAGCAGCACAGAGAATTAAATTGTCCTTGTGTGCAAGCAGGGCTCTTTACATCCCCCGTGGCCTGTGGGGGTCAGGGCCAGGACAAGTCTCTGGGAGCCCAGATAAGCTCTCTGTGGCTCTCCCTTCTCTGCTGAGCCTGAATAAGACAGAAAGAGGAAAATTATATCAACAGGAAGAGCATAAAATAAGAATGACCACACGGGGTCAGCTCAAAGGTTCTTGCAGCCCCAAATGCACCTCCAGCTCTCTGGGTTTGTAATTCAGCTTGTGTAAGTCACCTTTTGGTGGTGCTTTCAGTGGAGAGATGAACAGAAGCCATAGACAGAAATCCAGAGGAGAGCAGAACACAAGCCAAGCCGACTGCACTCCCTTCCTGCAGCTTTTTGCTCCACAGGAATCCCTGAAATCAAATGAAGGGAGAAGGAGTTACCACTCCTTCCAGTGTCCCTTCAGGCTTTGCAGTGTGGTGGCCTTGGTCCTGAGTGAGAGTTTCTGTGCCATTAGCTCAGGGATCAGTCTGTCTAGTCTGTCTGCACTTATATATATATATATATATATATATATATGTATGTATGTATATAGCTCGTGGCTACCTGGAGGGGCAGAAGAGCTGCTCCAGCTGTTTCTGACACTGGAGGCATCCTCCTTTTCCACAGGTCTGTGCCCACTTCTCCTGGCATCACCTCTGAAATCAGAGAACATAGGATCTTAGATTGGCCTGGAGGAGACCTTAAAGCTTTTGACAGTACTTTTCTAGGTTGTTTTTTTTTTTTATGTTGTTGACTTACTTGGACTGTCTTGAGTTTAAGAGGCACATTCTGCAGCCATTTGCACTGTGTATCAAAGGGAAGTCTCTGCTCAGGAGTGCTGGCAGAAGCCAGCTCCAATGTTTCACGAAACTACATCTCAAGTCCTTTTCAGCAGCTTGTCATTTTCCTGTTTTGTTTAATTCCTGTAACTGTCTTCGTATGAAATCCTGAAGCTGCAATGTACATTTTGGGTTTCTGTTACAATGCTTGTTTTTGTAGTGGGAAATGTAATCCCTCAAATGCCTGTGTTTAAGAGGATGCAAATCAGCTTCCAAGCACAATGCCTTGGGAACGTTTCTTTCATGCAAAACTCAGCTAGATAAATATGGAGGGGAGGAGGGAGCAGGAAAAGGGATTGTTCGCTTCTATAAACAACAAGAATTAATTATGCTCACTATTATGACAGATGGGTTAAGATCAAAATCTGAATCTTTCTCAATGCGGGTGAAATCCACGCTCCTATCTCCGAGTTGCATCAACCCCGTTGCACAGCCCGGCCGGTGCCGTGGGGCAATGCCACGTTTGGCAGCCGTGCCTGGGCTGGCACAGCCTTGGGGACAGCAGGGCCGTGGCTGGCTGCAGAATCCCTCTGCTCTCAGCCCCGAGTTCCCTGCATCTGCTCCGTCAGGGAAGCCCCAGCCTCCCGCTGAGCCCGGGCCAGAACAAAGGTTGTTCCTTCCTGGTGTTCCCCACCCTGAGCTGCAGCAGGAAAAGGGACCCAGCGGAGCCACGCCGCTGTAGGAAGCAGTGAAATGCATTTGGAAGCTCACGGGGAGCAGGAAACTCCCATCTCCAGAGGAGTTTTCCTGCTGGTGGCAGTCCAGTACTCGGCACACAACGGTGGCTGTACACTTTACCTCTGCAATGAGGAATTCCTTGGAAGGCATCTCTGCACTCTCAGTTCCACCATGCACAGAGAGAGCTGTGAGCACAGGAGGGGACATCCGTGGGCACACACAGCTCATGCCACTGTGCACCTGCACAGCCAGAAGGGTTGGGATAACTAGAGAATAAGTGGAATCAAGGAATTACTCCTCTTCTCCCTCTCGCAAGTATTTGGGGATTTCAGCTCTCCTTATTTGTCTCCAAATATGAGCGATGCCCAAGGATTCTAAAAGAAAAAACTGTTCTCCAGCTCCTGTTCCCACCTGTGCTGGAGAACAACCTGGGGACAGTCAGTCTGCCCCTGCTCCATCCTCCCTCCTTCCACTGGGCCTTTACTTTGACACCCAATTATTTCACATTTGCAAACCCATTCTCAAACCTTTATTGAAAGCAAGCGATAGAAGTGCAAATTCTTATTATTGCTCTCGAAGAGCTTTTTGCAAAGCTGTTGTTAATGAGCTTGCTTAATGAGCTTTCTTAAATCTATATTTATACCCTGTATACAGCTGTATATAGATAGAGCAATGCCTAAAATATGTGTGGATTGCACACACATATGCCTGGGAAAATGAAGGGTGATTAACACGCATCTTCTTCGGTTATACCATGCAAGTATTTATTCGTTTTTCCTTGGAAATTGGAGAGATAAAAGATCCATTCTGGAATAAAATAATTCTGTGCACATGTGCTCTATGGTTTTGTTTATGAGCCCCAAGTATGTGAGTGTGTGTGTGTGTGAGACAGATGGTAAGTCTGTTTGTGAGAGATATGATGCGGGGATGAATGTCTGTAAAAATACAGGTTTCTTAAGGGCTTTTTAAATTTTTTTTTTGAAGGAAAAGACAAAATAACAAATGCCTGCTCAGTACATTATTTCCTGTGTCATGCTTTTTGTCAATATGACAGAGGAGTATTCCTGCAGAAGGCAAAGCTGCCCCCAAAAGTGAAGGGTGCTGCCCCCAGGGCTTCGAGCTGGGCATCGTGAATTCTCTTCAAGTTGTCAAAGTCCTGGGAAGTTTTGATAAGCAAATACTTTCTGGGCTCTGCCTCTTATTGGCTGTTTCTTCACCGCCAGATTTTGACACAAATAATCTGATTGAAAAATCAGGGAGGGGAACAGGGGGAAAAAAAACAGAGAGAAAAAAGGAGAAGTGTCTATTTCAACTGACTGCGACCAAGTGAAAAAGTGGAAGAGGAGTCCTGAGAGGACGACGTCTCGCTTGTCTGGGGAGATTTGAAGGCAAATCCAGTAAAGCAAAGTCCCTCAAACAGGTGATTGATTTATTCTTTTAAGCACTTTTAATTGCATTGGTTTTCTCATTTTTCTGATATGCTTTTCTAAGCTTTTTTTTCCTCCTCCTTCTTCTTCTTCTTCTTCGCTTGTGTCTGCAAATATGTAATATATTCCATTGCCTAAGCCACTTGTCCTGAGGGCTCCTTTATGGTAATAGTTCACCTGACTCATTTGAATTGAACCTCTTGAAATTATATACCCTGTACTTCACTTTTACATGTGAAAATGGCAATAGACCGATATACAAGAGATGTGACAGTGGTCTCAGGTACCTGTGTTCCAGCCAGTTCCATCAGCAGGAGCTGTGGAGTTTTTTACTTTGCCATTGAGGAGAGGACAAACTGTGTTTTTTTCCTTTTATTTGCTCTCTTATTGGGCTAGACCTTTACATTCAGAGAGCAGCACACCTCTGCTGCCATCATCTGTGCTAGTTTTTGTGGGTGACAATTCCTCTCCCATTCAGGATTTTTGCTTTGAATCCATCTTTTATTGTTTTTCCACCCTTTTTAAATATAGGCTGATTAATCTAACAGGTTTTTAGCATATGGAATTAGCTATTTATAGGCACTTCTCATATCACAAGATTGATTCAATACTT
The DNA here is from genome assembly GCA_003676055.1 of Chloebia gouldiae. Classification (NCBI taxonomy): domain Eukaryota; kingdom Metazoa; phylum Chordata; class Aves; order Passeriformes; family Passeridae; genus Chloebia; species Chloebia gouldiae. Next base: position 1,722,689 of record QUSF01000027.1, on the reverse strand, counting down.
TAATGATTTGCAAGTTCACATTGAAATTGCATCTGGACATTAAGGAAATCTGGAATTTGGGAGATTGCACTGAATAATTCCATCCATGGAACCCTAAGGCAAAGTTTCCTAAAGCCAGTGGCACTCCCAACATCACAGGGAGCTATGTGAGCTTTCTAGAGAACAAGTGCTGCAATTAACAGTCTAAATATTTTTTCTGGGTGTTGCAGCTATACCAGCATTTCTGTTCAACTCCTTTGACAAAATTTCCACCATAATTTGCTGCCCCTGGCATAATGTCCATTTATCCTGTCTCACCATGAGAATTAAAAGTGTCCAGTTGATTTTTCCAGTAAAAAAGTGGTGTTTAAATTACTTGCTCCAAGTACATTCAATTTTGCAAGGGTGGACTAATGAAGAAATTATTAATTTTGTTGTGAAGAGCTGAAAATCTTTCAAATTTGACTTTATATTTAAAGAGTCAAGAGTCCATAAAACTTCTTACTTTATTTTATTTGGGCTCTTAAACCACAGACACATCATGTTCTACTTTGCACCTTTTTTTCTTCAAAAATGTAGTCTTTTGAAAGAGAAACTATTCTGTATTTTTGGAAGCTTCATTTTTTCCAGAAGAAATAGAAAATAAGAAAAAAAAAAAGCAGGAAAAGGGCAATAATAAGATATAAATATAAATAATATAAATTAAACAAATTTTAGCCTAAAACTTTGTATGCTCATCAGCTTATCTGAAGACGTGGTGTAATGTACTACTAGTGAGTACTAGCCTTGCAATGCCAGTTAAAATTTAATGTTTCACTGAGTGTAGCAAGAAAAAGCATTTATTCTCTGCAATTAACCTCGGAAATCTGAAAACAGAATTGCTTGAATTTAGGGAAAAATGCAAGTCAGCTTTAGAATGGAGCTTTCACTGCAGATTGGGTTCAGTGTGGCACAATCCTGCAAACACTGTCCCCACCAATTCACTGAGAGTATGAATTTCCTCTAAATTCCATCCAGGACCTGTGGGTTTGGGTACTGAGAGCTGTTGTGCAGTGAAGTGAGAGCGAGGGCTTCATGAGGAACACAGGATCCAGTAAAATGAGGATCCTGGAGTCAGAAGCCACCAAGCCCATTTGCAATGTTTCAGTGTCCCATTCGAGTTTTACCTGGGATACTCTGCAAAATTATCCAAAAGCGTTGCTGAGGATGAAGGAACTTTGAGTTTGAAAATGCAAATGCTTTCAGATCTGACTGGGGAATTTATAACTGGTGAAAGAAACCCTTCTAAGGTGCTTCAGGTGAGATGCCCAAAATAGTGAAGCTGCTTTTTTCCCCCTTGGCTCCTGCTGTCTTTTCCTCAGGGCACATTAGAACATTATTATACAGCTGCATGAATGGCAGGCTAATAAGAATGCCAATTCTAGCCACCTACTGGTTTTATGTCCTATATTGAACTAATAAAAATGCCAGAACACTTCCATTTTGGATGGGCACTCCTGCCCAAGCAATAAATTTCCCTTGTGCACTTACCAATCCAGGTAGAAACAGCTGCCAGAGAAGCTGAAATGAACAAAAAAAAAGAAAATTTAATTTTCAGCAAAAGGTTGAAGCTAAATTCTGTCACAAGCTTCAATAACTCTAAAACCTAGCAGGGTGCAGGGTCCATTGTCCACAGCACTGCTTTTCCTGGGAAATACAGTGAGCCATTAGGAGCAGCTGATCTCTTGCTACAGATAATCTGGAGTTTCGAGGAAAAACACTCCTTTTTCCTCCCACAATCTCTGCTTGTAGCTTTCCTTTAGCCTGGTTGTGTGAATCACAAAGCCAGTCCAGTGCAGTTGTTAATTAACTCTGCTTTGGGCTCCCAGTTCCTTTTTTTAATTTTTTTTTTCTGTAAAATGGGGTGGGGGAAGGTGACTTCCTTTTGCAACGTTCAGTCCATTGAGGATGGTTGTGCTCAGTCGTGGCTGTTATCAGCACTCAGGATACTGGACCAAAATTGACTTTTACACAGGTTGGGGCAAACATATCCAGAGAGATTCTTTTTCTTCATGGCCATCTGCTTTCAGGCACCACTGGAAAAGAGGGGCTGTACTTGGCATATGGGCACTGCCATAAAACTTTGCTGGATTGCTTCAACCCCCCATCTCCAGTCCTCTGATTTACCTGGCTGAGCTGCCCAGCTGCTGCCACAGGATTCTCCAGCCTGAGGGCAGGGAGAGTGGCAATTCCAGCAGGCACAGCTGGATGCAGGCTCTCACCCTAGGGTTACCCACTGCCACGGCTCAGGGAAACGAGCTGGTTAATTCAGGCAGAGAAATCCCACGTGTGAAGTTTCCTGGTGTGAATACCCCTCATTGTGGACACAGTGCTGCCCCACCACATGGGAAAACCCCTGTGACAGGAGTGGAAATTCCAGGTCTAAAGGGTTTGAGGCAGCACTTTAACTCGTGGCAGGTGTATAATGCAGGGTTGGGTCTGTGCACAGGTAGCTCAGCTGGGACTGACCAAGAGCTCAGCAGAGCTGCTGGAATGGGAGGGACACGAGCTGAGCAGAGCTGCTGGAGGGTTATAACCCACTGCAGAACAGCCCTGTGTTTGCTCTGAGCTGGAGCTATTTCTGTGCCTGCAGCTTTTCACTGGGCAGAGACTCTTTACAGCTCTTTGAATAAACCTCATTAGAGAGTTCCAGGAGAGCAAAAAGCAGCCGTGTGTACTTCAGTGCCCCTTCCCTCAAGGGCCTCCTCAGTGCTGTTCTGTCCTTTTTCTAAAATTAAATTAAAAGTCTGCTCTTGGCCTTAGCTTTCTATTATTCATCTCAAGCTACACGTAAATTTCTTGGAAAAAGATGAAGAAAAACAGGTGAGTCATTTCAGAAGAAAAAATGGATAGAGCCAACAAGAAATCATAGATGGAACAGTGGGAATCCTGGACCAGATTTTAAAAGACAGCAGCATATCCAAAGGCAGCTGGGCTGGGGGCACACTGGCAATCCCCCTGTCCCCAGCAGACCTGGCTGTGGGAATCCCACAGCTTTAGGCACCACTGTAAATGTGTCCCTCAGACCTTTGAACAAAACATCACTGGGCTCTGTAATTCTATTTAGCATGAAGGGGCAATGGAGACACTTCTGAACCCTGGGAAACAGACCTTTCCATCCTTGCCTGTTTGGGATTCCAGGACTGCTCTGCTCTTGGACAGACATTTTGCATCATTCCTGCTTAACAGGCTCAAACTTTGTGGAGCTTGGGGGGTTTTCTTTAGTAAATAAGTAAGTTCCACTGAACTGCTCTCAGGAAGGAACAAAACTTAATAATGGTTTCCAGTCAACAGAGAGTCAGGACTTAAATGCTGACTTTTCAAATGAAATATAGCAAGATTTGTTTTTAGTGCCTCTATCCCAAACAATTACAAGGGAAAATGCAAATACACATGCAAATAAGGCACCAGCTGATATTACTGCACACAACATTGTCCCTGTTTCCACCCTGCCTCCATCAGAGCAGTTACCAGCCCCAGGGAGTGGGCACAGGGTGGGCTGGGTTCTGGGTAGCAAAGATAACACATGCATTGCAAGAGAATTTGGTATGATTAAATTTTAGCATTTTATGTTTGTCCCAAACCCGCCATTTCAACGGTCTGTAATATTTGAGTTGGGTCCAAAAGGTGACTTCTCACCCAGCCCTCCTGCTCTGCCTCTGCTCCCTTGTTTGTCAGCCAGAACTCCAACTAGTCAAGTAAGAGTGAAGCCCTCCACACATCATTCTGCATGGATTTCCCTGTCTCTCTCCTATTATTGGTGTTGTTTCTATCATTATTGTTTATATAATAACTTCACAGTAGAGCCCAGGCTGTGGCTTGGAACAGGGTCCTTCCAGGTGCAGCACAAACACTCAGACTTTCTCTAACCTGTGGTTCCCTCTGTGTCCTGTCAGGGAGGAGAAGATCAGAGATGCAGCCTCTCCTGTAGTCAGAGCAGGACTACAAGAGACAGCTCCTGGCTTCCAACGTGTCTGCCACAGACAGTTTTGGTCTGTAACACAGCTCTCAGGTTAAGCCTGTCCCTGTTTCTTTTTCTGTAATCCTTTGCCTCGGCCTGGGGTAGTTTGTGAAGTGTGATTTTTACAGAGTGCACTTAACCTGAAGCAAGTGGGAATTTGCTCCCCAAGCCGCAGAGGTTTACCTGGTGTTTCTCTGTGTTTCATCCCAGAAGGTGAATGGAAGATGCCACGTTCCTTTTTGGTGAAGAGCAAAAAGGCTCACACCTATCACCAGCACCGCTGTGTGGAAGATGACCTGCCAGTACTCACATGGGCTCCAGTCACCTCTGCCTTCACTGGTGAGTCAATCCATCCCCATGGCTTGTAGGAATACACTGAGGTAAATCAATAATTCAGTAGGCAGCTAAGGGAGCAGGATGAGTGAGCTAAAGAGCATCCAAGGGCTTCCACACAGGGATGTCAGTGTAAGGGCAAGATGATCCCTTACAGTGTGTCCTTTCTCTGCACCAAATCCACTCTGACCCTCCCTTTGTTTCCTGCTGGGTTGCTGGGGGGATTTGAGCTATAAGATCCTGTGTGGAGTTGGTCATATTTGGGAAAAATTACCAACTTCAGGCCACTTACAGCTGGGAAAAGAGCTTGCACTGGATTGTCAGTGTTCTACAAATTCCCAACTCTGCCACCTCCATCTCTGGTTTCCTGTGCTCACAGCCTTCATCCTCTCTTGACTGCATCTTCTCTACCATCTCTTCCTGGTGTTACCACCACCCAACACAGCTCTGCCCATCCCTGCTCTGCTCCCTCTGCTCCTGCTCTCCCACAGCCACCCAAGCAGTGGCAGGGCCAGGGTAATTATCTTCTCCCTTCAGGCACCATTCAAATTTTCTTTATTCAAATTTAGGATCAGTTTACCCTTTGTTCTAGCCCTGGCTATCAAATTAGAGTCCGTCCCTGAGATAAGTCTGATAAAAAAGAAAGGAGGTAACATTTTAATTTCCATTCCTGCCATCATCCTTTGACCATTTGTTGTGTCTCTGGGGCAGTGGCAGGTTTTGACAAGAGATAAATACTGTCCTTCAGCAGCTCTATCCCATCTCCAGCAGAAAGGATACACATGTTAGTTCTGTGATTTTAGATCTTTACTACAAAGTTTAACGAGGGTTAGTTGGTGTCTTTAAGGCTGGGACAAGCATGGAGAAATAAATGGGAGTGTGGGCAGGAGGAGACAAGCTCAGTGCATAAGGACTTGCCTCCCCTGTCTGCTTCCCTACTTGGCTGTCTATAAATCCATGTTAACAATACCCAACTCTCTCAGGAGAGGGGTGGAGAGGTTAATAAGTTAGTGATTGTTAGTTACCCACACAAACAGAAATTATTTGAAATAGGGAAATTATTCTTACAGACATAATTCTAGGGTTGATTTTCTCTAACTGTATCAGGTATCAAGGATCCTATCATCTCATCCTGCCCCCCCCGCCTTGCCTATCTCATCCTGCTTGGAATTTCCCTTCCTCAGCAATGGGCAGACCTTGAATGCTGATTGCATCACTCTGCACTTCCTCAGGGAATGGAGCATGGGCTGCAGTGTCCAGGCAGGAGTTCACACAAGAGTGCAAAATTCACCTAAACAGACTCTTCTTGTAGCAGCAAGAGTGACATAAGTGTGACCTAAGTGTGACACTGCTCTTTACAGCCACAGGAGACAGGAGACCAGAGGACATCACTAAACAGGACCTGGGATGTGTGGTTCCAAAACAAGAAAAGGACCCACCTGAACTAAAAGAAGACAGTGTCCCTGTCCAGTACCTGAGCAGGATGCTGCCAGGCCCCTCAGCTCAAGGTTGGCTACCCAAAACCCCAATTGCAAAAGAGATTAGGGCTGAGCTGGTTATGGAGCCCCAAAAACTGGGCAGAGCTCTTATTTTGACATTAATGGTCAAACTTGCCACAGGCAGAGCTCATCAGGAGCATTCTGTATTTCCCTTTTACAGTTCTGGTCTGCACCAGAAAGAATGAAGGATTGTGCTGTGATTCCCAATGAATGAACCTCCCCACACTAATGCAGCTTTGTGCTACGTGGGTCAAGGCAGGTGCCCACAGGCTACTTGTTCAAACACCTCATCAAGGAGGGCTAGCAGGGGGCTCAATATTCCCTTAGCCAAAAAAATTCCACAGCACTTTTTGCCATAAAATTTCCTCAGACTGAAATCAGAGTCACGATGGGGAATCAGGATTTGAATCAAGGAGAAGCTGCCAACTGCAACTCCTGAGGTCAGGCAAGAAGGGGAACTTTTTAACAGGTGCCCAACTTCAGGCAAGGTGTGACACTCACCTCTCCCTCTCCTTTGCAAACTCAGAGATGGCCATGCCAGGGCTGCAGATCAAGGACTGCACTAACACAGCGAGCACCCCAACCTTCTACAAAGCTGGCTTGTCCTGGGATGCTTTCCACATGCCATACAGCTACCAGCAGATGTCTTCCAGCATGCAGTCAGCCCTGCTGGAGCACCCCGTGAGCCTCTATGGGAGCCACCTCCTGCCCAGCACTGAGCCCCCCCTGGATTACAGCCTGCATTATTCCTCAGACATGGACACCTTCCACTGCATGAAGTGCAACAAGGTGTGTGTTGGATGAGACCCTCTGGGGTGGGGAAGATCTGCAGGGATTTTCATGGCACACTTGAAGCATGAAACTCATTCTTCAGTCGGGCACACCAAAGCATGTGGCTCAGAGCGGGGCCTGCAGTCAGGAGAGCAAGGCAGTGGGAACGCTGCAGTTCACATGAGTTCTCACAGAGGGGAGAATGAAATAAAGAGAAGGAATTGAAAACAGAGATGGAGATGCAGCCACCTCATGTCAGAAAATCACTGGGATTTGGTTTTGCAGGTGTTCTCCACTCCCCACGGACTGGAGGTCCATGTCCGAAGGTCTCACAGCGGGACCCGTCCCTTTGCTTGTGAGGTGTGTGGCAAAACCTTTGGGCACGCTGTGAGCCTGGAGCAGCACACCAACATCCACTCCCAGGTGGGTGACATGGTTCCAGGGAACCAGCTCTGCACCTCAGCTCTTGCTTAATCCATTACAGAGGAAGTGACACTTCCTAGGTTACAAACGTGATGCCTTTCCTGTGGCATGCAGTTGTCTATTTCTTCTCTCTCTTGGGGTTCCTGTGGGTCAGGGTGATCCCAAGAGAGATCCAAAAAGAGACTTTGCTTCCCTAGCCTGAACACAGCTGAAGAAAGAGTCTTGGAATGCTTTCAGTTGCTTTTTCAAGGTTGTTTATTTCTTCTTATCTCTATATTCTCTCTCTGAACTGCCATGGTCTGCCTAATACAGAAGCCATAGCAGGCCTTGAGTCCTGGGCAGCTCCCCCATTATATACTCAAAATTACGTGTACCATGTTTACAGCTCCTGTACCAATACCTAAAATCTACGTTGGACAGTGTGTCCCTATCTTAACCAATAGAAAAGTGTCACTATCACAGCAAGACATGGAGGACAAGAAGAACAAGAAGAAGGTTAGGACATGCCCAAATCCTTCAATCTTGTCCCCTGAACCCCTTATCTTAAAAAAACCCAGAATTCTATTTTTCTACCCTGTGTTAGTTCAAATATCCAACTACTAAAACCCTTGTGACTTGTAATTCCTCATCCAGAGTTGACAGTTTTCCCCAGGCTAAAATTGAAGCCACAGATGTTTTTTTTTACTCTTGCCAGGGTCTCTGAGCCCCCTGCCAGGGTCTTGAGACAGCCAGGGCAGCCAGAGGGATGTGCTGGACTCTGACAGGCAGTGACAAGGACAGGAGCTCTGAAAACCACAGCTCATAGCTCTTGGTCTCCCAAATCTCAGTCTGCCCTTCAGAATTCCTTGGAAGGGAAGGAAGGATGATTGCTACTCGCTCTTCTGTGCCTCACCTCCTGCTAAAGGGTGCAGGAGTTGGGATCACAAGACGTGATCCATTTCCATAATTAACCCTCCCTGCGTTCCCTTTGTGCTGCACCCAGCATTATCAGTCCACGAGCCAAGGAGATTTGCTTATCAAATCTACAACTCTCATCACTCTTCAAGCTCTGTCACATGTCTTGCAGCCTCAGACATCCCATGATTTTCCTTCCCCAACAGGAAAGAAGCTTTGAGTGCAAGATGTGTGGGAAGACATTCAAACGTTCCTCCACCCTCTCCACTCACCTGCTGATCCACTCGGACACGCGGCCCTACCCCTGCCAGTACTGCGGGAAGCGCTTCCACCAGAAGTCAGACATGAAGAAGCACACGTACATCCACACAGGTGAGAAACAAAATATTCCACGAGGAGACCAAAATTAGAGCCCATCATGCTGATGAACAGAGGTTTTAAACTGGGGATAAGGGTCCAGAGGCACTGCAAAGTCATTATTCCACGTGGGGTGAGACAGCAGGAGGCTGAAGCATATCTGCCTGACAAGGAGGTGGTTATTGGCCAGCCTCTGGTGCATGTTGGGGTTGTATCCAGCCCTGGATGCAGGGAATGGGGTCACTCATTGAGGACTGTCAATGGTTCTTCCCACCCTCTGGTGCTGGATCTCAATCCAGACACACCAGGAGAGCTGGGCTGGCAGCACCTGATGCCCAAGCACGTCTGACTCTGCTAAAATGCATTTCTCACTCTTTTTGTTCACCTGTTAAAGTGTTTTGTTTTGGTTTTTTTTTACCATTGTCTGTGTCCTGCAGGGGAGAAGCCCCACAAATGCCAGGTGTGTGGCAAAGCCTTCAGCCAGAGCTCCAACCTGATCACCCACAGCCGCAAACACACGGGCTTCAAACCCTTCAGCTGCGAGCTCTGTGCCAAGGGCTTCCAGCGCAAGGTGGATCTGCGCCGGCACCGAGAGACCCAGCACAGCCTCAAGTGAGGGGTCTTTGCTGGAGCTCCCACTTCATGCTCCAGGGAACAAGACTGTCCACAGCACCTCCAGCCAGCTCAAAAAGCTCCCATGGTGTCCCATGTTCCCCTGGGGACCAGCCAAGTAGTGTTGGCTTTGGTGTTTGGCACCACAGGGCCTTGCACATCCCAAAGAAACCTGTGGGAGCTTTCACTTTTTGATTGCAACAGGTACCAGCCCACATCTGACATCACCTGCTCAAGTGTAAATCCAGAGGAATTCCTCCAAGGTCACTGTTACTCTGGCTTTACACCAGGAGCAGAATCCAGTTCATCAGGCTGCCCAGTGGGGAGGAGGGGACTCCTGGCTGGTGGCAGCAACAGTCTATACAAAGCTGGTGCTGTGACCATGTTCTGCTCCGATGGTTGGGGAGATAAGCCCAGGGCATGCAAATAGATTGCATTCAGTCAGCTGTGTTCAGCCTGGACTGGCCTTCTGCAGAGACTTGCCTAGGCCATAAATTCTGCCAACAGACACCTTAAAATCATTTCTTTCAGCAGAGCATTTACTGTGATCAAATGACAAGTTAACTGTGCTGTATTTTTAGCTTGGAGTGGGAGGAAAACACTGAAGAAACAGTTCCTATCCCTAGCAGATAACAGGGGTCTCTAAATACATTTCTCAGACACACCACGCTGCAGAGATCCCAAGCAGGCTCCAGGAAGAGCCAGACCACAGCACCAGGCATGAGCTAATAATCATCCCCTTGTCTTGGTACCTTGGGAGAGTCTGGCTGCTTTTGGAATCAGGGCTGGCATGTCCCACAAATATTTCCCTGCATGCTGGACATGCCAGCTTAGAGCTGTCCTGAGCAATCCCAGGTCACTGCATGGGCAGGAGTGACCCTGGAGATCGATGTCAAGGGCCAGATTTCTGCTTGCCAGGCACTCTCCTCAAGGAGGAAGTGACTGAGCCTGGACATGTTGGCAGAGCATGCAAGTACCTCACAAGTATTATTCAAAGAGAGCAGTGGTATTTCCTCCTTTTGCCAGGTCTAGGGGTTGAAGCAAAGTGCTGGAGCAAGTGAAGAACCAGTTCCCCTCCAAGCTCTGCCAGATTCTCTCTCTATAACCTTTGGCAAGTCACTGCACTTGGCTTTTGTTTTTCCACCCCTCCTGGTGGCATGGGGCCATTCACTCAGGTTTGTGGAGTCCCCTGAGTTCTTAACAGGAAGGACAAAGTATTATTATAACATTATTGTAACACAGACAAGTGTTTTCAGTTAATTGGGCCATTGTAGCAGCACATGGCTCACTCCATAACTGCATCCCTGAACACACGGCCTGGGACAATGACACCACTGGGAATTACCCTGGGAAAAGGCTGTGGCCATTCACTCCAGAGGCTTATGAAGGAGTGCCCATCATGGGCAGAGACAAAATGATCCAAGTGGAAAATTCATGTATTACCAGGAGAGAACTGCCCTCAGTCCCACTGCTGTAAATCCCAAGTTATTCTCCTAAGACCTAAAATGTTCTTGCCCTTTTTATGCTGTGCCTAAGCTGTAAGTCATTCATATGTACCTGGAAGCTCAAACCCAGAGTCTGTACTCCTGGCTTTACTTGTACACTGTAAATATGTATTTATACTTATTCTAATGTATATTTTTATTGCACTATACCAGACAGTGACATGTACAGGCCTGCTGGGATTTATCTGATAAATCTGTTCCTTCTTAGTAACTGGGCTAACACAGCGTATTTCATGTTCAAAACACTCATTTAAAGAACAGCTCACACCTGACTCTGGGGATACAGGCAGTGGGGATGGGGTGCAAAAGAAGGCAAAGAGTCTAGGACTGCTCTTTATGGTTTCAGTGGGAATAAAAATGGAAATTCACATGCAGGAAAGGGCTCCCATTAGAGACTTTCATGCTGGAGACAGATTGGTGCAGAGCCCCACAGAGCCAGAGCCAGCCCTGCAGAGCAGGAGGGCCACACCAGGTGCACAGAATGTGAGTCCAACAGTCAGAACCAAAACCCCCCAAAAATCCCTGCTGTCCCCCCCTGAGCCATTCTGGGAAAGGTACATAACCTGTGATGGAACTGGACCCCAGCCCCACACACACCTGTGAGCATTGCTCAAGGTGAAGTCATTTCAGCTTATTAAAATTACTGCCCAAAATGCAAACTGTGTTTGTCATTCCCCTTGTCCTCCACTAATCTGCAAACAGAAATATTCAAAGAGGCTGTCAGCTTCTGGACTGCTCAGGAGCAAAACCCTCCAGCCCCAAACCACACAGGCACCCCAGCACAGACTTCCCTGGGGACAGCAGGGGTGTCTGACTCATGTAAAACTTCCCAATTTTGGCCATTTGGAGTCACGTGCTGGCACACATCAATTGGCAAGAGTGCCTGTGACCACTGATAAAACCAAACCAGACAGCTGGTTCTTCTGAGCCTCATGAAGAAGAGCTGCTGTATCCATTAGGTTTTCATTCCTGCCCTTGATTTCCAAGGTACACAGGAGCTATAACCTTCAGTGGACAGCTGGGATCTTCTCTCTGTGTGTTCCTACAGCTTCTCCCTCCAAACACAGCACACATCACCCCAGTCCTGTCTGCTATTTCCCCGGGACTCCAGGGTGGGTTACTGAGCCCAGACATTCCTGAAGAGCAGCTACACTGGAGGAGGCAGTGCCAGGAGAGAGTTGGTGTTGTTAACACTTAGCCTGGTGCTTGAGAGGAGCCTGGGGAGCACAGCCCAGGAGATCCAGGGATGACTTTGGCCGGATGGGCAGCGAGGGGAGGAGCAGCCTGGGATGGCTGCAGGCAATGCTGCTGCTGCAAAGCTCTGGAGAACACAGCTGTGGGCAGAGCAGTGCAGGGGATGCAGGCTGACCCACTCCCACAGGCAGCCTGTCAGAGACACAGCCTGTGCAGGCAAAGGCTGCAAACACTGCCAAAGGCACGAGCAAGACAGAGACAGAAGGTGACAAAAGGGAGGAGAGGACAGGGAATTAACCTGCAGTATTTTCCACTAAGACACTATAGTTTCTTCCTCTCCAGTAATGACTTGCCACTTTAAGATCACCTAATGCCCAAGCCCTGGAATTGCTTGAGGCCTATGGATGCCAGCAGCCTGAAGGAAAAACAAGGCAGAGCCCCACTGCCCCTTCTTCCCTCCCAGCACAGCACCAGCCATGGGCAGAGCTGCTGCAAAGAGCAGGCAAAGGGCTGCCCTGGTCCTTGGAGCTGCTGAATCTGCACCACGGGCACCCAGGAATGCTCAGCACCCATCAGGACCAGGCCATGGCTGTCACCAACCCCAAACACACCTGGCCTTGCTCTCCAAGCATGCAAATCCTCCTTCAGTTCTGATCACTCTGGTACAACCCCTTTCTCACCACCTCCCCTTGCATCACAAACATTCTGGTCAGTCAGTCAAGGAAACAGATAGCAAAAAGCAAAATCCCAACTAATCTCTGTGGCTGAAGAAAGAGCTGATTGTTTTTTGCCTCCCTTTGAGCAGGCTCTGTATCCTGGACTTCCCCAGTCCCCTTCACACCTTCTTCCCTTTATTGCTAGGGAAAAAAAAATCTGGTCTCTGGGCTGTTTTGTTTAGCAAATGAAGGGCATGCAAAGCACTAACCCCGGGCATCTGTCAGGAGGAGAGAGGTGCCTCTGTGTCTTCCAGACGGCCTTGAGGCACCGAGAGCAGCAGCCCAGAAGAGCTGTGATTAAGGGTGGATTTCAGTTTGGACACGGGATGAATCTGTCTTCCTAACGAGGACAGAGCCACGGGACACCTGCAGGAAGCAGAGGGGTGTTCCCAGCGAGCACAGCATTGGGCTGGACTTATCCCAGGTTGTAATAACTTCACCGAGTGCAATCCTGGAAAAGGCAAGACCCTGAAACATTCTTGTGTTGGCAGTTGTTAAGGATGCCCTAAACAGAACTGAGAGGAGGGACAGGGAAGAATTAGACTCCAGATGGATGCAGGTCCTACTGGTTAAAGTTATTTGCTGCATCTACTTCCTTTCCACCTTAGACATCACAAGGAAGGGTTTTCAATGAAAAAAAAAGATAAGAGCAGAGTCCATTGTCCTCATGGCAGGTTGCTCCCCAGTCTCAGGTGATGGAGACACAGCAGCAATTTAAATCCAGCTCACCAGCACAGCACAAAAAAGGAAATTTGAAGGTGTGGGGCAATCTCCCAGAAATAGCTGCATATACATTTCCTTGCACAGGGAAAACATTCCTGCCTGCCATTAAGGGCCTAACTTGGGACTGGATATGGAGCTCATCCTGCAGTGCTGCTACAGAATAACAAAAAAAAAGGTACATCACAAACCATTTTTTAAACATTTCATCTGCTCACAAAGCAGAGATTTTCCCACCACTTTTCATCTGGAATAGCACATCCACTCAGAGGATGCAACCCAGAACAGCCACACAAAAATTATTCCGGGATAGTGAATCTCTGTGCTGGATGAGAAATAAGAGAACACAGATCCCTGCAGAATTCCTGGCTTACCGTCTTAAAACTAGCAGTCACCATGGACACACACTCTGCAACTTTAAACTGAGACTTAAGATCTGCCACACATCTCCTGCATGACCTTGGGCAAGACTTGAGTGCTGGATTTCTGAAGTTGTTCAGCACACTGTGAAGCTCTCAGAAGATCTTCACCCCATCTGTGAGAGGAGGATAATCATTCCCCCTCTCCCCTTCATTTCACTTGTTTATTTCAACGGTAAGATAGTCAGGAATGAGACTGCTCCTCCTTATCTCCCACATCCAGCACCTCGCACAATGGAGCCTTGATCTGGGCTGGAACGCCCAACTGTGACCAATAACCAGTGATAGGAGCTGAACCCAGCGGAGCACCCTGGCTCCAGAGCTGGCTCAGCAATCCTGCAGGCAGGCACGGAGACCCTGCATTAAACCACTAAACTCAAAACCAGCAGAGAGACAGGGCAAGCAGCAACACAGGGAGGATAAACCAGACAAGAGCATTTTGACTTGTGAATGATATTGCAGGGAGAGAGACAGAGCTGGATATGAGCTGTAAACATCCCACTCAATGCCCTCACTTTGAATGTGCTGCTTCAATCTGAGCACTTCTCAATCTGCTCCTTGGGCTGATTTTGACCTGTGGGCCCACTGTGTTCACAGTACCAACCAGCAAGGCAGGCAGAGAGCAGAGAGTCCTCAGGAATGGGGAAATCTGGGGCTGGGGAGGAGCTGAGCATGCACTGAGCTCAGCTTTGGTCTGATAAGTTTATCAAGCACTGCCGGCTGCTAACTGTCAGCCGGGGAAGGGAGCCTGTTAGGGAGGAGGAACAGCTCCCAGGGCAAGATAGGACAGCCCAGGCCTTATCAGAGTGCCTGAGCCAAAGAGGGAACTGGAGAGTGAGCACTTTCCAACCACTTCATCTGAACAACAGACAGATTGGCAGGAAAGGCCTGTCAGCCCTTTGCCTCTGCCACCCAGGCAGCCCCCCATCCGTGCAAAAAACCCGGGTAAGTGCAGCCTGGGAGCTGCAAAGGTGCATACTGGGAGCTGAGGGAATGCACTGGAAGGTTTTCTTAGAGCATTGCTGAGTGTGAGAGTCAGATTTACAATGAACAATTCTGATATTTACTGAGCAAGCTGCTCCGTTCAGTGCCCAGAGCAGCTTCTACCCTGGGCTGCCTTCCTTGAGGTTTGGGAGGGAGATCTACCACCTCACAGTTGCACCAGTCACTAAGGCTTGGTGTACAGATAATTGCCCTGTCTCTGAAAAATACTAAAAACCCCCGAGTGAATAGAAGGCAGAAAATCCTGACTGTTCTATTTGAGCTGGCAGATACCCCTTCACAGCTTCTCCTAGGGCAGCAATAACCAAATCAACACAGCTGAAGATCATACCAGGGACACCCTCCTGTGTTTGGATGAGCTCCCCTGGACCTGTGCAAGCTCCTTGTGCAAACACCTCATCCATGACAGGAAAGGGAATGAGAGATCCCTGCAGGGCACATCCTCTGCTTGGTTTCCCTGACGAAGCCGGGTTGTGCAGGATGAACCAGTGTCACACCTGCAGCTTTAACACGTTTCTTTAGCCTGCCAGACCATTCTGTTATCAGATCACTGCTCATCCAGACCATATGGACAGCCCTCATGCTGCATCCCACCACCTTTGGTTCAGGCTGGTGTCTTGGGTCCTGCCTGTATCTGGGGATTTTACTGAGACCCCTGTGCTGGCAGGATGTGCTCATCCTTGGCTGCAGTGCTGTCCCCTGCTCTCCGTGGGATATGAGGTAGGAAACCTTCAGCAGTAGGTCAGGAGATGTCTGCTGTGACCTGGTGACTCAAAGGTTCCCTTTCTTGATAAGAAACATACCTAGGAAACAATTTTTCTCTCTTAAAGCACATATCTAAACCAGGGCTTGTCTTGCCTTGTATTCTCTCCCTGAAGAGAGGGAGGCCAGTATCTGTAGGCATCTGAAGTTACACCAGCTGAGTCACAGCCCTGTGGTTTTTGCACCACTCTCAGGCTGAGTTTCTCACAGCTGATTCTGCTCCAGACCATAATCTGCAGTTCTCCAGGTCATGAACAACCTCTAAACCATTTAATTCCTCTGTGCATCAAGGGCTCCCCAGCAAGCTCCAAAAGCCACATTCAGCACTGGCCAACACAATTCTGAAGTTCAAGGCTTCTTCATGAGAAGCAAGGGGTTTAAAAACCCATTTCCATTGATTCTGCCTTCCTCTTGAATAATTTTAAAGCCATGGGACCTTATCTTACATCCCAGGCTCATCTATATTAGGAGCTTTGGTGGGATTTTTAGCAGTGGTCAAGTTCACTGGTTTTTTCTCTTTATAAAATAGAAGTTATCTCTTGTCTCAGTTGAGGAAGGGGAAGTTGGAGATGACAGAGCATTCCTGTTCCTGAAAGGGCCCCATCCTGAGAGCGTGGACATGGTGAAGCAGTGTGTCAATCAGACATCCCTGCCTCAGCTCCTTATTTAGATCCAGCCTGCAGCAGCTTCAAGATCTGCAGGTAAGAGCAAGGTAGAATTCCTGCACATACACAGCAATACACGGGAGTGGCATCATGAAAAACCCCACAAAAACCCCATAAAGCATCAAAGCAAGGTCTCTGCATTGGGATCTGCCAACCTGCATTTTTCACCTTAAAATATTTGCCCAAATTTGAGTAGGACAACAAGAAATGGAACTCAGGTGAGCTGGACTTACAGTCTTGTTTGTTAACTTTATCTTAGCTCCTTGAAGTATTAAAACTAAGTAGAATATCCAAAGTTAAAACACTTCTCCTAAGAAAAGTATTATGTACTATTGGTAAGACTTTATTTCTGAATGATACTTATGAGATCTGCAGAAAACTCATTTTTTAGTGTCTTAAAGGCATAGCTGACAGGGCAGAAGACCTTGGGTTTCAGACTGAGTGTGCATGAGACAGCTGAGGTTTCTCACGTTACCTGGAATGCAGGGGAACAGCTGGAAAGTCAGAGAGCCACGTCCCTGTTCCTGCTGCACAGTGCCACAACCTTGGTGGTGGAGAACTCAGCAGGGCTGATAATACTTTGCATTTGAATAGTTCATACTGCCTAAGAATTTCAAAAGGGCACAACATCCATCAGGCAGCAGGATTTAGCCCCCAGCCTTCAAGTTTTCTCACAGCATCGTTATTAATTTTGCAGAAGATACAACACAAGCTTTGTGGTCACCAGGAACAATAATTTCTACTTTGGGGGTAACACCTCCTCATCCTCTCTCCCTCAATCCCCAAGTGCCCAGCAATCTTAGCTCAGAAGGGAATGTGACTGAGGCCTTCAACTGAAGGGCTGTCACCCACAAACCCTGAAGGCTGGATGTGGCCCTGCTTTTATCACTGGCCAGCAGCTGCCTCCTCAGCTCTTGCCTCCTCCCCAATGATTCAGCAAATCTTCTTTGAGGGGAAAAACAAGCACACAAGTGAACAAATCACAATGTCAGATTACAAAGATGAGTGGGGAAAAGCCACAGCTCGAAGGAGGGAGATAAAAGTTGGTGAAGTTACACGAGCCAAGGATGAAAATGCCCAATAAAGACAAGGGGGTTTTTTTTAAGGGGAGCAATAATAAAGTGAAAAAAAGTGTTGTAGTTTGGATACTTAATGCTGTGGAACATTGCTAAGAGTAAGAGAACATAATGTGGAAGGAAATGAAGAATATTCTACCCTCTACTATCTGGGCATTGCACAGGGCTGATAGGGATTTTCACTGGTGTAGATGAAAACTGAACAGTCCATTCTGGCTTACACTGGAACAGAGTTCCACTAAAAAAGCTATTTTCAGAAGGAGTTTCTGCTCTCTGTAACCAAGATTTCCAAAAATCTGGAAACCCCCTGCTAGGCACTTTGAATGTCACTGTTTCTGGAAAAAGGGATGCAATCCATTAGCAGAGGGGAGTTGGAAGTAATGTTTTAACTCCTGACAGTTTTGGCCACTGCATAATATTTTTATATCATAGCCCTTTTCCATAAATGTTTTGTTTCCTGCTTGAGATAGAACACAGGATCAGTGTAACAGCTCTATAGAATAAAAAGTAAAAAAGAAACTACAGCCAAACCTTAGCTAGGAGATGTAATATTTCCTCTAAAGGCATTCCACTCTACTCAAAGTCCAGACTTCCAAAAACACCATGAAATCTTAGGGAAAATAAATGTTTGGGATTTATGGAGAGCTCATACCACATTTGGGAATCTCTCAGCCCAGAAGGTCCTCCAGTGTCTGTGAGAAAGATACAGCCTTCCCCTGAATTAAATGCAACACAAAAAGTAAGCACAGAAGGAAGGGGAGCTCAGGAACTGCGGACACATATGGGATGGATAAACTGTTCCCAGAGGGAACAGGGTTTTGGGGTACATTCTTACACTGCTGCTCTTCCCTAGGAAACACAAAACAAGGAACCATGGCACAACCCAGAGGCTTTCCCCTCGGGCTCACCCAGGATATTGTTGCTGTGTAAGTCCTGTAAAGAGCTTCAGGGTGGCTCCTTTTAAAGCATTTCCCTGTGCTGTGCTGCCACCTGCTTTCACAGCTCTGAGAGTCTCCCCTCAGGTCTGACAATACTCAGGTGAGCTCTAAAACTCCAGTGTCAGCCCACGTGAAAAGGGGAGAACTGATCACCGAGTTCAAATGTTTAAAGCGTGGCTACAGAGAGGATGGAGATGCCCTTTAGGAGGAGTCACATGGAAAAAATGAGGGGTAATGGGTACAAGTGACTCCTGGGGAGATTATGATTGGGTATTACAGGACAATTATTCACAGTCAGAGCAACCAGACATTGGAATAACCTCCCCAGGGAAGTTGGATTCCCCAACACTGGACACTTCTCAGATCAGCTGGACAGGGTGCTGGGCTGTCTTAAATAGACCGGGCTATTGCCAAGGGAGGTTGGGTCAGGTGATCCTTGAGATCCCTTTCAAGTTGATGATTTCCATTAAAACGTGCTACTGCTGCACCCTACAGGCTGCAAACAGTTCTTTTATCATGAATCACAACTTCTAAGCCAGGCTTATGGTTTTGTGGGTGGAGGCTGGCTCCTGGATATTTGGGGCTGGTTGTGTTTCTCCCCCATGCCAGAGCTGTTACAGAAGCAACACATGCAGTTCCCACCTTGCTGGGACGAGCAGGAATAAGAGCAGCAGCTGTAACACAGACACACAGACACACAGACATGACACCAAACCTGACTCAAAGACCCCACAGTGGTGGGGGACACAGGACTCAGCTGTGCCAGAGATGTCCCACATCCTGGATCCCTGTGGAGAAGGGAGAGTTCAGGAACAGGGGGGAGATGGGCTGGAGACCTTCAGCTGCTGCCTTGTTCTGCTTTATCCCTTTAGTTCTGGCAAAAGAGAGGAGGCACAGAGAGAACCTGCCTGGTAGGGGCCACTCCAGCAAAAGTCCATTTGAGCTGAGGGGATTTGGGGATGTGGTGAAGGGCACTGCCCCTCCCACCACACCCCACACATCCTGGGATTAAGCAAACCTGCCTTTCTGCCAGGAATCGGTGCCATGTGTTCCTCTGCCCCCCTGGCCCTGACTGGCTTTGCCAGAAGAACAATCTGGGAGATCTCCCACAAGAAACATCTTTCATTTTCTCACAGTTGGCCTTCATCTGCACTTTCTAAAGGAAAAAAAAAATAATGGAATTTTCTTATTGCATTGCCCCTTGATGCAGAGGTTGGGCCAAAGCTAAATGAACCCACTAGTCAGTCAGCTGAGTCCCTTCTCTTCTGGAATCTGGAGCACAAACTTCATTTTCACATGTTCCAGTGACAGCCTTATGTCTCTGTGAGCCACAGACAGACTGCAAACCTGGTCCCTTCCCTGTTTCTTAGAGAGGGAGTCCCTGTTTTGGGGTGAGAACCTGATTGGCCTCAGCAGGATCTGTCACCCACACAATGACATCTTTGTGGTGAAGAAAACTCAACTAAACCACTCAGTGCTGCTGTCCAGACCTGGAATAAAGAGTGCACCAACGCTGTGGATAAATGGGTGTCGACATTTTCATAATAACTGACTAATGACTCCTGTAGGAAGCTCAACAAGTACCCATGAGAGAGACAAGCATCCAAACGAGCTGGTAATACACAGAGAGGAAAAATAACAGAGAAGTTGTATTCCCAAATAACTGAGTGTGGGAAGTATATATTGTCTGATGAGGATGGTGGCCAGGTGGAAAATAGAAAAGATACCTGAGGAGGTTTGGCCTCCAGCCCAGAGAAGCAGCACCTGCAGGGCTCTCACACGGCCATGCCCATCAGCCATGGACTGACCTCAGCCTGCTGAAGGACAAGGGTGTGGAGCTGCCCTGCTTCAGCTCCGAGCCAAGCCTGGCCCATGGCACTGGCACACACCTGCACTGGTGGCTTTATAAGCACAGCCCTCGAGCTGGGACTGTCCCCTCAGGGCTGCCCTCACCATGGCTCGCTGGCACATCGTGGGCTTGGTCCTGTGCTCCTACCTTGGGGTAGCCTGGGCTGCGACCGTAAGTGCAAAGGCTGGGCTTGCACCCTGAAGCTGAAGGGTTTCTCCTCCTGCCATTTGTCTTTGGGACTGGGGGGGAATTGCTGCTCCTCTCTGCTCCCAGGGGCACCTGCAGGACGCTGCACAGACACAGCACCAGGGGCACCTCTGGGCTTTCCACAAGGCATCAAGGGCACGGGTGGGGAGGGTGGGATGTGAATGTGTGGCAATGTGGGAAGCCAGAGTTCTGAAGGACAGAGCAAAGAATCTTCTCTTCTCTGTGGTACCTCCTGTAGCTGGGTGTGGTGCTCACCGAGGGAGGATTTGTGGAAGGTGAGAGCAAGAAACTGGGACTCTTTGGGAGCTACATTGACATCTTCAAAGGGATTCCCTTTGCTGCTCCTCCAAAGAGACTGGAAGACCCCCAACCTCATCCTGGCTGGGATGGTAAGGTCCAACTTCTGAATGCCTTTGGTTTGGGGCTTTATTTTCACTTCTCTCTCTTCAATCTGGCACATATGGGAGATGGTACAATATATTACTCAGACTGGTCACAGTGGCAGGGGAGGCTTTGCTCCCACTTACACTGCATTCAGAGAGGAAAGGATGGGTGAGCAGACACCTTGCAACCAGATGATGGAGCTGAGGCCCTTAACTAGGACATGCTGTCTTCCCTTTCCCCTCTTAGGAACTCTGAAGGCAAAAGAATTCAAAAAACGCTGCATGCAGGTGACGCTGACACAGACTGATGTCCGTGGGAGTGAGGACTGTCTCTACCTGAACATCTGGATCCCTCAAGGGAAAAAAGAGAGTACGAGCTTGGGAGGGACCTGCGATGGACTTTCCCACCTGCCTTGTGTGCACAGATTATGCCGCAGCCTCTCTCAGCAGTTCTGTTCCATAGTGGGCAGGTGCTGAGCAGTGATTTTCAGGGGGAAAGGTGGGAACTGTGTCACACAAAATCCCACCTCACCTGCAGCCCGTTGAGAGGGTCAGCCTCTTGAGCAGAGCAAGGATTTTCTTGCAGAGCATCGAGTCAGCTACTGCCCAGGGCAGGTGGAGCGATGCTCAGGGAGGGGGTGAGGGGATGGAGGGGCAGCACCTTCCAGCTCAGTGGGGACTCACTCTGCCCCCGTTCCTCTCCTCCCAGTCTCTACCAATCTGCCTGTGATGGTTTACATCTACGGCGGTGCCTTCCTGGTCGGAGGCAGCCAGGGAGCCAATTTCCTGGACAACTACCTGTACGATGGGGAGGAGATTGCCGTGCGGGGCAACGTCATCGTGGTGACCATCAACTACCGCCTGGGGCCGCTGGGCTTCCTGAGCACCGGCGATGGAAACCTGCCAGGTAGCACGGCTGATCACTCCCTGGAGCCCTGGCCCCGGGTTTGGCAGCTTGGCTGTGCCCCTGCTCACTGCCGGCTGATCTCTGTCCCTCAGGGAACTACGGGCTCAAGGACCAGCACATGGCCATTGCCTGGGTGAAGAGGAACATCAAGGCCTTTGGGGGTGACCCGGACAACATCACCATCTTTGGGGAATCGGCCGGTGCTGCCAGTGTCTCCCTGCAGGTGAACGGTCCTCGTTGGCTCTGATCAGAGCCCCTGCTCTGTCAGTGGGACAGAGGGACCCTCTGGCACTCATCTGCTTTCCTCCCCACCTGCTGTCCCATTCATGTCCTGCCCTGGCCAGGACAGCAATGCTCAGCCTCAGCGCTTTGTATCTGCTCCTCCTCCACCTTCATCAATCCCACCAGTGCAGCCACGTCTTCTGTGAAGAAACAGCCTTTACTTTCCATGTTCCTCTCCTCTGCTCCTCTTCTCAACATCTCACTTTTTAACTTTAACTCCTGACACAGTTGAACACCCCAAGACCTGGAAGTTTCCCCAGGCTGGGTGCACAAGCTGTGAGGTGACCAGCGGGGTCTGGTAGGTCATGATCTCCTCAGGAGTTTGTACCCAAACCCCTCTTGTTTCCATTTTGCCCCCCAGACGCTGTCCCCAAAGAACAAGGGCCTGTTCAAGAGAGCCATCAGCCAGAGTGGTGTTGGGGTCTGCAGCTGGGCCATCCAGAGGGACCCACTCGTCTGGGCCAAAAAGGTAACGTGCAAGTCATGCCTGGAAAACTATAGAAATTAAAAAAACAGTTCCCTAGAGGAGAGCCTGGGATTGGGCAGGAGCTGTACCCAAAAAGCTGTGGAAAGTCGCTGCTTTGACATTAAAATGACATTAAAACTAACCCTCCTATCTGACTGCACAAAAACAACTCCTGCTTTTGGAGGTAATGCTAGGATGTTTCTCTCTCTCTTCTGCTGCAGCTTGGAGAAAAGGTTGGCTGTCGCACAGACGACACCACCGTCTTGGCCAACTGCCTCCGTATCTCTGACCCCAAAGCCTTGACTCTGGCCTACCATATGCAGCTCACCAACCTGCCCAGTAAGTCCCCTGGCCTGTGTTCTGGTACCTCACCCACTCTGGGCACTACAAACCTCCTGTAGGACACCGGGTCAACTGCCAGGAGTGTTGATGTGGTGCTTGTGCCCTTCAGAAAAGGGACATTAATGAGAGCTCTTGCAGTCAGCTGCACATTGCACCTGATGAACCCTGCCCACCTCCGCCTGTCCTCGGGATGTGCCAGAGCACACATCTGTGTTTCCTCACCACCTAACAAACTCCTCTCTTGTCTCCTGCAGTGCCCCTGGTGCACACCCTCGCCCTCGCTCCGGTTGTGGATGGGGATTTCCTCCCAGACATGCCAGAGAAGCTCTTTGCCAACGCTGCCGACATCGACTACGTGGCCGGGGTCAATGACATGGACGGGCACATCTTTGCTGGCTTTGATTTACCCTCCATCAACCGCCCGCTGGTGAAAGTCACTGCGTGAGTCACAGATGCCCTCAGAACCCTCAACAGGAGACACCTGCTCTTCAGTGGAGCTCCCAAACCCCAGGGAGTCAGACTTGAGAGGACAGGGCACAACCTTCCAAACAGGACGTCACTCCAAGCCTGGGTGCCCGGGGCTTTGGTTGCCGAGTCCAGAGTCTTTGAGAGAAAGGAGCAGGCAAGAGCCCTGCCCCACCTGAAGCTGCTGGTCAGGAATTAATTAATATCACTTGTCTTTTCAGTGACCAGGTCTACAATTTGATCAAAGGCCTCACCGTGGACAGAGGCGAGGCTGGAGCCAACGCCACCTACAACATCTACACACAGAACTGGGGTGACAAACCCGGGCAGGAGGTCGTGAAGAAGACAGTGGTGGAGCTGATCACTGACTACATCTTCCTGATTCCCACACAGCTGGCACTGGACCTGCACGTGCAGAATGCCAAGTGAGCAGCTCAGCCTTGGGGATGTTGCAGATGCAGGAGGGTTAGGGTGAGAATTGGAAATGGAAGTTAAAAATGGCTCAGGATGTTTTCTCCTGAAACCGCCCCATGTGAGGTGATGCATGTGAGCATCTTCCAATTCTGACTCTCTGGCCCTGATGGTAGTTGGAGTGTTGGTTGGGATTTGCAGCCCTTTTTCTGCTTTCTCCTTGCCCAGCCAGTCTCTTTGATTTCCCAGGAGTGGCAAGACCTACAGCTACGTGTTCTCTGAGCCGTCCCGCATGCCCGTCTACCCCGGCTGGGTTGGGGCAGACCATGCTGATGACCTGCAGTACGTGTTTGGGAAGCCCTTTGCCACCCCTGTGGGCTACTGGCCTAAGCACAGGACTGTCTCAGAGGCCATGATTGCTTACTGGACCAATTTTGCCAGGACTGGGTGAGTGTTTCCCATTACATATTGGGGGCTTGATGCAGCTTTTCAGGCTGCTTGTTTTGTCCATGAATTTTTTAGGATTATTCCCAAAATCATTATGTTCCATGTCTGTATTTTTTATTCCTTAATCCCGATGTTCATAGAGAAGTTAAGTCCCTTTGTGAAGCTGGGATGATACCAGTGGGGATGGATAGAGGAGACTGCAGGTTATCAACTCACTTCTGGCAGGCAGGATTCCTATGGCTTGTCTCCCTGTCAGATTCTCTCTTTTCCTCTCACTTAAAGCCTGACTTGAGCAGACAGGGTTCCTGCCAAAACCTTCAAAACCAAGCTTCTCTGTTTTCTTTTTTCCCCAGTGATCCCAACCAAGGGTATTCGGATGTGCCCGTTTCCTGGCCAGCCTACACCAACAATGGCAAGTACTACCTGAATATCAACCACAAGATGAACAAGGACTCTGTGAAGCAGGACCTGAGATCCCAGTTCGTGACCTTCTGGAACTCGGTCTATCTGAAGCTGCCACAAGTTGCCGACATCTCCCAGTCGGAGTTAACGTTCTGAAACAAAAAAAAACAAACTAACTTTTAGAGATCATTAAAGCCTTGCTTCTAACTGAGTGGCTGTGTTTCTCTGTTTTCTGTTTCTCTGTGTTGGCAGTGAGAGTTTCCTTGCTTATGTCAAGGTCAGGCAGGATGGAACACCCTGAGGGCAGCGCTGTGACAGTCAGTCCTGGCCAAGCTGTCACCCTCACCTTTGTGTCCTTCATCTGCCACCTTTTGCGGCATTAAACATTGCTGAGATGAAAGCTGAACCTCTTGGCGACTAAACCCTTGTTTCTATGAGAATTAACACCACATCCCTCGCGCGAACAGAGAAACGCGCGGCTGCGCGCCACCATTCGCTCAGCTCAGCGCTGTTTTCCTTCATTGTGCGGGCAGCGCAGGGTACAAAACAACCCACGGGGGAGGTGATTCTGCGTGTGTTTACGGCACGAGCTGGGCTGAGGAGCCCCGGGAGGGACAGGACGGGCTCAGGCCGAGCGCGGGGCGGGCGCGGAGCCGTCGTGAGGCGGAACCGTCGTGAGGCGGAGCCGTCGTGA
>QUSF01000027.1:1640926-1697959 GCA_003676055.1 Chloebia gouldiae | reverse complement strand
GCGGAGCCGTCGTGAGGCGGAACCGTCGTGAGGCGGAGCCGTCGTGAGGCGGAACCGTCGTGAGGCGGAACCTTGGCGGCGCGGCCCGCGGGGCGGCGGAGGCGGCGGGCGGGCGGCAGCGATGGCGGCGGCGCGGGGCCCGCGCGGCTCGGCCGTGCTGGAGCTGCCCCGAGCCCCGCGCTTGGTCTGCGTGGAGTACCCGGGGCTCGTCCGCGATGTCGGGGCCATGCTGCGGACGCTGGGAGGAGAGCAGGGCGTGTCGCGGGTGAGGGGGTCCGGGGGAGGTGGGGGGCGGGGGAGGAGCAGAGATGCTCGCTGGGCTGAGGGTGAGGAGTGGTGAGATCGGGCCTGGCTCCGGGGCTGGGGAGAGCCTCCTGTGGGACTCTCTGTGTGAATGGTTCCAGCCCAGCATGTCCCCACGCGGGGCCTGTGGGTGATGTGGGCCGGGGTGATGCCGCTTCCCTGCTGTCCCCGAGCAGGGATTCAGGCGGTGTGCAGTAAAATCATGGGAGCATAGAGTGGTTTGTGTCAAAAGTTCATTCAGGACACCTTCCACTAAACCAGCTTGCTCCAACCTGTCCCTCCAGGGATGGAGCAGCCACAGCTTCTCTGAGCACCCTGTGCCACATCCTCCCCACCCTTACAGGGAAGAATTGCTTCCTCGCATCCAGGATGTTATATTTTTCATTTATTTCTTCCTGATCCCCGGGATGTGAGTGCTTGCAGGGGTTGGTGAGGCAGCAGCGATCCCCCCGGGGCTGTGTGAGGGGAGCAGCCGGTGCCAGGGCAGCGTGTGGGGCTGGGGGCTGGCACAGGGGCGCAGGCTGTGCGGGTGGCACGCTGACAGGGGCTGTGCCCCCCTTGCTGACAGATCTACGCCGACCCTGCCAAAAGGCTGGAGCTGTATTTCCGCCCCAAGGACCCCTACTGCCACCCCGTGTGTGCCAACCGCTTCCCCACCTCCACCATGCTGCTCAGGGTCAGGAGGAGGACCAGGAAGAAGCAGCAGTTGGATCCCGAGGAGCAAATCCAACCAGAAGTCCAGTTTGAGATGGAGATTCTTGGGATTGTCACCACTGTTTACAAATTTCAAGGTAACCCTTGGGATTGTGTGCACGTGGCTTAGAGGTGAGTGTGTTTGATGGGAAAGGGAAGTGTTTTCCCCTAAGCAGTTGAGGACTGGAAGGAAAATCAAGTGTTGTTACAGCCTCCTTGCTGGATAAACCTTTGCAAAAACTTGTCAGACTCTTGCTCCTGCAAGTTGAGTGTGAGAAATATTGTTGGGCTCACAACAAACTTCACAGTGTTTTAACTTTTGTTTCTTACAGGAATGTCTGACTTCCAGTACCTGGCAATGCACTCTGGCCCTAATGGCAAACAAACCTCCATGTATGACAAAGTCCTGATGCTCAAACCAGAGAAGGAAGAATTCTTCAACAAAGATTTACCTCTTTACATCCCACCACCAATTTTCTCACGTCTGGACACTCCTGTGGATTATTTTTATCGCCCAGATATACAGCACAGGTCAGTGCCTTTTCTCATGATACAGCTTTCATGCATTTCACCCTTTTAATTTCCTGCCTTGTGCTGTTTTATCCCTCTTGATTTGGCACAGCAGAGGCAAAGAACTACCAGAAGCTGCCTGGCAGTGGCAACCTCAGCAAAATTCCACTTGAGGATTTGCCAGGTGAGGGGAGCTGGGTATGAGGTGATGATGATGCCTATCCCAGCTCACCTCACACAGTGTGGGATGCAGGACACAGCTCCTGCCTGCTTCTAGAGGGCTGGAGCCAAGGGCAGGGTTTCCAAGGATCAGTTCCATGTGTTCCTGTGCTCTCCTGGCCCCAACTTGCTTTGCCAGAAGAACAATCTGGGAGATCTCCCACAAGAAACATCTTTTGTTTTCTCACTGTTGGCCTTCACTGGCAATTTTAAAGGAAAAAAAACTCTAGATTGAGTTGGTAGTTCCCTCTTACCTTGCCCCGTCCCAGTGAGTAGCTGCAGCAGCTCCAGGAGAGCAAATGCAGAGGGTAAAACCTTTCCAACACATTTCATATGGATCATTCCTGAGTGCCAGCCAGGCCAGAGCTCCTCTGTCAGTGTGCAAGTGGATATAGTTCAGAAGTTTTGGGATTTATTTAAATTTTCTTTCTTCAGTGGTGCAATGACAGTCTTTATGGTATCAGTGTGTGATCAAGGGAGGTTGGGCCAAAGTTAAACCAACCCATTGCTCACCCACTGAGTCCCTTTTGTCTTTCCCTGTTCCTTAGGGAGGGGTACAACAATCCCCAGGTGTCTGGTGAGAACCTGATTGGTCTCAGCAGGGCCCGGCGCCCACACAATGCCATCTTTGTCAACTTTGATGATGAAGAAATCCCAACTAAACCACTGGATGCTGCTGTACAGAACTGGAAGAAAGTGTGCACCAATCCTGTGGATAAAAAGGTGGAGGAAGAGCTGAGGAAGGTATGTGCTTTACTCCTGGTTTGACCATTGTCCTGCAGCAAGCTGGGGAGGAAAAAGTACATTTTTTTCCTAGAAATTCTTGGTGATTCTAAGTGCCTGATTCAAGTGTGAGTAGATGCTACTGACACTGCTGTGTTCATTTCAATTCTGCAAGTCAAGCTTTGAATCTGTGGCTTGACTCACATTAAGCCCCTTTTTATGCCACGAGTTCTCCCATCACCATCCAATAGCTCATATTGAGGGCCAAAGGCCCTGATATGGACCTGAGTCCACTTGGGAAGCTGCTCTGCCTTTTTGGGAGCCCCTTGCCACTGTTGTGTGCTTGTGTGTGTCATTCCAGCTCTTTGAAGTGCGTCCCGTGTGGTCTCGCAATGCAGTCAAAGCCAACATCAGCGTCCATCCAGACAAGCTGAAGGTGCTGCTGCCATATCTGGCCTATTACATGGTGAGTGGTACATCTGTGAGCAAGGGAGCATCACCTGGCTCTTCCTGCTCCTTTACCACTTCTGAGGTCCTGCCATTGAGTACCTGAGTTTAATTTAATGTAAAGAGACAGAGGGAAGGAAATGCTTTAGAACCAAAGCTGAAGCCAAGGAGGATTCAGTGGCTGTTTGCTAACCACCTCTGCAGGTCAGACACTCCAAGTGACTGTTCACCTGGCAGTGCTAGCAGAATTTTTCCACACAAGCACTTGGCTGTGACCTTGCAGGTTGGTTTGTAAAAGCACACAAATATTTGTGCTTTGATGCTTTGATTGCCAAGTGTATAAATATTGGCGTGGCAAGTGAGCAGAGTTGGTAAAACAAATATCTTTGGGCAATGAGGGAAAATATTAGAACTTTCCAAGGACCTTGGTACTGAAGGGAGTTGCAGCACTGTGGTGCTTTTTTGTAACCATCTTTCCTCGTGTGTTTGTGCAGTTAACAGGTCCTTGGAGAAGCTTATGGGTTAGGTTTGGGTATGACCCCAGAAAACACCCTGAAGCAAAGATTTATCAAGTGCTGGACTTCCGAATTCGCTGTGGAATGAAATATGGTAAAAGGGCCCAACCCACAGAGCTGCTCTCTCTGCTTTCTGGTTAATCCTGGTAGTATTTTTCTTTTTATGTGTTTTTGAAACTCTTTTGCCATATTTCTGCTCTGATGAACATGTCACCTTTTGAGCTCCTTGTTTACTGTAATTGCTTTTAAAACTCCTGTAATACTTTGTTCCATAGTATGCAATAGCTCTTTCCTCATTTGGCACATTCTAAACTCTGCCTTTCCTCCTCCATGTGTTCCAAGCCCAAGTGGGTGTAGCAGACCATGCTCCTCCTCACTCAGGAGAGGCACCAAGTAGGAATTCTGGTGCTCACAAAGCAGCTTTTCCTCAAAGACCTCAGCATTTCCTGTAAAATGCTGGGTCTCAGACCTTGGATGTGGAGCTCCCTGCTCTGATTTTGCAAAGGAGAAGTTGAGGAAAAGGAGTTTCTGATGCCATCTAATAAGTCCATGACAGAGCTGGCATCCACTCACTGACATCAGATCACATTTCCAAGTTAAAAGGGTTTTGTTGAACTCTTCTCCCTCTTCTCCCCACCCTGCTAAAGCCAGCATATCCCAAAGACCAGCTTGCCCTTCCACACCAGGCCTTGTGTTCCTGACTGGGGATATTCTGCAGAGTGCTTGCCCTCAGTTCATGACTGGATTTTGCTTTTCACCTCTAGGTTATGCTGCTACTGACATGCCTGTGAAAGCAAAACGCAGCACGTACAACTACAGCCTGCCCATCACTGTCAAGAAACAAGGTATGCTGGGCTAGAAGGGCTGCCTGGCTCTTCTGCTTCTCTGTTTGCCCCATCTTAGTTACAGGTGGTGAAGGGACTTCCTGTCTTCTAGCTGAGCCAAAACTGGAGCTTGTGTTCTGGTTATAATATTGCTGCTGTTAAGCCAGAAAAAAATCTGCTGGGAAGTGTTGTGGGAGTCTTGCTGAGCCACAAAATCTGTTAGCAGGCAGGAGGGAGTTGTGCAAGCCACAATGGGAATTCAGAATTCACTGATGTGCAGAGACTGGGGCAAGTTCTCTTTTCTGTGTCAAAGGAGAGTAGAAAATGTTAAAATGATGAACAAATGGGCTCTGGAAAAAGCTTCCCAAGTCAGCACTTTTCCTGGGATTGTCCAGTAACATCTCTGAAGAATGAGCAAAGCACATGCTCTGTTGCTGGTTGCTCTGGTTTTGGTTGAATCAACAGAGAGAAGTGACAGTCCAGTATGAAAGATGTCCCCTATTGGAACTGTTTGTTTTCCTTTCAGGAAGTCACACAGTCTGTGTCCACGACCTGAAACAGGGGCTGGGTTCAGCTGGTACATCTGGGGCAAAAAAGCCCCCCTCCAGCAGGTATAAGCTGAAGGTAAGTATGACTTTCTATACCAAAATCTTGAAATATCTCAGTGAAATAGGGATGTTTCCTGGCTTACCAGTCATCAAGGGATCAGCTGTGAATGAGTTGATGTGCTCAGGTTTGCCTAGGAAGCTCCTAGTTGGATATGGCACTATGGAACACCACCTGAGTGTATTTTGTTACATGCTGCAAGGTGGGATTGGTGCTTTACACCCTCATCTTAGATGTGAGGAGTATTTTGCTTCAGTTGATGAAATTGGAACTCGATGGGCAGCAAAGTGCAAAAAAAATCACCATTGTCTTTATCAGGTCATGCTGCAAAATCCAACAGGGTGGAATAAATAAATAAATGAGTCTTACTATTCCTTTTTTTTGCTAGAGTGAAGCCCATGATGCACTGCTAGGCAGTGACAGGCTGCAGACAGAGCTGCAGGATGGAGAGGTGCAGTGTGTTCTCTGCACAGCAGTGCTGGTGTGACTGTGTCTGCAGGGATATTTTGGGACATTCCTCATTCAGCTTTATCTTCTGCCACATACAGATCTATGCCTTAAAACTTGGTTTATCTTGGAAGTACCATGTTATGGAATCAGCCCATTGGAAGTACTTTTATTACAGCATAAAATGCACATGAATCCTTTGTTTCTTTCCTCCTCTTAGGAATCCATCTACATTTTCCGAGAAGGAGCTTTACCCCCTTACCGACAGATGTTCTACCAGCTGTGTGACTTAAATGTGGAAAGGTACTGCACTCTGACAGCTGAGACTTAGAGACAGATTTCCAAGCCTGTTGTTTATTCCCTGTCCATTCACCCCTCTCCCCCTGAGCAGGAACATCAGAGGTGTTTGGCTGCTCAAAAAAAACAGAACAGTCTTATCACACATGAACTTCCTTTCCCATCTGACAATTACCTGGATAACCAACTGTGCTATTCCAGCTCAGTTGAGGGAAATGGAAGTAAAGCAATGTGTCTCATTTAAAACTCACAGCTGAGTGCAGAAGATGAACATTTCCTTCCCTTTTGCTGCTCTTTAGCCTGCAGAAGATCATCCATCGGAATGACGGCACGGAGTCGGAATGCACGGAGCGGGACGGGTGGTGCCTCGCCAAGACAAGTGATGACCTGAGGGATAGCATGTCCCTGATGATAAAACAGATCATCAGATCCACCAGACCTGGTAAGGATGCTTTGAACATGAGGGTGTTGTCCTTAGCACTGAGAAATGTCCCTGCATCCTCTGTGTGTTCTTTGGGATGTAGCTCGTGCCAGTGTGGGAGCTGCTGACCTGCAATGGGAATGTGGGTTGGCATTAGGGATGGCTGGGAGTTAAGGTTTTCTGTTTCATCTTCCCACCTTCAAAAGCCCTTCAGCTTTTAAGTGTCTTTTGCACAGTGATAATCAAGATCTTAATTCTGATGTATCTGTTGGTGGCATTTTATTTTTTGATATTGTTGATTGACCAAGAAGTGAGGAAATTATTTCTTCATGATGCTGGGCCAAAGCAGTAATATCCCAGTGAATTGGGTCAGAATGAGGCAGGAGAGGAGGCACAGCACTGTAGCTCTGCTGCTGTTCTGCTCTCCTTCCTGGAGTGTGGAGAGGAATTGCTCTGGGCTTGATCAGATTCTGTTAAGGTGTGCAATATTTGCTGTGCCCCTGAGGCTGCGGCTTTCCTCTCAAATGTTCTGGGAACTCAATTGCAAATGCTCCCAGGTTGCACTGAGAGAGGCATCACAGTGTCTTTCTTTCTTCCCAATTTAAGCTCTTTTCTCAAATACAACAAGCAGTGAAGATGGCAAAGAACAGCTGGCATATGAGTCTGGAGAGGATGAGGATGATGAAGAGGAGGAGGAAGAGGACTTCAAGCCTTCTGATGGGAGTGAAAATGAAATGGAGACAGAAATTCTGGATTATGTGTGAACTGAGTGAGCAGTGTGGCTGCTGTGGACAGAACTGTCTCTGCTCTTGCTCCTTGAGAGCCAAGGGTTCAGGATCTGGCAAAGCAGAGCTTGTACTAAGCTGATGATGTTCTCCCTGCACTGACTGCTGGTGGGCAGCATTCTGGATGTTTGGGAACCACTGCCTGCATTTTCAGAATTGCTGGCTGAGAACCCCTCCAGCAAGCTCAATGAATTCCCAAGAGCAAGCCCAGAATCCAAACCAGCTGGTAACACCAGAATGTGGGAGAAGCTGCATTTCCAGATCTCTCCATGAGTGGGAGTGCACTCTCTCCAGGTGGGTGGCCATGTGGAAAATAGAAAAGGTGCCTGAGGAGATGCTGGGAGAAGAAGCAGCCCAGTGCTGCTGGAGTCCCTAGGACAGGTTTTGCCTGTCTGCTTGTCCAGAGGGAGTGAAAATACTGAGCCATGCCTTCAGCACCGAGCCTTGCTGAAAATAAAGCCAGCAGGAAAATACACTTTCTGGCAGTGAATAATTCCCTTCCTGGGGTGTAGTTTTTGTTGTCCTCATTACCTGATGCACTTCTCAGGTCTGTTTTGACTTCCCCAGCTAGCATTAGCAAGGACTGGAGGCAGCTGGCAGAGGGGCAGAGCTTCAGGTGCACAGAAGTGGGCCACTGCCAGCTGCATTGTTCCCACCAAATGAGAGCCCCAAAAATTAATGAGCTATGGCATTTTCTAGATGTTGTGCATTCCCCACTGTGTTGTGAGCACACCTGAAAGCCAAACTTTCTTTTTTTGAAAGGAGTTAAGACCTCCTCCTCCACTGAGGCCCTATGGGCTGTTACAGTTGCTTTTACAGCTGTTACTTGTAACAAAAATGGTAAACCCAAAAAAAGTTAATGGAAAATGCAACAGTTTCAATATACAGGTTAATTTTAAAATTGAGGCCAGGTCTCTCAGCCAAAAAGCCGGTTTTTCAAAACAAGCTTCAACCCACCAGAGTGAACCTAAAGTATGAACTCCCTCACAGTCAGATCCATCCCTCTTTCTCCAGGAACGTGCTGCCATCTTGGGGAAGGAGGACAGGACAAGCCCTGCCTTGGGGCAGAGACCTTTGAGCATCGGTATTTTATTGCAAAGACTAATTACATTGCTGTGTACAAGTCACACCGGGCAGTGTGCTCCTTCATTGAAGTGGTACAAAATACAGACGGTACAGCCAGTCCCCGGTGGCACGGGCGGGAGGGGAGGGGACAGTCCCAGGGTGGGCAGGCACGGAGCAGAGGGAACACCCTCCCAGGGCTGCTGGTGCCCAGGGGAAGGGGCTTTGGGCAGGGGGGAGGCAGGAGGCTGCCCCTGCGTCAAGGAGCCAGGAGCTCCCATCATGTGCATCGTGGGCAGCGCCGCCCGCGGGGCCGGAGGAGCTCCGTGCCAGCCACGCTCACACCCACGCAGCCTCTTCCCCAGCAGCCCCAGCCCCTGGAGTGTGGTCCCTGTCCTGGAGCAGGGGAAGGCACCACAACCACCCCGGAACTCCGACGGATGGGAAACGGGAAAGGCCTGCTGGAATGACGCGCTTAGAAAACAGAGATGGAGGCAGGAGCAACAAAAGGTCCCCCTTTGGTTAGTGTTTCTTACAATGATTAAAACAAGCATGTCTGCCCCTGCTCGAGCAATTAGTGGTAGAGAATTTGGGAGGGGAGGCTGGCAGGGTGTGCACCCTGTGAGCACAGCAGAGCAATGCTGCTGCTGCTGGTGCCAGCATCCCTCCCAGCAGCCTTAAATACCAGGGGGGCACAGGACAGGGACTGGGCTGCAGGGCAGGGGGAGGCTGGATTAGTAAAATGTACAAGTTTGCCTCTTCTATTTACAACCAATAAATACTGAAAAAAAAAAAAAGAATCAGTAAACTTTTTTTTATACAAAAAAAAAAGTCTCATTGCTGCTTCTCCCATGGTCAGTGTTTGAAAAAGTCTGGAAAAGCCCAAGGTGAGTGGCACTTTCTGTGGGTCAGGCAGGGGCAGCTGGGGCACCTGGAGCACCCTGGGCTCTCTGGCCCCTCACGTACCCACACAGACCCGAAGTCTCTATTTACAGTTTCAGACAACTTTGCTCTCCTCTCCTCAGGCTGGCAGCACGGGGGGCATGGCCTGAAGCTCCCCCTCGGCAGAAGAGACACTGGCATTTGATCTTTGGTGCAAGTTTGAACTGGCCCAGTCCAGCTGGAGAATGTGCTGGATGGGGAGAGGAGCAAGACCACGCAGACTTCCAGCTGGGGAGAGCACGAGGCACCCACTCCATGATGGCACAGCCACAGGCTCCTCCACGGGGCTCAGCACTGGTGCAGGGCTGCATCCTTCCTGCTCACCTCCCAGCCCAGGGCATCCATGGCTTCTCCCAAAGGAAGGACAGGGAGCTGTGCGGTGGTGGCAACGCCAGTGATCCCAGGGAGGACAGACGTGGAGGTAACACTGGGAAAGCTGGGAAGGAGGCTTGGCAGCCCCTTCCAGGGTGATGGTGGCTCCTGCTCTGCTCTGTCACGCACAGCCCCTCTGCAAGTCACTGCTCCTCGGCTCGCTCAGACACAAGGCACCTACGGCAGAGGCGGGCTCCAGCTCTGGGCTGGCCGGGCTGGCCGAGTGTCGCACCGTGGAAGGTTAAAAAAGCAAAACAAAACAAAAAAAATAGACAAATCCCCCCCACTGCTGCCTTCCTGTGTAGAAAAAAAGACCTGATTGGAACGGGGGCTTGTGCAGAGAGAGGCAGAGGCTGACAGCAGTTGCCAAACTCTCCGCTCTGGGTGCGGAAGGGAGGTGCACGGCCGTCGCCCGCGGGTGAGGGTCACTCCTCTGCCCTGCAGGGCGGCACAAGGACCGGCCACAGCCAAGCCCGGAGCAGCTGCCCCCAAGGCCCCGTCGGTGATGGGTGGCAGCGGGGCTGAGGCTAGAAGATGCCCTTGGCGATCTTCAGGCCTTTCTGCTTCATCCTGGGCAGGGTGGAGCTGGAGCCATGCTTGATCTTCACCCCCTTGGAGAAGCCCCGCTTCTTGAGCACAAAGTCATAGTTGGCAGCGGAGTTCATGGCATAGAAGACATTGGCGTTGTCGGGGATCTTCAGCTCTGGAAGTGAACAAGGATGAGGGTTAGTCAGGTGTCCTTTCCTTGAAAAGGGACCAGAGTGGGGCTAAGGTTTGTCTCCAGCTGCTGGAACGCCTCTTGCTGTCACCTCTCATCCCAGCTGCAGCCTGCATGGCCCCAGGAAAGCCCCCACAGCCCAGCACACACACACACCTCTCTCCTCCGAGATGATCTGGACAAGCTCGTAGTCTTCAGGCCGGTCCCCATCCAGGTTGTGTTTGGCCATGGCCTTGCGAATAACCACGGGGGTCTTGTCCTGGCTCGTCACCTGTGAGCACAGAGTGTTGTGAGCTCAGAGCACTGCTAAAGCCTCCCACTCCTCCCGAAATGTGCCGTGCCCATATCCAAACAGGACAAGCCACCCACCCCTCCCCGGTGCTTGCCTGGGGATGTTACTAACCAGGATGCTCTTGTACATGTTGCCGTTGTCCACAGCCAGGCTGACTCGGATGATGCAACAGTCGTCGACCTGCTGGTTGTAGAGGGGCAGCGAGAGTGAGGAGTAGCTGGAGATGCCGGAGACCGAGCGCTTGTGTGTGCGGGAGGCCGTCACCGGCGTGGAGGAGACGGAAGAGGAGGAGGCACTGCTGGAGCCTGAGCCGATGCCTGACGTGTCCAGGGAAGAGAGGGAGGTGGATTCCCAGAACTGGAGGGCAGGGAGGAGAGGGGATGCGGAGGACACAGTGGGTTTAGCTTCTCCATCGGCCACAGACGGGGTGTACCAGCGCTGGGGGAGGGAGGCCAGAGGGATCTCACTGACCTGTGACAACGGGGGACCGACACAACTACAGCCACCGGAGGCACGAGAGCCTTGCCGTGCTGCCGGAGCAGCCAAGGGCAGGGGCCTCCCGAGCAGCCCCCGGGCCCCCCGCCTGCTCCCCCCAGCCCCAGCGCCGGGGCAGAGGTGGGACAGTCCCCACACGATGGCCACAGCGGCCCTGGGACCCCTGGGCCCTGAGAGCTGCCACGTACCTTCTTCTCCTGGCAGTCGGGGGACTCGGGGATGAAGCTGATGTTGATCTCCTCGACGTCGGAGCTGCTGGAGCCGGCGGAGGTGACGCTCACCGAGTCAGTGGCGTCCCCACTGCACAGGTACTGCCCACACTTGAGCTGGTCAAAGGATTTCGAGTGGGAGCTGCCGCTGGCACAGGGCTCGGTGCTCGGTGGCTGCCGGCTGCCAGGAGAGAGGTGGGGCAGGTGAGAAGGGAGCAGGGTGAGGGTGCATTTGGCTGGCAGGACAGCAGCCCTGCCCGCCTGCTCCCCTGCAGTGTCCAGCCAGAGATGCCCCACGCTGGTCCCCACCTCCCACCGGGGACTCACTCGCTCCATCTCTTGATGATGCCCGTGTTTTTCTTGGCCTTCAACGTGTTGCTGGCTGACTCTGACAGTGGCTCAATCTCACACGACAGCCCATAGCTGGCAGGGGAGAGAGGAGGGTTTGAGCTCCCTGTGCTGCCAGCAAGAGTGAGGGAGGCAGAGCAGAGAGAGGAGCACTGAGCAGCTGCTGCTGTCAGAGGAAATGAGTGGTGGGACCAGCACAGCCCCAGACCCCTCTCACTCACCTCTCGGCCTCGCTGAGCCGCTCCAGGCTGTGGAACCACTCCACGAACTGGTCCTCCTGTGTGAAGCTGTAGTTGTTGCAGGCTGACTGGAGCAGCTTGATCTGTGCGATGACTTCGAACTCCTGCAGCACATGGAAGCCATGAGAACAGAATCCCCTCCCCCAAAACTGAAGAGCACAAAGGAAAAAAAGGAGAGGGATCAAGCCCGAAGTTACTGGCACAGCCTGTGATTGCACCAGGTCAAGGCAAAGCTCTCACCTTTCTTCTCTTCTCAAAGTTGATCAGCCCACCCTGGAAAAGAAAGAGATGAAGGTCAGTATGGAGCAGGCAGAAGAATATTGCTCCCTCCCACCCTGGAAAAGAAAGAGATGAAGGTCAGTATAAAACAGACAGACTATTGCTCCCTCCCCTATCTCTGTCTTGCTACCACTGCAGTGTGAGTAACCCTGCTGAGAAAAAGTAGCCCATTTCCTTGGGACAGAGGTGGATGGGCAGAGTTGGATATGGGAAGTGCTGTGGGATACAGGATGTGCAGTGTGGGATACAGGATGTGCAGTGTGGGATACAGGACACAGGGAGGGACCAGCCTTCCTTTTATCAGCCCAGGCTCTGGGAAGAAGGGGAGGACAGGGAGGGGGTACATACATCCAGGAAATCCTTCATGGCCGTGTCCAGCATCACCAGGTCCGTGAGGAAGGTGCCAAGGTAGGGAATGGTGCCCTGCATCACGCCCTGTGGGGACAGAAGGGACAGTGGGGTCAGCAGAGGTGGGACCAGCCCAGGCAGCTGCTGGGGACGGGGCACAGGGACAGCCCTGGCAGACTCACCATCTCTCGCTGCTGCTGCTGCCGCTTCTGAGCCCTCTTTGGGTTGATCTCCAAGGTGGCAAATTTGGATGTGCCCTCCTGGATGGGGGGGAGAGGTGGGATCAGCACAGGTGGGAAATGGCACTAACACCTATTAGCTAAAATTCACACCCATTTTCATTTATGTAACTTTCATTGTAGGAAAGAGGAGGAAATCAAAGCTTTTTCATGGCTCACAGAGAGGAGAGCCTTAGTGGATAGGACCTGCTGCTCTCATTTCTGTATAAATGCCTCCCTAATGGGGTGTTTTGTTCCCTTCTGCATTTTGTTTCCTCTCAGTCCCTAAACCAGAGCTAGGCTGGGATCTGTGGAGAAACTTCACATGGAATAAAGACAGTTTTGCTGCAGCCTTTCACCAACTCCACCACCCCACCCGGAATCAAAAGGACTTTGAACTGGACTGTTAGCATGCAGCTGCCTCTGGGGACAAGCTATCACCTGGTGCTCTGGATCCCATCCCAGTGCTTATCTGCTCCCTGAATTCATTTGCCAGCTCCAAGTAGTAAGTTCTGGGTGGAGAAACAGAAATTCCAGCCTTGGTCTGAAACCCCTGTGTGTTCCCCAGACTCAGCACACCCTGCCTGCGACTCCAGCAGCTCTGCCAGAGCTTCATCCCTGTGGAACGCCATGGAAACCTGAGCTGCCTGCCAGGAACAGGGCAGTGTGGGTCCTCCTTCCCCCTACCTTGATGAGAAGCTCCCGGCTCAGTGAGTGGTTGTTCTCGTCAGAGAAGATCTCTGAGAGCTCATGGAAGGTGCGGAAGCTCTCCCTGCACAGGGGCAACAAGGGGAAAAGTCAGCAATGCTGCCATGGTGGGATTTCCTCCTTGGGCTCGCTTCTGCTCACCCAAATGACCCCAGTTATGCTCAGCTCTTTGCTGTCTGGGAGCTATTCCAAGGTGTTTCTCACGGAAGGGTGAGGTGATGATGGTTTTACTTCCTCACCCTCCTGAGGTCCCTGACACCTCACACTGGTCCCTGGGTTTTGGGCACGCTCCAGGAGGCAATGCTGGAGCTGAGGTGATCCCATTTGGCACATTCAGGTGCCACAGCATGTTCTTCCCGTTGGAAGCAGCCCTGCAGGAGCTCCTTACCTCAGGACCTCGTCCCAGGTCTTCTTCAGCCGGTGCACGGCGTTGCACTGCAGGGCTGAGAGGATGGCTCGGAGGGAGGAGAAGTTCTTCAGGATGCGGCACTCCTGAGGGCAGGCAAGGAGAAAACAGGATTTGGGTGAAAAAAAAGCTGCAGGATCTGCTGGCATTCCAGCAGGGCAAAAGCACATCCCGTGGGTGGAGGTGGGGGGGAGCTGTCCTACCCGAGCCACTTCGATCCACCGCTCCACCACCTTGGCCCTCTGCTGTGGCTTCAGGGACCTGTCCCCGAGACAAGTGGCAATGACACAGTTGGCCACACTGTTAAATTGGGAGACAGTGGCACGGATGGTGGGGGCCAGGTGCTCTTTGCCCTTCTTGTCCCTCTGCGACCAGATACAGCCCAGGCAGTGGTAAGGCACCACTTTCTTGAACAGCTCCTGGAAGATAAAGGGATGGAGAAGGGCTACTTTGTGTTCTCTGGGGAGAGAACAGGCCGGGAGGAAAAAGGGATGGGAAGAGCCAGGCCCGTGCCCAGAGCACCACTGACCCAGCTGGTGGGTGACTACTCACAGCATCCATCAGTGTGAACTGTTCTGCCACCATCTCTGGAGAGAAGGAGAGGAAATCTGGCTTCCCATCCCCAACCCCGTTCTCTTCCACCAGCTGGAAGGTGCAGCTGCCGTGGTCCACAGCTGCAGGAGACAAAGGTGAGGCTGAGCACTGCAGTGCCCACACCAGCCCCCTGCAGACACCCACACCCCACCTCCCGGGCTCTCCTTTCCCATCTGGCTTCGCACCTCCAGCAACAAGGCTCAGATAAAAGGACAGTCATTTTAAACCTGGGTGCAAGTGTCTACAGAGGATTAAAGGCAGATTAGCTAATCCATTTAGAAATGCTGCAGTTGGATTGGCTTCCTAGTGAACCCCCATGTAAACAGAGTTCATGAGTGTTCAGCCACGTGGCTCACGTTTTGGAGACCAGCAATGCCAACCAGCAGCATTCCCTCCACCTGCAGCCCCCAATGACCCTAGAAGCCAGGGGAGGAGCCCACCTTCAGCCTCAGCCTCGCTCTGCTCTTGCTGCTGGAACTGGGCCAGCAGGATGCGGGCTCGGCGCTCCAGGTCAGAGCCGGGGATGTTGTGGCGCACGTAGGAGATGAGCTGCTTGAGGCAGGCAAAGTCGGGGGGCTTGCGGAAATCCTCCGAGTACTGATCCAGCCAGGCCCCCAGGATGGAGGAGATGGTGCTGCAGGAAGGGGGAAAACACAGGTAAAGAGGATCTGTGGAATCTCCTGCCAAGAGAAACCTCTGTGCACCCCCACAAGCCCAGGAGCAGTGCTGGGGTGACACATCCCTCCCGAAGAGCTGCCAGCAGAGCCACCACAGCACAGGCAGACTTACTTCTTCAGCTCCATCCTCTCGTCCACAGTGTGCCTGGCGTGCTCCCCATTTGCCTGCACGTGGAGCTTGCCATACCTGGTGGGGCAGAGGGGAGGCAGTGAGCACCCTGCACTCAGCTGCCTCTCAGAGCAGCCTCTTCTCATCCACATCACCCCCAGCCCTGCCACGGGGTCAGGATGAACCTGCTACACAGTGTCCTGCTCTCCTCCCTGTTACAGGAAGAGGGAAGCAGCCAGCACTGGCCACCTGGAAGAGCTCCAGCTTTCCAAGAAGTTGTGTCCTCCCTTCCCTCTCCCAAAACCCACACGCTGATGGAGCTGGGAGAAGCCACCAAACCCCCAAGGCATCGCAGAAGAAGATGCTGGGGCTTTCCTGGCCACCCCCAGCTGTGTTTTGGGGCTCAGGGCAGCCTCACCTGTTAAGCAGCAGGTCCAACACTTGCTTGGTGGTGGCGAAGGCCCGGTAGGTGCACAGGAAGATGGTGACATAGGTGGAGTCATTGCCCTTGAAGGCTGAGACCAGGTACTCCACCAGCTTCTCCAAGGTCCCGGCTTTTATCGTCCGCACCTTGCACGTCTCGTAGAGGTTTAAGGCTGACTCATTCTCGAACTGCCAGGACAGGAGCAGAAGTCAGTGGGTTGGGTAAAGACAGACACCATCAAGTGCAAAGTGTTCCCAGCAGCTTCACAAGTTCAGGTCTAGGCTGGGATCCCCACAGTGCCTGAGGCTCTCCTGACTGGGAGTGGAAAGCTGAGACTCCTCAGACAGCAAACACCAGCAACCCAGCTGAGAAAATCTGAGCACTTGGGAAACCACAGGAAAGGCCTCAGAGCTGCCAAAATCTAGAAACAAATCAGAGTTGCCCTATTTTTCCAAATGGAGCTGCAGACTGTTTCACCTGTACCCCTTCCCATGCAGCAGAGGGCAACGGGTGCTCCCACTCCCTGCTCCCAAATCAGTACATGATTCCCACGGCAGGGAAACAGCCAAATCCTCCCCTGTGGCAGGAGGAGCCCCCAGCTTACCCCCAGCCAGCGCTGCCCTTTGTTGGCCGTGTGATGGAGCTGCACTTTGCGGAGGGATATGCTGTAGATCACACCATCCTCCAGCTCTTCTCCGATCTCCTGTGTGGAGCTCTGCACAGAAAGACAAGATACACCATGAGATAAGGAGAGCAAAGCGTGGCAGAGATGCTTTTGTGGCTCCTGTGAGGGATCCCAGCAAGCCAAAGGCAGCAGCTGGCTGGCAGCGAGTCTCCCTTGCCTGCTCAGAAATGCAAACCAGGTGTCACCAGTGTGTCTGGCTGGCTGAGCCTGCCCACAGTGGAGCCAGGACTTGGGGAAGCTGCTTTTGGTCTGTCCCACATGCCCTGGCTCCATGTCTCAGCCCTTCACCAAAGCAAGGTGGGACCCCTCACAAGGCAGGGAAAGGGACAGTGACAGCACAGCCCCGTGCCCAGCCCTGGCTGCTCCCCTCCCTGAGCCTCTGCCACTCCTGTGAGGTGACACTGGCTCCTGGTCTGAGCAGTCTCAGTGATCTGAACCAAGCACCTTGGTGCACTTCCCTAATAAATAATCACTGTCAAACCAAGCTGCCCATGGCACAAGGCAGAAATCCAAAGCTCAAAGCTGGGGGGAAATCCCAGAGATCTGCACCAGGGTGGGATCAGGCACAGCCAGGACCAGTCTGGGCACAGGGTTCAGGCACCTCTGGGTGACAGGCACCGAGCTATGAGGCTCCCATTTCTGCTCTGGAGGATGGAGAGCACCAACAATTTGGTGAGGAAAGGGGTGATGGCTTCTCAGAGCAGATCCCCAGGCACACGCCTCCCCCAGCACCAGCTCCAGCCCCACAAGGACAGTTTGGTTCCCTCCTCCTCCTCCTCCTCCCTAACCACGCTCTGCTGAGTCAGTGCCTCCCTTAAGAAGATTTATCCAGATCCTTTTAAACACTGCAGTGATCTCCCCCGCCCTCCATCCCCCTCACCAAATGGCAGGACGTGGACAAACACATGCCAAAACCCACAGCTCAGCAGAAGGAGAAAATGCCCGAAAGCAGTAAGCTGGTGAGAGGGGGAGTGACCATCACAGGGACACAGAACTGAGGGGACAAACCTCTCCTGCCAGAGCCAGCCCTCAGCTTTTCCTGAAACTGCCTCTCAAAG
This sequence comes from Chloebia gouldiae, assembly GCA_003676055.1. Lineage (NCBI taxonomy): Eukaryota > Metazoa > Chordata > Aves > Passeriformes > Passeridae > Chloebia > Chloebia gouldiae. The sequence goes on along the minus strand of QUSF01000027.1, from coordinate 1,680,986 downwards.
AGCCCTGAGAATTGGCAACAACGGACAGCATTGACACAGCACTCACAGAGGAAGAAAGTGCCATGAAAGGATTTAGGATGGAGCCCCAGAAGTGATGCTGCTCCCTGCAAACATCCTCCCCCAAAATGCCCTGTGGACACAGGGAGAGCCACAGCCAGGCTCAGAAGAGGCTGCACACCTCAGGAAACAGGAGCAAAACACCTGAGCTGATGGATCCCACGAGCACCCAAATGCTCTTGAAGCACCCTCCTTTACCAGCACCACCACAGCACTGCTCACTGCTCTGCTCTCACACCCTGCTCAAGCCACGGGCTTGTTCCTCACAAGGAATCAAGGCAGGGAAGCACAGCCAGCCCAGAGACTAAGGGGAAGCTTGAAAAAGCTTCTCATTCATGGCTGTGATGAATGAGGGCAGAGAATCCCCCTGGGCAGGGTTACTGACTTTTTCACTTTCTGCTGAACCTGCTTTTCTCACTTTGTGCCAGACTATGGAGAGGTTTAGTTTGCTGAAGTTCAAGGAGTTGTGAGGCTCTGCTGTGAACATCGGGAGCCTTTCCCAGGGTTCACTGAGCAACCCTGAGAGCACCCACATGAGGCAGCAGACACCAAACATCCTTCCTGGCACCTGCCTCTGTCCCTCTCTTGTTCTGTGCTCTGGGATAAATTATGGCACAAATTGTGTTCAAGTACACTGCCCTGGGGACTGGCACAACCTTGGGAGAGGCTGCCAGCACAGCTAAAGCTTTGTGTCCACTCTGGATCAACCATCTGCACTGACAGCACCTAACCAAGCTGGCCTTCTTCCACCTTCAGATGCTGTTTCCAAAAAAAAAAAAAAAAAAAAAAGAAAAAACAACAACAAACAACAACAACAAGCCACGAAAATACTTCCCAATTTGTCCCAGGCTCTTCCCAGCCTTCATCACCCAACCTGCATGTCAGCCCTACCCCTGTGTACCTCCCATTTAAGCTGAGAGGAAAGCTCTGGGTCCAGCAGGACCAGAGCCCTGTACAGTCTAACTCAGAAAAGAGATTTGGCTGGGCAGTTGTAAACCCCAGATGAAAATATCAAGAAAAATAAGATGCTTGCTGACATGCAATTAAATTCATAAATTAAATCATATGGGAGGAAAAAACCACCTCAGGATCAACCCATGAATCATTGGCAACTGCTGTGCAACTACAGTGGAAAGTATTGCCACAACTGTGCAGGGTTTCCACTCTGCATTTCACGTCATGTGCAGGGGATACACCCCATTCTGATGTGCAGAAAAGCAAATTTCATTTCCTTCCCATATCCAAGACTCATTCATTTTTTGCCTTGCTGACTTGTGCGATATCCCCCAAAGTTCCCCCTCTGCAAACCACACACGAAGGCCGTGGCTTCCCAGCGGTCTGCAGGCTCCTGCCAAGAGCCAGGAGAGCTGCTACACTGGGACATTCTAAAATTTGGCTATTTATATTCCGTGTGAGCTTCCTCTTTCCTCCGGCTGCTCCTCCGAGATGCTGATTGTGCACTCCGCACATGTTGGTTAAAAACCAACCCAAAGCAAGAAAGCAGCAGCAGGACAGAGCCAGAGGAGTCTCATTCCAACACCTGCACCAAGCACACATTTCTCCCCTTGCAGGTGAGGAGATGAGCTGGGAGCAGGGCAGGGACAGACTCAAAACCTTGACCTGTGGTTGATGTTTGTGCTGGCCAGCCAGAATCCTGCGCTCACTCCAGGATTTCCAGCGAGTCAGCCAAAGCTGAATGCCTTCAAAATGGTCTCTAAAGAGATGAGTGCTGGTTAATATTGCAACAGTCACTGCTCCCCACTGCCTGCCCTGCACATCTGCTGGAATTTTCTGCCCCTCAGAAGAAGGGAACATGAGTCAGGCTCAGCCAGCCAACACACAAACACTCCTCCACCTCAGCCTGAGGGTGAGACACGGGTGAACAGCCCCTTCTGTTGGCACAAGGGATGACTCCAACAGGCCCAGGCAGCGCTTCAAACATCTGCAACAAGATTTGATGGTTATGGCGTCTGCACTTTCCATCAAATTCTTACAGGTGAGACCCAGCAGCCCAGAAAGTGAGGTCCAACACATTTCAAGATGGGCACCAAGAAAAAGGAATATACAGAAAAATGAAGGTTTGGTTTGCTTCCTCCAGCTCTGTGTGCAATGCTGGTCCTCTCCACACATCAAGAAAAAGGCCTCTGGCTGGAGGGGCACAAGGAAAAGCCACATGTTTAACTCTCCCCAGTTGTGCAGAGCAGAGGCTTTTGCAGAAGCAGCCGTGAGTGAACTCTGCAGGAGTTCATCCCCTGAAATATGAAACGGGATTCTGCACCAGATGGCTGCCCTGGGCCTGGGGACTGCCTCTTCCAATTGCAGCCAGCCCTGGAGCTCCCACTGATGGTTCAAAGCTTTTGTGACTACACCAGGGAGGAATTCCTGCTCCGTGCAATAAACTCTTCTGCTCTCTGGTGAATGTTCTTGTACTCGGCGTGGTGTCAAACCCCACGTCTTCACACAGAGGATTAATAAGGAGCTGTAAGATGTAGCCAAGGTTTGTGAGCCTGGAGGAAGGGTGTGAGGGACCCTGAGAGGCAAGCAGAGAGCAGCAGCAGCAGCAGGGACTTTGCCTTCGGCTCTTCCCGACAGATGAAAGGAGGGGAAAATGCAAAAACCAAACAGCAAAGCAAAACATTGGCTCAGGCTCTGCATTTTGGAAAGTGTTTGAGCTCAGTCACTAAGGTGGTTTTAGTAAAGCAGGAGCAAAATGCAGGATTAAGTGTGAGCATGGCAGCATCCCCACACTTACACACAGACAATTACCCAACAATTACCAGGTCTTAAGAGCTCTGGTCCCACGTGCCCCAGGTTAGTGCACAGGCCTCCAAAGGCACAACAATAATGAACTGTTAGTGGAAAAAGGCATTAATTTCAGCACACATGGAGGAGGCACAACTGCTAAAAGTGCTTTTGCTGATGCTCTCTGGACCACAGCTGGTTTAACAATCAAGATATTTGTGTTACTCTGCTCCCTTTTCTGTCGAGTTACACAAAACGCCTGTTCTACAGACAGGTACAGAGCAGCACGGAGAGATTGCAGAGGGGCTGCTGCTAGCAGCCACAAGAGAGGAGCAGACATTAACTCTGCCCGTGGGAAGCCAGGAATGTGTGCCTGCTGGGAATTAACAGTCCCACTGGCTAAGGAGACAAGAAAAGGCAGAGCTGAGCCTCGGAGACGTCACCAGGGGTTTCCCATTGAAGCTGCGTGCTTGCACAAGCTCAAAACAACCCGATGGAAGGTGGTAAAGCCAGAAACAAGTGGGGGTTTGGTCTTTATAATCTTCTCAGAATGATTCCTTCCCACTAGCAATGGGAAATGGGCCTTTCTGGGAATGCAGGAAACCAGCTCAGCACAGCCCGTGTCCAACAGCAACCCCCGGCTCACTTCCATTTCACCTCCAGGAGCAAACCCTGAGCCCCTGCAAGGAGCAGCAGCCACTCTGGAACCTCTTCTGCAAAGGCGAGTGTTATGACATGATGTAAAAGGAAATAAGAAAAAAGTCAGCCCTGGGTAGTGAAAGGAAAACAAGCTCAGTTCTGTGAACCGAAGATAAGACCTCAAAAGGAGAAGCACCCTCTGTCCTACACGTCCAAAATAAGCACACGCAGCACAACGCTCTCCCCGGTGGGGACTTCCAGGCAAAAAGCCCTGTGGTGGCTCTTCCCCCATGGCTCTGCCTTGAGGGATCATCCACTCCTGGCACTCACAGTTTCCTTCCCCTGGCTGTGCTCAGGAAGGCTACAAGGACTCCCCGAAGTGGGGAGGAAGCTGATAAACATCCCCCGTTTCAGGGGAAGGGAAGGTGCCCACGCTGGTGACTCACGGCGTGTCCTTTGGAACAGCAGCCCCGCTGAGGGCAGGATCACTTTTGCTCCAAAACACCATCCCAGCCATGGTGGCACTGGGGGGTTCTCTCCAGCTGGGCAAGTTATCTCCCACTGTCTTCTTTCCCCCTGAGTGCTCCTGTTGCTGCTGATGGAGCTCAGTCCCCTGCCACAGCTCGGCTGTACCCAGCCCCTGCTCCCCATGCGAAAGACACCATTTCTTTGGGTTTTCAACACTCTCTGCCTTCCTTCCTGCCTGCTCTGAGCTGCCTCAAAACCAGGACCGATTCCAGCAGCCCATAAAAACACAGCAACAAAAGGGGAAACAGGAAAAGAACAGAGAAAGGGCCAGAAGCTGAACTTAAACCCACCATGAAAAAGGGGTGGTTTTGCCAGGACACCAGGCCAGTGGCAGCAGCTGAGGGCCTGTCCTCTCCCCATCAGTTACTGGGCTCCACAGCTGGGTTTTCCTGACACTCTGCTCCAGGTGTTTCAGCATGGAAAGCTGTGCCCCAGGGGAACAGCCCTGGAGCCAGTGCATCACCCAGCACCAGGATGGGGCAGAGAGAGAGAGGGGGGCCACATCACCCCATATCTGCCTCTTGTAGGGATCTGACATCTCCTCCCTCGGGCTCTGTGGGTCCCGAGACCGACAGCAGCTCTGACCCTGCATCTGTGACCCAGAGGGGCTGCAGAGGGTTCCAAGGGCAGCCTTCTCCACCCTGGCAGCTCAGGGAGAAGGGAAGCTGGCAGCTGGGTCACAGAAGCATCTTGTGACTCACAGGCAGTGAGTCAGTGGCTGGAGCAAGGATTAGGAGCTCAGTGCTCGGTCCAGGAACGAGACAGAGCAGATAAGCAGGATTCCTCCTCCATTTGCTCCTGGTTTGCTTTTAGAGAAAACTACGAGCCTTCCCACGCGGAGAGACTTTTTCACTCTTTTTTGTGGTTTGGAAATCAAAGACTCTGCATGACCACTCCATCCCCAGCTTTCAAGGGGCAGGATCAGACCCCTGAACTGAGGAAATGCAGGTGCTGGGGGATCAGGCTGACAGGGGGACTCCTCAGGGAACAGCAAACTCCAACCACAACAGGGATGAACTGCAAACCCTGAGTTCCCTACACCCAGGAGCAGAGATGACCACGAGCCATTTGCACCCCATATGGAAACACCACCTCGTGTCCCCTCCCAGGGGACGTGCTGGGATGGGCTCCCCTCGCAGGCTATTCAAAGGAAACTGAGTGCAGCAGGTTTTGCTTCCTCTCTAAGTCGATGGAAAAAAAGATCCCGCCGACACAGCAGATCTGGCTCTTGCTCCACAGCCCTGAGCCCTGTGCTTGTGATGGCCTCGGCAGCATCCCTGCCCAGATCCAACGCCTCCACAGGGGCTGGCTGGGAGCACAGGGATGCAGCCCCGCCACCGACTCGCCCACACCCCCGGGGCACTACTGGAAGTGAAACCAGAGCGACGGCTGGTGAAAAATGGTGCATAAAAAATTAATGTAGGTACTGCTCTGCGAGGTTAAATAAAGATCGAGCGTCTCATCCCAAGTCATTTTGGCTCAGAACAAAAGGTTTGCATTTTACCGAAATGGAACAGAAAAAGCTGCAAAAAAAACTGTAACTGAAAGAAGTTCAAAAGCTGATTGATGTTTTTCTGGGTGTACAGTAGCACCTGGAAGTCACATGCAACATGACAGTTCCCCAGTGCTTGTTCAAATGTGAATTAAAACACGAGGGGTGTCCTGCAGAGTTCCAGCCTACCTGACCTAATGCTACTCTATCAATTCCACCTCTGAAGCGGGGCCCTGGTGCATCACATGTGTGGTTTCTGCAGCAGCAACAGCTGCCAGGTGTATTGGGAAAGGGATGGAGATGGCATTCAGAGATGATGTTCCTTGAAACTGATTGGAATAGTCACAGCTAAAATGTCAATTCTGGCTTCACACATGTTCATCAGGACACACAGACTTGTTCCTTGTGGCAGCTCCAGGGCAATGCTTGTCCTTTGCATGCATCACCACCTGCAAGTGATTCCATCTTCACAAAAGATTTTACATTTCCTGAGATGCAAAACCTTGAGCACTCCCCAGCTCTCAGCCCATGCACCAGCCCAGACAGCCAAAAAATTTGTCTTAAGAAGTATCAGCTGCAATAAAATCAGCTCTTTTTGTCAAACCTGCCCCTTGCCCTGACACATCCATATCCTGCATGAATGAAGTGCTCACGCAAGGTGGGATATGCAGGAAAGGCAAAGATCACAACTGCCAGAGCCCACTGGCCCCACACTGATGTTCCCAGAGAGTTTCACCCCACAGTATTCCCAAGCAGCCTGGTTAAACTGTAAATGTCTGTGCAGCAACTTGCCTGCAGCAAAGCCACATCTCCCTGGAATTTTGAAGGTGCACATCCTGGGGGCTGTCCAAAAGCCACAGCCTTGCCTGGCCACTCTGCCTGCCAGAAGCTGCTCCTTTCCCCTCTGTTTCCATTTGAACAAGGTTAATTTCAATTTAGCTGAGACACATCCTCAGCTTAGATAAGCTGAACCCAAATAAACCCCAGTGAAATAAACGTGTCCACCCATGTGTTTACCTTACATCAACAGGCATTCCCTCCACCAAGCTGACAAGCCCAGACCTTTGGGGGCCCCCTCCTGTAAATCCCACGGCCACAGCCTGTGCAGAGGAGGATGCCAGGGGGGCTGTGCATGCCCACAGCCCAGCCTGGCCCTGGGCACGCTCTGCCAGCCGCATCAATGGCACCACTGTGAGGGGCTGGCAGCGCCGGTGGCACAGCGACAGGCTCGGCCACGGCTCGCTCTTTGTGTGCGTGTGTGCACCAGGGTGACCCAGTAAACAGCTGAAGCAGAGAAAATGCAGGAACAATCCAGGCAGAGAGGGGCTGAACGGTGAAAGGCCGGCAGGAATAAATGCGAGGCTTTGTTCTCCGGCCGTGCCCAGCTCCCTCCCCGGCCGGGATGACGCGCGGCTCCTCCATTTGCTGCTGGCGTGTTCTTCCCGGGATCAGCCGGGCTCGTCCCAGCCTCCTCCTGACACCCGCGGCCCCAGCGTGCCCCAGCAGAGCCCAGCTGCGGGTTTTCAGGCCATCCCCTTGGCTCCGCAGAGATTCTCCCCTGGCAGGGCATCCCGCTACTCGTTCCCCTCCCCGCACTTCTGGTTTGTAATCAACAAAATCTCACCTTGGGAGTTGTACTTTAACAGGTGTCAACGAGGCAGGAGGTGCGACATGAGCAGGTGGCAACACGCCGGCACCTGGGGGGGGGGGGAATGGGATGCTCCTGCCAGCTCCGGGTGATTTCCACAGCTGAGGCAAATGAGATTTTACGATTAACTGGCAGCTTTGGGGAGAAAACCACTGGAAAAAGATAAAACTCCCGCTGTTGTCATGTGCCTGAACACACGCAGCGGGAGCCTCAGCAGTGAGGTTTGGCTCCAGGTCCTGCCCCCAGCGCTGAGTGTGCCAGATTTGTGGACAAGGAATGTGGGTGTCCGGGCTGGGAGGGTGAATTCCCTCCCCAGACCCACAGCCCTGCTCTGTAGATGCGGGTTTGGCCATGAATAAGGTCGGAGCAGCTCCAACACCACACTGGTGCCTGCTCCTCCTGGCCACAGCACGTTCCCACCCCCACTCATCTGTTCCTGCCACCCTGCCTCGTTCATCCTCTGCCATTACCAGCCACAGGTGAGCACTCCTACAGCCCACCCTCCCATTTAATAAAATTATTTTGGGGGACACACCCCGGGATGCCCAAAAAAAGCTGAAGTGCACAATGACTGTGGGCAGCATCAATGTGAGGAGGGCAGAGGTGCCCACCTTCCTTCCCTGACTCCTTTCCTTTGATGTTCCCTGGATTAATACCAGTCAAGCCTCAAACAGCCCCATCCTCCCAGAGCTGACTTTTGCTGAGGAACACACCAAAATCCATGGGAATGAGGGCTGGGAGAGATGGAGTTTGTGGACTAACCCCCCAAGAAGCACCTCAGGGAAGAAGTGTTTGTTATGACACTGGTGTGATCCATAGCTACGCTCTGAGTCACCCCAGCTCTGCCAGGGAAGAACCAGCCAGGCCTGTCCTGTCTTCGTGCCAGTTCTCACTGTTGCAACCAGGACAGAATCGAGTAAAGCACATTGTCTGGAAATCCAGTAATCCCAGTGAGTGTCACCAGCATTGCTCAGCACGGGGCTCCTGACCAGCAGAACTGCAGCTGGGACCAGACAGCCATGGAAAATATAACCAAAAGCAAACAAATAGCAGCTTTTGGAGGAAAGCTGGGCTGCTTTAAGATGATAAACCAACCTGAGTGTTGGCCTTGCCCTGGAGGGTCTGCAGTGCTTGTTGGGAGGGGAGGAGGTGACACCTTCAGCCCCAGCTCCCAGGCTCTGCTGCTGCTCCAGTGCACAGAGCCAGACCTTGCCAGCAGCAGGCCACCAACTGAGCCTTTCAGACAGACATCTGACCAAAATGCCCCATGTTTCAGCCTAAACTGGAAGGTGAGGTCCTGAACCCCCCAGCCACATGAAGGTGGTGCTTCAGCATCCTTATTGACTCCCCACAGCTGAGCTTTGCCCCTGCCAGTCCCAGGCAAGATGCTTTGCTTTGCCCAGCTTGGCTAAACCCTGGTTTCCTGAAGTCAGTTCCAACTCCTAGAGGTGAACCCAACGCAAACACATAATTTCACAAACACGCACTGGGCTGGAGCAGGAGCCTGAAGCTCTCAGCTTGAGTCTCCATGGAGACCCAACCACTGCAAGGAGCAGGGAAAGGCTGCGTGGTTTTGCTCCATCACATGAAAAGAAGTTCTGGTAAGATGAGTAGCGAGCCCTTTGCAAAGCAGGTTTCCACATGAGCCCTCAGTTCAGCTGCTGGACTGTGGTTAGCAGAAAGCAAAGCCGCTCTAAAAATAATGCTTCAGCATTCCAGATGAAGTTGCCTCCGATGAGTTTCCTCTCCAATCTGCTCTGTTTGCAAGTTAGACCAACTTTTTTTCCCTCCCATCAGCTCTGAGGACTGGGCTGGTGCCTGGCAGCCGGAGCCATCCCCATCCTGCCTCTGCTGAGCCTGGGGCTCCCCAGGCAGCTGCTCCCAGCACCCCACATGAGGAGGGAAGACGCCCTTTCTCGTCCCAGCATGTTTCTGACAGCAGAGCTCATCCAAATACCAACGGTGTAATGAAAACAAAGTGCTGTGGGGCCAGCCGAGGCAAACGGGCCATGCCAGGAGCCTCTGCCTGTGCTTAATCTCCAGTGACATTCAGCTGTCACATAACTCCTGACCCTCAGGTAGAGAGAACTCGGTGTTATTAATGTAAAAGTGCTGCCCTACAAGAACCGGCGCCAACACAGCCCCGGGAATGTAACCGAAAACCGGAGAGGTGATTTGCATAACATCACAAAAACAAACCCAAACCAGGTGAGGGACGGAGGTTTGAGGAGCTGCAGTCACCCCTTCAGTGCTCAGCACAGCCCACGCTGCCACGTGCTGAGAATTGGGAAAGGACTTTCCTGGCACCTCTGGCAGAGCTGCTCCCAGGTGCTAAGGGATTTTGTTCCCATCCACAAACTCCCTTCTGCAAACCCCCTGTGCTAACCCAGTGCCCAGAGCAGCCCTTGCAGCTCTGCCCCTGCTCTGACCCCCTCCCCGTGACTCCTTTCAGGCGGCCAACCTGCCCTGCGAGGAGCGGCTGCGATTACTGGGATTACTGGGATTACTGGGATTAGTGCTCCGTGCCCGAGCTCAGCACTCCCTTTCCCTAATGACTCAGGAGCAAAGTCCAAATGCATCAGTACTGGGGCTGCTGTGAGTCCCCACCTGGGCACTGAGACACCTGATAACTGCAGTATCCAAACATCCCAGTCCTGGCCCTGCTGCTGGTGTTCCCAGGAATGCTCCAGCCAGAGGCTGCCACAGAGTTTCAGGGTGATGATTCTCTTCCTGGGCACCAAACCCCACCGCCAGCCTCACCTTTCAGCCCACAGATGCTTCTCTCTGCAAAGCAAAGATCCCACAGGCCCCTGGAACAACAGACACACATTTGGGACCAGCCAAGGATGCTGCTGTGGGATCTAACCCACACAAACACCACAAGATGAGCACATTAACCTGTAAAAGGAGCGAGTCCCACAGCTCAGCTCTTCCTCCTCAAGGCCAAGGGAATGTTCCAAACCCCAATCCTCCTCAGGCAGACCCCGCAGGTGCCGTCCCACCAAAGCAATGCACAAACCCTGACTGGCCATGAGCTGTGCTGGAGCCCCCCGGGGCCCCCCGCCAGCAGCTCAGCCAGCTTTGTATCCAAATCCTGCTCCTTAGCAACCACATTTTTTTCCCCCCTCTTGCTGAGTCCGTGGGAGATGAAGAAATATTTGAGAACTGAGACAGCCCTGCTGCAAGGATATATTTAAATAAAAGGAGCAAGCCAGTCATTAGGCAGCTCTGGAGATAAGGGTGTTAGAGAAAGTGTGAGCAGGGCATACCCAGCCTTTAAATGTGGTTTGGAGTGACCTAAATAAGCTCTTTCCTCCCTCAATTACACTCCCCTCGGGGGACACAGTGGCTGGTTAGAGAGCTGGGAAGGGAGATGGAGGAGCTGCTGGCCAGACCAGCTCAAGGGGCCCTAAAACCAGGCTGTGCTCTGGCCCTAAGTGTGGGGTGGTCACAGCCAGATCCCAAATCCCAAACAGTGGTGAGTGCTAAATGAGACCCATCCCTGCAGGCACAGTTGGCCTGATGCTCCTTTTGCTCATCACACCCCAAAGCCAGGCCCAGGGAAGTGGGGAAATACTCCAATTCTGCATTTACTTGCACCTGCCTGGTGATGCCACCCTGAGAGCCACAAAAAAGAGGCTGCAGTGGAGCAATAGTGTGATCTGGGCCAGGGGGCTGAAGCTGAGTGGTGCTGAAGCACAGGGGCGGCCTGGGGGGTGGTTTGCCCATTCAGCCTGTGAACTAACAAAGATTTCAGTTTCCAGAGCCACCAGACTGGTACTAAATCCACTAAAACCTCAGTGAGACCCCCAGTATGGGGACCCCCACCCTTATGGAAACATGGCCCAGCAGCCTCTGAGTAAAACAATTATTACACAAACACATTTGGAAGCTTCTCTCCAGCTTCTCTCTAACCATATCAAACAATAATAAATAAAAAGAAACCCTCCCACCTCTGTTATTCCCACCCTGCATCAGCCACCAACAATCAGCATCCCAGCCTGCTCCAGGCCTCAGCACCAGATCTCTCTGGAAGGGAGCCAGAAGGTAGGTCCCCATCCAAGAAATACCAACAGATGATGTTCATCTGGCAAATTGCAAGGGACATATCAGGTTGTGCCTGGGGGAGGAGAACAGGCTGGGAGAAAAGGATCTTATTCCAAAGGCACCATAGGAAGTGAAAAGAAAATGGCTTTTAAGAGATATCTTTGCCTCTCCCTCCCAGCTGTAGAGAACAAGCATTGACCTACAAGGCATCTGGGCTGAGCAATTCAAGTTTTCAAGGATTAATTTAGCAACTGAAAATCTCCTAATTGTTCAGAAAACAAACACAGCCAGAACTACAAGGACTTTTTTTATAAGGGCTTTTTTTTTTATGAGTCAGCCCAGCCTCCTCAGAGGTTCAGCAACATCAGCTGCATGAAAGTTTCAGTCTGTGTCATCTGCAGTGGTGTTTTGGGCCATTCCTGGCCAGCAGGACCAGGAGGGCCACCAAATTCACTCTGTGGCTCCTGCTGGACTGGAAGGATTGACACTCAGTGCTGAATATGGAATGGACTGGAACTGAAAAGGTCAAAACAAAAGGTCTGCAAAGCTGCTCTATCAATCCCCCAGTAGAGACAGTCGGTTTAAATTTTCCATCCCCCGTGGTTAAAATCCTGGTGAAAACACTTGGCTCACAGTGATGCCTGCTGATCGATACCGTTGCTGTGGGATACAGGCAAAGTCTTCCCTGCTGCCATCCCCTGGGGGCTCAGCCAGGACCAGAGAGAGCCACATTCCCTGCAGCAGCTTTCCAGGGATCCTCCATTCCCTGTGGGACCAGGCTATCCACCCACGAGCTCTGCCAAAATCCAGCACAGCTCCCTTTGGCTGAGGTGACAAAGGTCCCACCATGTCCCAGGGACTGTCACGGGGCTCAGCAAAACACTGCTGGTCCCTGGGGGATCTTATTCAAATAATCTGCCTTCTCCTCTCAGTGTGCATCTACAGCTCTGCCTGAGGACTGCAACCCCACCAGGCCGCCGCAGTTGTCACAACAGTGACACATTTTTTCCTCTCCCCGCTCATGCAATGAACACCCTGTGCATCCCAAAGCTGCTCAGGAGGCACAGTGCACCCCTCTGGGCTGCCCCTTTTCTCACCATCACTTGGAAATAGGAAAAAAGAAGGAATTTCTGTTCAGGACTGGGAGGAAAACTCGAGCGAGCGGATGCTGGCGCTGTGCTCTGACTGTTCCCCAGCACAAACCCAGGTAGAGCCCAGGGCAGAAACGTGGGCACAGAGAGCTCGGGAGGAGCTCTGCCTGGCACCTGTGCCCGTGCCATGCTCAGGTGAGCTGGGGTTTGCTCAGTGGGGGCCATGCATAAAACACGAGCCTCCCTCAGCGCCGCATCGCCCAAGATGCTCCAAAGCCTCTTCCAGGCGGGGCACATTGTGCCAGCAGGCTGTCCCGTGGGATGAGAGGGGCAGCACGCTGCATCACCCCCTCTTTTCCCTCTTTCCCCCCTCCTGCTCCCGCTCTCCCAGCCAAAAGCGCGGCCCCTCAGCCTCCCGGAGCGCCGCGGGCCCGGGCTGGACTTCCTGCCAGGCATAACACGAACCAGATGATGCACTCCAAAGCATGTCAGTACGCCCACCCCCAGGAGAGACGGGCGGGGAGGGGAGAAGGGGGAAAACAAGCTGGATGGAGCTTTCATGAACTCTCACAGAGCTGATGAGCTCTGCCACCAGGCCAGAGGTGAAGCGGAACAGCCGGAGCCTGAGCTCATCCCTTCCTGACCAGGATTTTCCATCACAGGTTGCGGGGTTGATTGTTTGGGAGAAGGAGCCATTGCCCTCCCCGAAAGGCTGGCTGCCCTCAGCGGATATCTGCCCGGCAATAGAGAGGCTTTAGTGGCCATTCCCCTCCCCTCCACCGCCCCCATTCCAGCGGGAAGCATCCAGAGCAGCACATCTGCAGCTGGCTCTAAATCCCAGCAAAGCCAGACTTGCTGACCCTCGCTGGTATTAACCCCTGCACCGCCAGGGCTGCGACTTCTGAGCAGCAGAACCTTCCTCCCGCTGAGCTCCTCCTGACACACCGTTTGCTCCCAAGCAGCGACACTCCCATCACACCGATGACGATCATCCATTACTAAGATAAAAGGCCCAGCTCTGACTCAGATTATTTCGGGTGCCTCCACATGCAACTGCCATCAACAAAGCACTCGGGCCTCGCTGGGACCAGCCTGACTTTGAATTCAACCGAGGTTGAATCCAAACAAGCACAAATATTTTTGCATCCTCCAGGAAAGTCCTCCCAATGCCCGTAACCTTCCCAGAGGACACTTTTGTGGTTTGGACAAGCCTGGAGCCCTTACAAACAGCTCAGATCAGAGCAGATTCCTGCCTCCCGCAGCCAAAGTCTCAAATGAAATATTAAAAGCCCGAAGTTTTAACAATCTGCCCCTTTCCCTGGGTGCCTGGAGGGAGAGCATCTGGTTTCTCCCTACAGAGCCTGGCAGCTGCCTGCCAGTCCCCAGGGGACTCACAGCAAAAAAAGCCAAGCAGGGATCCATTTGTTCAACAAAATTAAACACCTAAAGCACTTAGAGGGCCCTACAAGAAGGCTGGTGAGACTTTTGCAAGGGCATGCAGTGGTAAGATTTAAGCTGAAGGAGGGTAGATTTAGATTAGATATTAGGAAGAAATTCTCTGTGAGGCTGGTGAGGCACCGGCACAGGGTGCCCAGAGAAGCTGTGGCTGTCCCATGGCTGGAAGCGTTCCAGGCCAGGCTGGACGGTGCTTGGAGCAACCGTGGAAGGCATCCCTACCCACGGCAGGGGTGGGGAAAGATGATTGTTAGGGTCTCTTCGAACCCAAACCGCTGGGAGATTCTATGTAACAGAATTCTGCGAAACACTCTGCGGATGCCCACAAACTCCGGGCCAGCCCTGCCCACGCTGCCAGCGAGGCGGAGCCCCCCCAAAACCCACGAGGGGCGCGCAGCGGGGCCGGGCCCCGCGCTCCGCAACCCAAACCCCGCATCCCAAACCCCGCATCCCCGCGCTCACCTCCAGCGGCGGCAGGTCGGGGTCGAGCTGCGTGAAGCTGTGCAGCACCACGGGGCTGCTCTCGCCGGCCACCTCCAGCCTGACACCGCCCCAGAGGCTCCTCGCCCGCCGGCAGCCCTCGAACATCCTCTCGGGGCCGGCGGGGACATGGTGCGGCGGGGCGCGGCGGCGGCTCACCATCGGCGGGGCCGCCGCATCCCCGGCCCCGCGGCCCGCCGCCGGCCCCGCCAGCCCCCCCGGCTGCCCGGGGAGCCGCAGCGGGGACGTGGGGGCGATGCTCAGCGGGCGCGGAGCGGCGCGGAGCGGGAGCGGCCGCAGCAGCGGGGCAGGCACCGGGAGCCCGCGGCCGCCCCCGCGCCCGAGGAGCGGCCTCGAGTCACGGCGGGGCCGGGACGGAGCCGGCTCGGCTGTAAAGCAGGCGCTGGATTTCCTCCCGAAGCCTCCGCCCGCCCCCGGGGGCCGGCCCGGCGCGGCTCGGCCCCCTCGGGGAGGGGGGACGGGGATGCGGGAGGGAGAAAAGCCCCGAGGCTGCACAAAGGGGATGAGGAGGATGCTGGGGGGCTGCGGGGGTGGTCGGAGCTCCAGTCCCAGCTGGGCGGGGGGGGGGGAAACGCCGGGGTGTTGTCGGTGATGGGGAAGTCACACAGGTGACCACGGCTTTGGGAGAGGATCTTTGAGTCATCAGGTGCTCGTGAGGCACCTGGGGTTCACGCACCACTAGCCAAAGGGAAAGTGTTAACTGCGAGCGAGTGAATCCCAGCAGCACGTGTTTTCATCTGAGCATTATCGCAGCCCCCACCAGCAGCCTCAGCCCCTCGCTGGCCACAGCTGGGTTTGGTGACACGGTCACAGCCCTGCGGGATGAAGTGATGCGACCCACGGTGAGTCACGGCCAGCCCCCCCATGCACAGGCAAAGGGGGGATTGGGGCCCGGGGCGCCTGCTCTCAGCCCAGCAGGGACTCAGGGAAAGCAAAACGAGCCTAGGGGACAGCGGGGCTGCAGATCCCACTTTAGAGAACCCCTGCAACATAATTTTGTTTTCAGAGGCAGAGAGAAACGGGCAGAAGTGTTTGTCATTCATCAGCCCCCTGCGCTGAGCACTGCGTGCTCTAGCCCTCCTCTGCTCTTCCCCTTCTCTCCTCACACACTGCTCAGAAACTGCATCACAGGGTCCGGGCAGTTGCTGCTGACACCACCAAAACCCGGACTTTCATGCCTCAGCTCCCTCTGCAGCTGAAATAACATCAGCCTCCCAGGGCCCTCCAGCCCTGCAGCTTGATTTCCAGTGAGGATGGAGCCAAGGCTCACATGTCCAGCTCTGCCCAGGGCACCAGCAGCTCCTGCCTGGGCAGGAAGGGATTAACAAAGCTGCCAGGCTGTGATAGGCTTCCAACTGGAAAGTTTACCAGGCAGAAGGATGAGCAACAACGTGGGTTATTGTCCTGCTTTATCTGCAGCCAAAGAGGTCAAAGGAGACTTCCTGGACATCCTGGGAAAGGGGACCCAGCCCAGCAGCAGGGCCTTGCACTGCCCCACATCTCTGGGGGCAATACACACTTTAAGGCTGCCCAGGCACGGAGGTGCAGCCCTGATCCCTGCCCAGGTCACCCTGCAGTGCCAGGAGGGTCACTGCAGCTCTCTGCACCGCAGAGGGATGTGATGCTGCTCCCTGCAGAGGTGTCCCCAGCCCCACTGACACGTCAGGCAGGAACCACGTGGCACTGCAAGATGTGCTGTGAGACTCAGAGCTGTGCATCCCTCTGCTCAGGACACGCTAAAATCAGAGTTAGGGACCTGTTTTTCCAGCAGAAAACAGTGCTGCCTCTCTGGGCTGTGAAATATTTGGGAGGGAGACTCTGCTTTGCTTCATGTTTGAGTCTTAGGGCAGAGTGATCACAGCCCACCCCTGGACTCGCTTGGCACGGCTCGAGTGCACACAACAAACAACAGCAGCACTCATTTTCAGCTGGCAGAGCCCTCCCAGAGCCTCCAGCTTCGTCTGACCTCTGCAGAAAGATGCAGCTCTGTTTGATGGGCAATTTTCACCCTCCCTCGGTTGACCACTAAAGATGGTTTCAGGGGAAAAACACTTCTGATAATGGATAATAAATAATATAAGGCAGGAAGGCAACTGCAGGGGTTTAAAAATAGCCAGTCAGTTTCCTTTCACCTCTCTTGGGAACCTTCTGGGTCTGAAAAGCAAAACACTCAAAGCGGGGTCAGGAGCCCAAGTTCAGGATGTTTGCTCTGCGTAGCTAACCCCAAACACTCAGCTGTCAGGGGTAAGGCTCTTGAAGATCATGAGATTCAAAACAAATAACTTTTCAGGGCTTCTTATGTGCCTTTAAGCACACAGGTGAAAGGGAACAGGCAGCATCACAGCCTCAGGTTTCCCTCTGGCACCCTTGAAGGTCAAGAAATTGTTGCAAAATGTGATTAATTGACATGCACGTGACTTCAGGGATTTAAGAAAACGATCAATGCTTGAGTGACTCATTAAAAAAATATACTGCAAATTTGCACTTGGCAAACTCAGCAAGAAACTTTTCCCAACGCACTGAGCTTTTCCTTGTCATCTCTAAATGTCCCATCGACTCTGGCAGGCCCAGGAATTGGGTGCTGTGGGAAATCCACCAAGTTTTATCTTTCTGCCACTCTGAAATCATCTCGTGGCTGGATAAATATAAACCTACACAGCCAACACTGGAGCAGCTTTGCTCCTCTGCTGCAGTCTCCAGCCTTTCCTGAAGGGTGAATGACGTGGAGAGGGTAACACAAGAGAAGCTTTTGGAAACTTTAAGCCAGTTTTCTGGTTTGGGAATCAATTTGGGTCGATCTGTTATAGTCAGGACCTGCAGATTCAGACTCAGTTGATAACTGGGCTCAGCCTGGACCCCGAGCTGTCTGTCCCCAGCACATGGTGTCTGAGCATTCCCTCAGCTGCATCCTCAGCCCTCCTTTGCCTTCATCTCCCTGCTTTGCTGCTGAGTGGGGCTTCCCAGCATCTTTCCTACAGGGCAAAACTCACAGTGACCCAGTTCCTGTGGTTGTTTGTTTGGTTGGGTTTTTTTTGCCATCAAGTGAGGCTGCCCACCCCAAAGCATGGCTCACAAACACTTCCACAGGAGTTGCTCCTGCCTGGCATCAGCTGCCTGCAAACAACCCACTGCTCCTGCCACCATCCTCAGGGCACTGCCAGCACCCCCAGGGCACTGCCAGCACCCCGACAAACCCGTATTCCCTTTGAGCCTCAGTGAAGCCCCAGCAGGACCGATGCCAAGAGCTGCAAAGAGCTGATCCCAGCCCTGAGCAGAGAAGGCAGGAATCACCCTCACCACCTCTAACTGAGCCCCTCTGGAGCATCACACACCTCCAGCTTTCACTGTTGGACCAGCAAGGGACCCAGGAACCAAACCAGCAGCCTCTGAGGGGAACTGGGCTGCTTTATGTGGGAGTTGCAACATTATCCGGCCTCTGTCCCAGCTCTGGCACCAGCTCACAAGGCGAGTCTGTGTCAGGCTCTGACACGGAGCCCTTAGCACTTCCTTCTATTGTGCAGCTGGGGAAGCCCTTTTTCTTGCTGTTTTCAAGGCATTTTGGAGGAAAAGTGCTACCTAGTTACAAGAATTACTAGCTGGAGGTTAGGCATTATGTGCTAGATCAAAATCTTTTGGGCATTCCAATTTTAATTGGAAAAGACTTTTGTTTTTCACTGCTCCAGCTCAGCTGGAAGGTTATTTTATAAGAAATATAATAATAATAATAATAATAATAATAATAATAATAATAATAATACAATAAACAACCAGTACTGTCTCTTCCACTTCAGGATGACAGGGAAAGCTTGTGCAAGAAGGGAAAATTATGTCACTGCTCTGTCCATGCAAGAGATGTGAGATTGGGTTCCCCCCAAAATTTGGACACCAACAGATCTCAGACCCTCACAGACCCAGTTCTCACTCCCAGCGTGATCAATGCCCTGATTTAACCAGATTTTAGATGACAGCCACCCACCACTTGCCACAGCTTACAGCAGGCATGGATTTTAGGAGATTTTCTGCTGAGCATTTCGGATCCAGGGCAGTTGGGCCACTCTGCCTCCAGGTTTTGGGTGTTTTTCGGGGCTGTTTTTGACAGATCAGGCACTGTGAACTCTGTGCTGGCAGGGAGGAAGGCTGGCTCGGGCTCTCCTGTGCCAGGGACAGCTGTTCCCCAGCTGCAGCACCCCCTGCTCCTCACAGCCCTCCATGGGCAGCCAGGTTAATTCGGGAGCACAGCTCTCCTCCACACCAGGCATTAACACAGCCAGGCAAGCCCCTAATTACTGTCAGCTCCTAGCAGAGGAAGCACAGCAAATCCCCAGGCAATCAGGATCTAAAAGTCTCCATCCAGCTATTCTGTGTTTCATTTCCTGCAGCCCCTGTGCACAGCTGGGCTACGGCAGCTCCTGCCGAGGCTGCCGGCTCCTGAAGCTCAGCAATTATTCCACAAGCCTTGGAGACTCAAGAGCTTGCAGGGATATTTCTCCTCCATCCTACTCCTTACACCACCCTCGTGGCTGTAGCAGAATCACAGATTTTTTTTTTGGGGGGAGGGGGGGGTGGGTGGGTTTTTTAGATTCCAACAGGTTTGGGTTGAAAGGGAGATTAAAGATTGTCTCGTTCAACCCCTGCCATGGACAGGGACACCTTCCACTGTCCCAGGTTGCTCCAACATTTCCAGGGATCCAGGGGCAGCCACAGCTTCCCTGGAAAACCTGTGCCAGGGCCTCACCACCCTCACAGAGCACATTTCTTCCCAATATCTAATCTAAATCCACTCTGCTTCATTTTAAAGCCATTGCCCCTTGTCCTGTCACTCCAGACCCTTTGTGCAAAGTCCTGCTCCAGTTCTCTTGAAGCCACTTTGTGCTCTGGGTTGCTAAGATTGCTCCAGAACCTTCTCTTCTCCAGGCAATTTTTCAAGTATTTGAGGAGTTTCCATTGGGGCAGCAGGCAACAACACAAACATCAGCTTTCCAGACTTTCTGACCTCTAAAATCCCATCAGAACAAGGCCAACATGTGAGGTGTGGGGAGATCAAGCCACTTTCTCAGAAAGAAGCAACCACAGCACACTTCAAGCAGGCACCTGGATTCCTTGGCAGCAAAGATGAAAATACTCAGAAAAATGAGAGGCAAGACACAATTATTAATATCAAAATGTGCCCAAAAAGCTGAAGACAGCAGGGCCCAAGGTGGGGAAAGCACCGAGAGACCTCAGAGCGTTTTGCAGGGCACGGCTGGCAGGGGGATGCAGGGACCAAAGCTCATTATCCCGAGACACCCAGCGAGTTTGGTAAGGAACATCCCCACACCGGGAGGAAGCTGCAGCTCCTGCTGGCAGCGTTTTCCCTTTTCCCACGTGGCTCTCCCCGGAGTGCAGAGTTCAGCAGGCTTTAAGCTGCTGCAGACACACCAGAGCTCCTCTGCTAAGGACCATTATTTCTTGAGCTGTTTGTCTTTAAAGGCAGCTTTTATCTCCCTATCACCTTTCTGTCAGAGTGTTTCAGTCGGCTCTTTCAACAAATACCACCTAAGGTGCCTGCAACCAAAAGGAAAACAGGAAAAACATTTCTCCCTGTTGCTTAGCAATCAGTGTGTGGTGGGTTCAAGCCTCCCAGGTGCTCCGTTATTGTAATTTCCATCCTTGCTTGCTTGGCTTCTCTACAGAACAGCCAGGGAAAGGAAATCCACTGGTGGAAAAGAGGGGAAAGGTTATGGAGCCACAAAAAAATTGCAGGGAAAGGTGGGAATAGGTGTAGCCCCTCAGGATAAGGGGAACTCAGTTCTGAAATCAAGCTGTTCCTTCTCATCTGCCAGAAAAATTAAATGAAACAGTGAGATTTCATTTTATATTGAAAACACACATCCACCACCTGGGTGGATACAGAACAGAGCAAAGCTCTGGCTCTGCTCACCTTTCAAAAACACATCCAAGGGCAGGCAGTACAATTTTCCACCCACAACAACCAGCCAGAATGACACGTTCAGCTGAATCGTGTAAAAGGAGAATCCCAGAAACAAGAGGCTCTGGAAGCTGATCCACGGAGAAATCCCAGTGGATAACAGGGAAACTTTGCTTGGCAGAGCAGCTCTTCCTCCCCCAGGCCAAGCTGCAGCCCTGCTGGGCTGTGCTGCTGCAGGGACAGGTGCCCACCTCACCTGTGCCAGGCACACAGATGGGCAGCCAGGAGAGCAGCTTTATTCCAGCGTTATCCCCACCGCCTCTCCTGGGCTAGGGAAGGCCAGCAGAGGCTCCCCCTGCCCCGGTGAGGTGACAGAATGTGCAGGGCATCCCCTGGGGATGTGCTGTGACCTCACACTGCTCGTTCTCCCTGGGGACAGCGATGCAGGCTGTGTCACCAGCCCAGCTCCCTGAACCTCAGCAGCACCATTCACTGCCCTGCTGCTGCAAGGATGTGCCTGGACACACGTAGGGGAGGGAATGATGCCCCAAAGCTGCTGACAAGTCCAAGAGAAAAGTGATGCCATGGCACAGGCACAGGGAAGAAGCACATGGAGTTGATCCCTTGCACGAGATTATATTATATCACATGCAAAGGCCAGCTTAAAAATGGAGCCAAACAGGTTGCAAGGTGCTGAGTTGATCTGAAGAGATACAGGTAGGGAAATAAAACAGATCTGCACAAAGTTATCCCAGTATAGGAATAAGGTGGAACAGATTTAAATGCCAGATCATGGGGATAAACGAAGCAACAGGAAAGTTACACACACACCACGTTAATAACACAAATAAATAACTGAGATTACTGAAAATAAGAAACCCAGTTAAACAGGAACAGAGCCCCTTAAGAGGGGATATGAAAAGGATGTTCCGACAATGGTCCTGTATCTCCTCTGACCGCACAAACGTCAGGGAAAGCATAAATCAAAACCCAGCCACGTCGGGAAGCTGCAGGAAAGCTCGGTCTGAAGTGAGGAGTGAAACCTTGGAGCCAGGCTCCAGCAGAGTGCAGAGCTGATGGGATTGAAAGCCAGCAGCCAAGAGAGGAGCCAGAGGGCCGGAACAGCCTGAGGGATGAGGGAGAGGAGCTGCAGCAGCAGCAGCAGCAGCAGAGACGTCCGGCAGCTGGAGCAGCAGCCAGCGCCCGGTGCTGACACTGCGCAGCCCCTGCCAACTCATCTGGGCCAAATCCACCATGGGCTGGGCAGGGATGTGGTGAGTGGACATGAAAACATTCTGCTGGAACAGCCTGAGCACACACTTACTGGTGTTGGCCACGTGAGAGTCAGGAAAAGGGGCTGGCAAGAGCTGGAGAGGGAAAGTTTCACTGCTCAGCCCTGAGCCGGCTATTGCAGAGATGAAACAAACAGTGACATGGCTGAAAAGTCAATTAAGAATTGGAAAAGTCTTTCAGCATTCCCAGGTATTGTTAGGCGCTCAAAGGATGTTTAAAAAAAATTATTTTCCCTTTGGTAATTACCACTTTGAAACGTTTCCGCTCCGCATTGTTTTAGAGGGGGAAGTTATTCCAGGGCCTCTCTCCATGGCCAGCAGAACTCTTTTTGTTGTGGGGGTTTTGGCACGGAGGAGCAGTGCTCTCCCAAACAATACTGTATGCCAGTGACTGAGAGCCAGGTTTGTCCCTCAGTTACAGTGGCAGAAATATCAACAAACTCATCAAGTGCCACCAGGTCACACCACAGCTGAGTCTGGCCACAGTGTTGCTGACCCTCCCAACTTTTTCTTTCGAGTCCATGATTTATGTTGTTTTTCCTTCAAGCCTTGGCTCTGGGAATCACGTTGAGTGCCAAAAGAATTTCAGGTTTTATTAAAATAAAAGGTTATCCCATGAGCACTGAAACTACTTGTGTTGCTTCCTATGGTTTTGTGTCTCGAGACTGGTTTTGGTGCCTAAAAATGTACGAACCGAGAATGAAAATGTTTTTGTGGTTAAGTGTTTGTAAGGAGCATCTCCCACGTGGATTTGCTGGTGTCTAATAATACATGAACTCATGCTACAGATGTTTTGGGGCATTTACAAGACTCTTTTCCTCCTCTCAACCATCTTATTTCATCATCTCTGCATAGACTTAATTATCTGCGAGCCCTCAGCCAGATCTGCGATGCAGGTCGGCGGGTTCAGAAGTCATCTGGGGAGAGAAGGCACAGCCAGAGGGACACCGTGACAGCATCAGCCTGATTTTGGTAGGAAATGACATTTTAAACTCTTTCTGGCTCCCCTAACTGCAGGGAAAACAGCGAGGAAACACAACCCGAGCTCCTGCAGGAGGGTCAGGGAGCAGACAGTGAGTGGAACAAGCTGCTCCCCGAAGGGCTCACCCAGACTTTTACAGCAGTGAGGCCCTGAGGAGCTTCTCCCCTCTTTGCCTCCTGTGGCAAAACAGAATGCATGGCCTGATCCATCCGTGCCTGAGCTGCCAGCACCATTGCAGAGTGATTTTAACCCCAGCAGTGAGGATCAGACCCTATTGACGGCTCATTGCCCAATGCCACTCGTGCCACGCGGGTACAGAGCAGTGTCAGGGTTTCCATGACATGTGGGCACGTAACACGGTGGCACAGACGGTGCCACCCAGCCAGGGCATGCACTGAGTCATCTCTCACAACAGCCAAAGCCCCAGGCAGATTCCCTGCCACCTTCCTTGCCCCATCCCCGGCTGAGAGTCACCTTTGACAAAGCTCCTTCCCAGGGTGGCTGTGCCAGGGCACAGCTGGCACTCGTGAGTCCCTGGGAGTGGAAGCATGTCACAGGTCTCAGACAGGGTCTGGTGCCATTCTGAGGGCAGCTGGACTGTCAGCAGCAGCCAGATCTTCGATTATAGATAAATAAATAACTGGGAAGGGCTGGGAGGGCCACTTCCCCCCAGGGGCTGCGAGTGCAGAGGCGTCGGGAAAAGGTGGAGCTGCACCCACTTAACTTGTCTGTCTCCTCCCCTGTGCTTCCCGCATCCCTGTCTGCCAAACAGAAAGGGAAATCCGGGATTTTCAGCTGCTTTTGATTCCCTTTTGCTCTGCACACAGCTGGGCGGGGAGGGATCAATCTCCATTTCCTGACTCCAGACAGCTCCAGGGCTGCCCAGGCTGGATCCCCCGACTGTGACACTGCCAGACCCCACAGGGCTGGAACAGCTCCTCTATCCTGCTTCCCCTGCCCTCAGTGCTTCTCCCCAGAGCCCCCAGAAGTGCCTCTGAGCTCGGCCAGCCCGGCCTCTGGCCCCACAAACCACATTGCTCCTCCTTCCTCGCTCGGTTGCAGTTTCTAATTCGCATTCGGTTTCCAGTATGGGAAGGAGAAGTGCTGGGGAAGGCACTGTGATGAAAGAAGAACCCCTGACTCTCAGAGCAATGCACACAGGAGCCTGAAGGGAGAAGGATGAGCAGAAAGGGGTTATTAAGGGAGATTTTTGGGTGCTGCTTCCCTGGCAGGCAGGAGAGGAAGCCCCCTTGTCTCAGGTCAGCACTGCATTTCCCTGTCACCAACATCACAGCCAGACACCACCAAGATTGTCACACCCAAACCAGCCTTGTCCTCCTCAGGACACCCAAACCAGCCTTGTCCTCTCAAACAGCTCCTCAGGATATCCAAACCAGCCTCATCCTCTCAAACAGCTCCCCAACACCTCCAGGTGAAGGGCCTGATGCTCACAGCTGTCCTTTGGGATCTCACAGCACCCAAATTACAAAGGCAGCTGTCAGCAGGATGGGGTTGGGTATTTCCCTCTCCTGGGCTGTCAGCTGGAAGCAAAACCACAATGTCCTGCTGCCAAAAGCTGCTGCAGCCCCAGCACACCCAGGGACAACCCCAGAGAAGCCAGGAGAGGAGTGAGGACACTGGGTTGAGGAGATGCCTGCACAGAGGTGACAGAAGAAAATCAACAAATCAGATTTTGGATGCAAACAGTAAAGTCAGGCCTTCACCAGCATCTTTATGGAAGTGGTGTCCCAAATCCTGAGCTCTGGACCACAACACTGGGGTGCACCATGTGCTGTCCTCTCCAGACACCACGAGTGATGCCACACACATGACTCCAGGAGACCAGAGTTAAAAATACCAAATATCACAAGTTCTGCCCCAGCTGAACCAGCAGCCCTGCCTGTCCTGTTACACCACTGTCATACGATGGGGCAGGCAGGAGGATTTGGGGAGAACCAACTCCTGGGGCAGTGCAGCCAATCCTTCCAGCAGTGTTGACACCACAAAGCTCTCCAGGTTCATGAAAAAGCCAACACCAAGCTGCACCTGGCTGTCCCCTCTCCCTGTAGGGTTTTACCACCTCATGAACAATTGCACTGAAACCAAAGATGCTCTTTGCATCTCAACAGCATTGAACAGCCAGCAGTGGCCAAATCCAGCTGTGACAGGGCAGGGCTCCTGGCAGGGGTGTTTCTTAGCAGTATTTGAAGCTCCCATGGATAAATCCAGCCCGACCTGGATGCAGCGGTGGTGCCTATCTGTGCTTGGCAATGTTTAACAAAAGCAAGCTGCTCTCTCCTCTCTCCTGCACGGGGACACCAGCAGAGGGGCAGGGGATCCTCCAGAGCCCTGTGTTGGCTTTGGAGCCGAGCTGAGAGCCCTGGGGCTCCTTGGTGCTGCCCGGGGAGCAGCCGAGCAGGCTGTGTGTGACAGGAGGAGGTTTCAACACCACGGGCAGGAGCGGTGCCATCACCTCTGTGGTGGCAGCCACATCCGAGGCCAGGCAGGGTCCAGCTCAAGGCGTGCCAGGCACACTCGGGATTGCCATTCTCAGCTGTCTCAGCTGCTGCACGGCCCCGGGGCTCCTTAAACACGGGGTAATTACACGGGGTCGTTTGGGGTGGAGTCCCTGGGTGGGAGATGCCCGTGGTTACGCCCATGCTCTGCTGTTATGTTAAGGGTTGTGAATGGGGCAAACGCTCCATTTCCCCTGTGTTTGCCGTTGGCACACTCCCAATCAGTGGCTGTGGTGATGGCAGCAGGACCTGGGATGGGGAGCTGTGCAGAGGAGGGGATGGAGCCACGGGCAGGCAGCACCCACACCTCCAACTCAGCAGCTCCGCCGAGGGCAGGACAGCCAGGGGCAAACAGTCCCCTTGCTCTGGCAAAGACCCAAAGCAAGCAGCAAGCAGCCTGTCTCTGACGGCTGTGCCAAACCAGTCGGCAAACTGGATTTGTGTTATCCAGCGCACCGGGGCAGCGCTGGCAGCGCTCACGGCACGCTCCTGCAGCAGCTGCTTCTGGGGAGGTGACAGAGCCCGGTGACAGAGCCAGCCCGGTGACAGAGCCAGCAAATTGCACTGCCCTGCAGATCCAAAGTGTCAGGAGGCAGCTGCTCCGAGGCCGATGTGCCGCGAGTCAGGTGCCAGCCCCGGGGCAGGGATGGAGCTGGCTGTGCAGCTGCCTCGGCAGCGCCCGGAGCCACCAGAAAGGCTCTGCCGATCCCAGGGGATCATCAGGATGGAAACTGAGAGCTGAGAGCGAGAGAAAGCTGAAAGTGCAGGGAAGAGATCCCATTTCACTGGAGAAGGGGAAAGTGCAAGAGGCAGAGCCTGTACCTCCGGGAAAGCCACGTCTACAGAGTAAAAGCTGCACGAGGAGCAAATTCTCACATTGCCCTCAAGCTCCAGACAGAGATGTTGGTGCTGAAGGATGGGGAGGAAGAGCAAAGAAGCAGAGAAACGCTCTAAGAGGTCACCTTGAACACCACATTCTGAGCTAGGAACAGGTTGTAATGCCACCAAAATCAGAGGCTTGGCTTGGATGTGCACCAGCTGAGGGTGTTTTACCTCATTTTCTCACAAGCACAGACCCAGCCAGGCCACTTAGAAAAATATATTGAAAATAGTTCAACTGAACAATTACTGGAAACATCAGCTCCTTCTGCCTCGCAGTACACAGAGAATTAGCACAGCTTTAATTGCAGCAGTAACTCTCCGAGGGCAGCAGTGAGAGCTGGTCAGGCAAGTGCAGCCCCTGCAGTGAGCACACGTGAGGTGACCACCACAGACCCACTGGTGTGGCCACAAATGGGCAAGGCACAGACATTTGGTGAGCACCAGCCGTCTCAAAACCTGCAGGCAGCCTTTCCCAGAGGTGACAGAGTTCAGGCAATAATGACAAGCCAGCATGAGCCCCAAGACAGGCTGTACCCCAGGGAGCGGCGTCAGATGCTGGCCGAGGCTCCAGAGTTCTGTGCTCTCATTCTGCTTCAGCAGCTCTTGTTTGCATCAACACCACCCTGCTACCTGCTTATTTGTAGTAACCCTGGTATTACTGGCCTGGCACTCCCAGGGCTGTATTTCTCATGTTTATTCGGTGTGGGAACACAGGCACAGGTGAATGTTTTAGCACCAGTGACCCAAACAGCAGCAACTGGGGACTCTTTTCCCCATCCCTTTTAAACCAGTGTAAGGGCTCAGCCATCACACCAACTCTTCCTTCTCTGAAGCCTCGCCCAGGGCTGGAAACAGGGATTGTCCCTCCTGGGGCAGCATCAGCCAGAGGCACAAAGCAGTGTGTTCCTGGCCTCACCTGTGCACCTGGAGGGGCTCGCATGGCTCGTGGGGCAGTGCTTTGATGCTCTCCCCCGGCACTGGGATATCGACACAGAGCAGCAGAGGGGTTACACACAGTCCCCGGGGCTGCAGGGACACCCCAGCACTGCATGGATGTGCACAAAGCCAGGGCAATTCCCAGAAATCACAAGACTTTACGGTGTGCTCCTAAATCTCTGCCCTTAAGAGATGAGAATTAAACCCGGGAGTCTTTGTCCATAGTTTCTCATTATCTCCAAAGAAACCAAGCAATGATTTGCCTGAGGGAAAAGGAGAGTTTGGCCAAGAGCAGGGATCGAGGAATTTGTTGTTTTTTTGACTGCCGCCGTGCTCAGGAAATGGTCCTAGAGCTCATTTTCAGCTCCTCCCTCTCGATAACATCTACCATATGCACGGAGTGGAAAAGAAACAGCCTTTGATACAGACAGACTTTGATTCACCACGGGGCCGTTGGCAGCTATCACTTCAACCTGGGATTGACACCAGCAGCAATTCCCTGTCCCTGCTTGACTCCCAGTTAAAGCCTTTCCAGCCCCGACAGCTTCAGCCTGGGATTGACACCAGCATCATCTCCCTGGCCCTGTTTGACTCCCAGTTAAAGCCTTTCCAGCCCCGATGGGGAAGTAACACCATTCCCACCCAGTTCTGCAAGGATTAATTTGCTATTTATGCAGCGCTCCAAGGTGATACCGGTGCTGCGGACAGGAACTATGAAGCCGGAAATTAGCAGCTCATTACTGCTGGTCTGAAAGTTTTCTTTCTGTGTGCCACAGGACAAGGTTTCACTCAGGATGCCCCAGCTGCAGGCAGCTAAAACTCTTAAAACTCCGCCGAATGAGGTCTCAAATGCGACAGGGAATAAGCCCGTGCTACAGCAAACCCGGGAACTGATCATTAGCTCCCACCTCCAGCTCCTCTGAGCCTGGCTCTAAGGTCAAACCAAGCTTTTATCTTCTCCTGTATTTCAGTATGCTGAGGAAAAAAAATAATATTAGAGGAATAAATTAGCATGTGAAATGTAATTTAACTAATTAGCTCGCTGGAGTGGAAAATACTTGCTAACCACTTTGAAGTCAGACCGACTGCACTTATTAGGACATCAGACAGGGGAAAGGAAGAAGGCAAAGATGGGGACACAGCCAGGACGGGCTGTGGAGGATGCAAGTGCCCAAGCTGGACAATGAGATTTTGCCCTGATTTTCCCCTGACCTGCCGGAGCCTGCAGCAAGGGAGGCTTTCCCAGCGCTTTCCAGCACGACACAACGCTGTGATCCCTGCGTGGCGTCAGCCTGGGATGCCCAGGGGTGGGTGGAGAGGGATGCCCTGGGAGCGGGCAGCAGCATCCCACCCCGCGGGACATCGGCCCTCGGCTCCCTCCCGGCCCCGCGGGCTCGCACCGGCACCGGGCTCGCACCGGAGGGGAGGGATGTCGCCAATTACGGTGACAAACAGCGAGCCATAAAGCTCCATCATGTCAGGGAACTGCCTGAGATGCCGCAAAAAGCCGTTATACCACTTGCAACAGCCTGCTCATTGATTTCCCCACCTTCCAGACATAGAAATTGTTGCTCTCCTATTAGCAAAGCTTTGGAAATCCCTCCCCATCAGAGCAAAAGAGGCAATCTGGGCAATTTTGCAACTGCTGTGGCTGAATTATGAAAGGGGGGGATTGACAACCCCACTGAAAGTGATTAAGGGAGGCAGAAATGAGAGATTCCTCTGCCTGATACACAGCACCACACCGAGGGTAACCTGGGGGGGATGTTCACCCCCACCTGCCCACTGAGCATGGGCAGGAGCACCTGCCTGCTGGTGAAATGTCCCCCAAAGGAGACCCAGTCCATTGCTGGGGCAGAGCAATTTCCCTGAAAAACAGGAAAATGAGATGAGAACCCAACAGAGTTGCTGCCCTGGGAGAAGAGACTTGACCCTGAGGTTCTTGTTTTTGTGAAGTGTCCCCAAGCTGGGCTTTGCTTGCTCCTTTTTGAAGTCAAAGCTTTGCTCCCTGGGAATCCAGCCTGGAAAAGGTCCGTGGTGTGATCAGGGAATGGTTTGCAGCAAGAGGAAAGCCCATTTTTTAAGCTCAGGGATGGCACAGATGTGACTGACACAGACAGAGGATCCTGCAGAAGAGCCCAGATAATGCAGCCCCTAAACTTTTCCCAACCTGTCCGTGTCATCTCCAAGAAGAAATGAAATTAATGAGCCTGAAATAGAAATTAAAGCCCTGAAATAGAGGGGGAAATGCCAACACTGCTCCCTCCCCGCTGCCCACGCAGACCGGGGAAGCGACGGCAGGAGATGAGCAGGGACCTGCGGGTGGGTGTGAGACACCAAACCCTGCCTGCCTGGGGGAAGGCTTCAGCTCTGAAAGAGGAATTTCCCCATCACCCCACAGACAAAAACGCCACTCAGGATTTCCCTGCTGGGGAAATTCCCAGTCTGTGCTCTGCAGCAGATGGAGATTCCAGCCACGGACCCGCTGCGGCCCCACCTTCCAGGAATAGGAACTGAGCCTCGGAGCAGGGGTACATGAGCATGGAGAGGCAGAGCAGCCCCTGACCCACCTCCTGCTCACGGGTGCTGCCAGACTGTGCTTGCCCATGGGGGTTTCATCCCCCTCTGCCCAGCGCAGGAGAGGGCAGGGGGTGAAAGCACCACTGAACATGGCTGGGCAATGGGAAAATGGGGATGCTGGAGACCCAGTCCCAGTGTGACCCCTGGCAGCTGGGGTTGCCCCAGGGAAGCCCTAACCTCTCCTGTCCTGCACTAATGCCCTGGCCATGACCTGAGATCTGGGGACACCCTGATGTGCCAGTTACCAACCAGAGCCTCACTGCCAGGACTGGCTGTCACCCTGCAGCTCCAGAGGGCTCGTAGGAATTGTTAAAAACCTAACCAAACAAGAAAAAAACACACCAGTACTAACATATTGCACAGTCTCCTTAACAATTATTTCTCTTTTCTGCTAAAAACCAGGAATAGGATAAGCAAGCAGAGGTCCCTGAGTGACCCAGGCCAGGGCATTCCCCGTGCCCGGTCCCAGCCGATGCCCAGAGCAGGGAGGGAAGTGGGGAAGCCTCCACCTGTGTCGGGCAAACCCTGAGGATCCCCCTGGCTGCAGCAGGGGCTGCAGGCAAATCCAGCACCAGACTGCACTGCTGAGCAGGAATGGAGATGGCCTGCTGTAAACCTGGAGAAATCTGCTGCTTAGGAATGGAGCTGAAGGAGAATAAAGCACCCAGGCACTGCTTCACCCGCTCCAGCCACCTCCCTCCCTCCCTCCTTCCCAGGAATGCTGCAGGAGGCACCTGCCCACTCCTGGCACACCCCAGCAGCTCCGCAGTGGCCGTCACAGGTATCCTCATTATCCTCATTAGTGCAGCAACACTTGGCCAAGCCCCCCGGGCTGTTTCTAAAAATAGGAGGTTCCCTGCAAGTCCCCTGTCCCTGCAGGGACACTCAGGATGGTGGGCTGGGGCTCCCCAGCCCTACAGGAAAGTGCTCCCTCCTCCTGGGAACTGGGCTCGTTTTTGTGCTCTCGTTTCACCTCTTTAAACACACAGACAATGCTGAAGGGAAGGTAACAGTGATTGTGACAGAACAGTTGGTGGCCATGGAGAAAATCCAGATTTAAAGCTCCTGCAGTGACACTACACACCCTGAGCACATAGAGCAAGAGAAGGGCTTTCCCTGCTCCAAAAATCAAAGCAAGTTTGGCCTCAAATTTTAACAGCGCCTGGATCACAACCAAAACCCTTACACAGGTGGGACACTGACCACTCACCACCCACCAGCCCTAAAAAGCATTGCCCCTGATTTTGGGTTCTCCAGTAGCTTTATCCCAGGGTGCCTCACACACAGTGAGATTCGGGGTGTGTTTCTGTGAGGGGCAGAGTTATGGTGGCAAGAGGAGCCCTCAGCAGGGATCCCCTGACCCACATTGGGAAAGCTCTGCCTCGATGCTGCAATCGACACCGATTTTTGCGTGCTGAAGCAAACCCCGCAGCTGCAGCAGAGCGGGAGGGCAGGACCGAAGCCCGCGGATGGTGACACCAGGCAGGGCAGCCCCCAGTGTGTGAAGGCAGAGCTGCCTCGCAGGGTTTCACACCCACCAGCCCCTCCAGGGCAGCAGAGCCAGGACACGCACAGCAAACACTCCTTTTTGCATCGAGCCACCACACGACTCTTATTCCACACAGAAAAGGCTTCCCCTCCCTCCCAAACCCCTCCTTTCGTTTTGGTGCCCTGGATTTGGCAAGCGCCACAGCCTGCCTCAGGATACAGCACTTCAGAGAGGAAACGGTCACATCTGGAGGCGGTGCCAGCTCTTGGCATCGTCAACTTTGCCAGAAGTTCACCACCCCCGGATGGTGCCGGGGTGGGGTCACAGCACCTCGCTGCCCCTCGCACGCCCGCCGTGTCCCCGAGCCGCCCCGGGCTGGCCGCTCCTCGCCTTCTACTCACATCGTCATCCTGCACGCTCAGGGGGATATCCAACATGCACATCTGCACGGGCTGCACCAGAGCCTTCTGCACGTTGAACAAAGGTTTAGCCTCCATCTTCCCGGGGATGGAGGGGCTGCTCATCCTCCTCTCTCTCCTCTCTCTCCCAGGAGCAGGTCCAGCCCAGGCGGCGAAACCGATGGGAGATCTCTCTCTCTGTCTCCCCCAGTCCGATTTTGTCAGCACATCTCGCCAACAGCCGCTGCTCCTGCCGCTCCTACGAGGTCTTATTTCCTCCCTCGCGAATCAAAGAGCGGCGAGGAGCCGCACCGGGAGCTGAGCGTGCGCGGGTGTGAGCAGCGCGCCCGTGTGCGCGCCTGTGTGCGGCCGGGCTGGCTGGGGAAGCAGCCCTCGGCCAGCCTGCCCCGGCTCCCCGCCTGCCCCCAGCTTCTCCTTTCTCTCGGGCTGAGCTCGGCACCGGCTCCGGCCGCTGCTCGGCCCCGCCGGGAGCTCCCCAGCCTCATCGACATGCGTGGCACTCGCCGAGCCCGCGCATTGTCTTGGAGACGCACAACAGGTCCTGCCTGCTGTTGGGTTGTGATTGTGATCAAATCGCGTCTGCGGCACTCAGAGCATTTCCCTCTGGCTGTTGTGACAGGCAAACAGGCAGAGCTGGAAGGATGAGAGGGTGTGAAACAAGAGGGAGAATGAATGGTCAGAGCTGGAGCCTCCCCCTTTCTTCTCCCATCCCTGTTTTCCATTGTCAGAGGCAGTTCCAGCTCAATGCCTTCCTGTACTCCAAGGACCACAGGGAGGCTTCAATAATTCCCATCCCCAGAGTGCTCGGGAACCTCATGGCACTGAGAATGCAGCATGGCACTGAGGGACCACCAGTAGTGGTGATCACTTCCTTTGTAGGACAATTGTGCGTGGAAGGTTTTGCCCAGCTGAACATTCCCAGGTGCCTTTCCCACCACAGAATTCGTGAATCCAAGCTGGAGCTTTGCTAAAGGAAGCACGACACAAAATCGGGTGGTTTGCTGTGAAAAGCACCTTCCTATAGATTTTTTTTCCCCAATAGTAGCAGCAGGGCAGGAGTCTCAACACGGAGGAACTCGTGTTATCACCTGCAGACACAGATCACACGGATGTTATTGTTCTCACAAACAGGAGGGAACCTGGGGCCAAGCCCATGAGGCATCACCTCACCCTCAACAGCTGCAGAGCCCAGGCCCAGTGGCAGGGGTGACACCCAGGGTGTCTCTTCCCAGCGAGGGCAGCAGGACAGAAGCATTTTGGGGGGTTCACACCCAACCAGGGGAGACACTGGGGCCAGCTACATGCCCAACAGAGGGAGCAGGGTGAAATGCCAACGAAAATTCCCACTGCCCTCAAATGAAGAGGAGTTCACGTCCTTACACTGCCCTTCTTGCTGGGCAGGGGTGACATAAATAGGATGAACAGACCCTACTCCAGGCAGGAGCTTTGGGGTGGCTTTGTTGGTCCCACTTTGAGGAGTCTCTTGCAGGGCAAAGGTCTGGGATTGGGCAGCCTTTTCGCAGCCTTCCCAAACGCAGCCGCTGCCCGAGGCCACGAGGAGCCCCGCGGAGCCGGGCATTCCTGCGGCGTTAGGTAAGCCGGGCTGGGCAGAGCCGCGCTCAGCGCCGGGCTGACTCCTCCCGCAGGAGGCAGGGCCAAGAGCCGGGGTTTGAGGGGTCTCACACACACACACGGACCCTCCGTGCCACTCCCACTCACAGCTGGGCCCCTTCCCAGCTGACGGTGGGACTGCAGCGGGGTCTGGCTCATCATTCCTGGGGGAAATGCAAGGATGACAAAACCAGCCCTCACATGCTGCAGGAATGGGAGCTAATGGGCAAGCCTGGAACAAGGCCAAGTAGGGATAAACCCACCATAAATTAAGTTTTAATTGGAAATTAGGCAGATTTTTTAATCCAATGTATAGATGAGATGAGCAGCAGTGAGGACAAGAAGGCAGCACTGCAGCAGCCCCAGGAATGGATTTGCAGGGGAGAAGGGAGATCACAGCTGGAGCACGTGGACAAGGAAAATTTCCAGGGCCATGTCCCAGCTGCTGACTGATAGAATTTTGGCAACTCTTTTCAGGGCAAAGAGGCAGTGCCACAGCCATGGAAACTCCCTGGCACTGGCAGTCTCTGTTCTGCTCCTTCCTAATTCCTTGGTGACTCAATGCCAAGTGCATTCCCACGGAGGACTGTCCCACATTTCAGCAGCACCAAACCCTGCCCTCAGCACAGGCAGGGCCCAAAGCTTTGGTTCCAGGAAAGGTGATTCAAAGCTGTGCTTCAGCCCAGCTCAGGTTACTCACCTGCCTGCAACAATTGGTGAGCACAACTCGGCTTTCCAACAAAACTCTCCAGTAACAAGCAGGGCTTGGTCAGCTGAGATTGCAGCTTCCAAACATGCTGAGAAGGACACAGATTTCACACTCAAGTGCCAGAGTCTCCAAGGGCTACCATTCTCAGGAACTCCTCATCCTGTTCAGCAGCTGAGCTGTACCGTGGGAGCAGGAATCTCTGCAGAGGTGGTGTGGAGGTGTAGGAGTCCCATCACCTGCTGCTTCCCTGGTTTCTGGGGCTTCCCTGGACTTCAAGGGTTAGGGGCAGACTCAGAGGTTGTCACACACCTCTGCCAGGGCTCAGTGTGCTCTGCTGGTCCCCACAGCCCAGCCACCTCCCACCTGGCAGCCATAAAGATGCCAAAAGGGACAATCCTTCTGGAAAAGTCACAAACCACACAGGCAGACTGCAAAAAGAAAATAAAATTCCAAGTGCAGAGTCCCAGGAGGGCCACCAGGCAAAGGAGCAGCAGCAGCAGTTGGACAAAAGAAGAGATGTTCCAGAGATCCATCTCAAACCAACAGGAACGGGATTGTTGGGACATGGGGGGCTGCTGTGCACGGAATGCTTCAGTCAAAGGTAACCAGCCAGATGTTGTGGGCATTCACACAGCCCCAGAGATGGTGTGGAGCCTTTCCTTCCTCATGCATGTCCACCCACCAGTGTCCCCAGCCACCTGTCCCAGTCACTGGGGAACAGAACAGTCCCTCCGTGGGACCAGCAGAGTGCCTTTGAACCTTTCCCACTGAGAAATTTGCAGCAGAAACACAAAACAAAACCCCACTGTCAAACCAGCCCAGACAGGATGATCCTACGCAGATGTTTGAGCGACAGCTTCATCCTCCTGCTCCTCCAGCCTGCCTGACGTGAGTGGAAACCGTGCTCGGATCCCAGATCTGCCAGCACGAAACCACCCCTGTGCAGGGAAAACAGAGGAGCCATCCCCACTGCACAGGACTGAGGTGTGGGCCAGCCCTGCCAGGGTGAAGGAGAAATCTCCTCCTGGGGTTGCCTCTGGAGGAGAGGGAAGCCCCAGCACAGGCGCTGATGTTTCCCCGTTTCATTTCGCTCTGGAGTTTTATTGTGGCAGCTCCAGCTGAGCAGATAAAACCCATCACGAGACCTCAGTGCTTAGCAACCATTACTGGGAAAATACTGTTTTCCAGTAAGAGTCTTGGCAGGAACAGAGCAACTGCAGGGCAAATTCACTGCAATTCCTATGCTGGGTGCATCCTGCTCCCAGCCGCTCCGCTGCTGCCCCAGGGAGAGAGTGGCTCCTGCACTGGGAAGTGCAACCATTCCTTAAGGCCCAAACAGCCTCTGTCACCCTGCAAAAACATCATTTTGAGCACCCCACGACTGAACCTCTGCACAAACTCATGCACAGGAGAATCTTAGCATTGCTCCAAAAACCAGTGACCAACCTCTCCCAAGGAGCTGGGCATTCCTGACACCCAGTGACTCACAAAGGAAGACTGACTCCCAAAGCATCAAAGACCTCCACAAAATGAAAGAAATTCCCCAGGAAGAACAATGGTGAGTTTGTTTTTCAAAGGAAATTGCAACTCCATGCCCAAACATCACAGCATCCTGCACCAGAGTGCGGTACTTGAGAGAAATGACACAAAACCTGCAGGTTTATTTTCACTGTGTGAGGCTGATAGAAAGGCAAAGGGGAAAGAAAGTGCCATGACAAGTAAATGGCAAATGGAAAATCCCGACAGCTCTTCCCTTTTGACATTTCTCAGTAATAGAAAGAGGAAATCTGGTTTCAAAACCACAGAAATCCCAACCAAACAGCGTTTCTCTGGAGAAATGTGGTGTTTGCAGAAAGCCTGTGGGTAAATTTAGAGAGGCAGACATGGAAATGGAGCCTAGTGGGACTTCCAGGAAACCATGTGCAGGTAGAATACCTATTTCTCAGTGAAAATCAAAATCACCTTGACATCTTAAGAAGGATTTCAAATGGCATATACAGAAGCACCCACACCCTGTCTACTCCCAAACTAGCTGTGAGAATAAACCCCATTGATTTGAATCTGCACCCTTGTTTTTAGGCATTTATTTGGAGAAGCCACTGGCATTTCCTCAAAGTCACTCCTGAGAGCAGGCACGGCCCATGCTGCACCTCACACCTATGGAAAGCCCGTCTGGCATCCAGCACCCTGAATAAATCCCCATGCTCCCCAGAATAGATACATATGCAAAATTCATTCACAACCGAGCCCGTGCGAAGCATGAGATGCCCTTTTAAGAGGTGCAGAGCAGCAATTACCAGCGTGGAGTGAAAGCCAACAGGCATTAAAGGAGGGGTGGGGCAAAACCAATTAAATTTCCTTGGGATTCCCCCGCACATTCGCCACTTGAGGGATTTCCATTTCCCTGAGAGTGCACCCCGGGAGCCAGCGTGTCCCCCTGGGGAGGAGAGGGACGCATCCCCTGCCGCGGTGCCCGGGATGCGGCTGTGCCCGGCCGGTCTCCATGGAGATCGTCACCGCAGCAACGGCGACCTGGGGCTGCCGAGGATGCACGGCAGCGGGACCACGGCTGCCGGCTGGGGAAGGGAGCGGCGGGAGCCCACACACCTCCTTTCTGCTTCCCTGAACGGCGGGGGAAAAGGGATTTCTGCCCGCGGTGCTGCAGCCTCGGCCCTGGCTGAGGTGGGTGCCAGCGGAGCCGGGAATGCCGAGCGCTCCCGGTGGGCACGGGGAGGGAGCCGGGCTCGGGGCTGCCGTGGCACCAAACAGCTCATGGGGATGCCACCGCCGCCCTTGGTGCGGAGCTTGGTCAGAGCTCAGGGTGGGAACACCCCCGGGCGGGCAGAGCTGCTCTAGGAGGGGATTCCTGCCCTTCTGCCGGGACACAGCCGCGCCAGGAGCGCTCGCACGGCGTGGGGAAGGACCCCGTGGTGTCCCTGGGCAGATCCCCACTCCCTCCTGCCCCTCATTTCACCCCAGCGCGGGAGGGAGGAGGAGGGCAGGACCACACAGCTCCTTGCAGCCCACGGCTGCTCCCACCACGCCTTCCTCCCTCACCCCGAAATGGTTTCCCAGCATGACGGAGCCCTTTCAATGACACCTCCGCGGTGTCCCCAGCCCGCTGCAGCGCACGGGGGAGACCCGGGCGTGGCTCTCCAGCCGGGAAATCCCTGCCACAGGCTCCGCACCCCTCGGTGCCTGGATTGCTGGGCTGTCTGTGCTCCTGCGTGGCTGCCCCGCTTCCCAGGCTGGGCACACACCTCAGGCTTTGGACCTGATGCTGCAGGATGATGGCACAAACTGCCACATGTCCCCTGCAGCTCCAAAGCTAAGGAAAAGCCTCATGATTTCCCCAAACACCTGCCTGGCAGGGGAGCCTGCAGCACAGGCGGATTGGGGACAAGAATAAGCTGCCAAATGTCAGCACATCCTGCCCCCTCTGGGGCCAGCTCTGCACAGTGACCCTGCAGGGACCAGGTGGGCACAGCACAGGTGACAGCAGGGCTGAGCTGTGCCCACGCCAGCCCAGCAGCAAATACCTTTGCTGGAGAAGAGAATGATGCCCAGCCCAGGAGAGCTGAGGGTATCAGCGAGCCAGGACAATCCCCACTGGTGATTTTTCCACAGGGATTGATCCCACCTGCCAGCAGGCCAGAGCAGCAGCTGTCTGTGACAGGACCAAGCTGGCAGCAGGGCCAGGGCACCTCTGTGGGCACATGGCTGCAGGCAATCAGAGCTGGTGCCCAGCACAGCACAGTCTGGAGGGTTTGCCAGGCATGGGGCATCCCCTGATTCACCCACTTGGACGAGCCCCCAGCACTGGGCAGGGCTGCTCCCCTCAGCACATTTTCCAGGGCTTAGCTGGAGCTTAAACCAACCCAGAGGAGGAGGTTCCAGTCTCCCCAGCCCTGGGCCTTGCTCTCACAGTGCTGTTTAACACAGCCCCAGCTCCCCACGTGCTGTAACCCACATTAGCCATGGTCAGGAGGTTATCTGCAGATCCACACCGCTGCTCCCTGGCAGACAGCAAGCCCTGGGCTGCAGAGATAAGAGACACAGCCCTGGCAGCCTGCAGGTTTCCAGCCCTGCACTCAGTCTCTCCCACTCCTCCCTCTTCACGCCTGTTTTGCAGCCTCCAGGGATTAAAGAAGCCTCCACCACGTGCAGTCCCCACTCCAGCAGCCGAGGGGATGGGGAACGCTTTTTGCACGGCCAGATTCCTGAAGCAGGTTGATTTTTCTGGAAGTTTTCCTGTGACAGCAAAGGGTTCCAGTGGTTTTCCTGGCTGCAAGGGGAGCTGGTGCCTTGTGCAGGGCTCTCCCTCTTGGGTCAGACGGGGAGAGAGAGGAATTCCAGCCTGGAATCCCCTGCGGGAGGGCAGGGACAAGGCAGGGTGGGACTGAGCAGACCCCGAGGCTGTCAGATCTGCTGGAGACAATCCAGAGAGCACAAAGGCCTTTCCCTGACCTGCTGGGCTGTGGCCAGGGCTGGGCTTTTCCAGTGCAGCCCACCAGGGAGGGGCTGGGCTGCACGTTGGGGGCAGCAGTTGGGAGCTCCCTTTGCATCACACAAATCCATGAGCCCATCCTGCCAAGCTGCTCTCTCCAGATCTTTGCTGGCAGCAGAGAGGAGGGCAAAGCCCCCTCCCCCAGGCATTGCAGAGCAGCACCTGCTCTCAGTTTGCAGGACAAGCCATCGTTTTTGACTGGAGAAAGGGAAAATTCCCGGGTTCCAGGAATTCCTGTGCACCAGCCCAGCAGCAGACACGGGAGCTGGGGAACATCCAGCACTTTGGGACAGCCAAAGTCCCAAACCATGGGGCTGCATCAGTCTCCTGAGTGCCTGTGGGATCCCAGGCACTGCCCCAGCTGGATCCTTGCAGCTGGAGAGACGCAGGGTTGGCATGGGTGGACTGAGAGCAGTCTCTGCATTTCAGAGAATCCCAAAGTGCATGGGACCCACAGGGATCATCAAATCAAACTCCTCCATTTCAGAGAATCACAGACTATCCCAAACTGGATAGGACCTACTGGGATCATCAAATCAACCTCCTGGTCCTGCACAGACCCCCCAGCAATCCCACCCTGTGCCTGGGAGCACTGTCCAAACACTCCTGGAGCTCTGGGGCTGTGCCCATTCCCTGGGCAGCCTGGACAGTGCCCAGCACCTCTGGGGGAAGAACCTTTTCCTAATTCTAACCTAAATCTTCTCAGCACAGCTCCAGCTTGGCTTTTTGCCTGGAGAACAGAGATCAGAGCTGCCCCTGCACTGTCCCTCGTGAGGGAAGTGCAGACCTCAGTGTCTCCTCTTCTCCAGGCAAAAAGTGAAGTGCCCTCAGCCACTGCTCAGAGGGCCCCGCTGGACCTTTACCATTTTCTTTGGAAAATCCACTAAATTTGTCTATTTTATTTGGGTGTCTCCACAGATGAAAAGCATCCCCCATGGTAATTGCAAAAGGGTATGACTGGGTGCTGAAAACAGAACTGAGGTATAATTACACCAAGAATCCCCATCTTCACACACACGGTGATAGGGAGTGATAGCTGAAGATTTGTCATGTTCAAGCCAAAACTGCTGAATTTGATGCAAAAATCCATTCCTACAGAACCAAGGATTTCCAATTCTTGGCGTTCAAAGGATGTTTCAGGAAGGCATTTGGTCCAAACATTTTCCAAGAGCTTTACATCCTTTTTTCCTTATTTCCAGGAGGCTCCAGCAGCGTGGGGGACCCCACGGAGGGGGCAGCAGGTCCCCCCTGCAGCAGCCCTGGCCACACACCCGTGCTGGGCTGGGCTGTAAATCGGATGAGGCTCATTCCCAGGGGCCCACCATTGATTTCCGTTGCCTGACGACAGGAAAGCTTTATAATCCTATTAACTAAACACCCTTTCAAGCAGCACTGGGAAGAGTGCAAAGGAGACTTGTATAAGCAGTCACAGCCACCCTGTGCAGCACCCAGCCCCAGTAAATGCTGGGCAAATGCCCCAAAAGCTGGGCTGTGACACCCACGGTGGCCGGGGAGGGGTCAGTGGTGGCCAGCACAGGGAAAATTTGGATTCCACCACAAAACAAGCTCTGGCTGCAGGTCACTGAGCCAGGAGATTTTTCACAGGGACATGGTGCCCACACAGGCAAATTTACAGGAGCTGGCCCCTGAAATACTGACAAATATCACTGCACCTGGTCCTCCTTATGGGTGTTTGACAGCAAAAGATACACAGCTTGGCCCAAAATATATAAACATTCCGTGGGAGAATGGGAATTTCCTTGCTGCTTTCTAAGGAGAAAGGATTCATTTCACCGCGTTTGTAAAACGTTTCAAGAGTGCAGCCCTCCCCCCCAGTCAGCACCGAAAGCCAGAGAGGGGGGGAAAGCCATAAACCGAGCACGCAGGGGATGTAAAATCCCAATTTCTGAGGCAATCCCGGGTACCCAGAGCCATGCGGGCGGGAGAAGCTCCGCTGAGCTCCGGGAAAACGCTGCGGAGGAGGCAGGGACAGGGATGGAGCAGGGACAGGGATGGAGCAGGGACAGGG
>QUSF01000027.1:1613112-1640916 GCA_003676055.1 Chloebia gouldiae | reverse complement strand
GGGACAGGGATGGAGCGGGGACAGGGATGGAGCGGGGACAGGGAGGGAGCAGGGACAGGGATGGAGCAGGGACAGGGATGGAGCAGCCGCAGCTCCTGTGGTCACACCTGGAGGGAGGGAGCTGCAGGTGCCACATCAGGGATGTGCCTCACCCTGCTGGGATTCCTGCGGGATCCCTCCGGACAGGGGTAGCCGCAGGGTGAGGAGGAGGGACACAAACGCCTTTCCATCGGCAAAAACGCTCATTCCCCCCGGCTGGGGGAGCATTTATCAGCCCCCTTCTGCCTTTAGCTATTCACACAGCATTGCAAAGTGCCCGGGCTGCTCTTTGCCCTGATGGGTCATGGATGCAGAGGGACAGGATGGGCTCTGTGTCAGGGACGTGATGCCACAGCACCACCAGCATTGCCACGCACGCAGGGACAGCACAGGAGGCTGGGCAGGGTCTCCTAAACAACCCCTTCCTCCTTTTGGGCTTATCCCAGTGGGGCAAAATCAGGGACATGGAGGAAAGTGTCCAATCCAACACTGGACAAAGACTCTGCCTTCCAAACCCCCCAAAGGCACAGAGCGTGCACCAGCCTCGTTATTTTGGTAGCACTGAGGACCGCACAGCCACCAGAAGAGCCTCCCTGTCACCATGGAAATGCTGAATGGGAGGGTTTCAACCTCTCAGCCAAGAAAAACAGGGGCCCTTAAACATCCACAAGCCCTCGAATGTACAAGGGGAATATTTGCGCTCCCTTTGACCTGCTGGTGTTGGGGCAGAAAACGTGGGAGTTCTCCCAGGGTAGAAACCTCATGGGCTGAGATAAGAACAGCTTAATGATTGAAATGTAGCAATAATGATTGTAATGATGATGATGATGAAAAAAGAAAGGACACCCAGCCCTGCTCCTCCAGCCTCCACACAGGCAGAGCCCAACCCCTTCCCTCAGCTGCCCTCTCCCAGGGGGGACCCACAGACACCCACAGCAAACACCTCTGCACTCCTCGACCACAACCAGCACCGTGGGAAGCCTCCCTCATCCCCTCCCAGCAGATTCCACCAATGGCTCTGCCCCAGGGCTGCCCAGCTTCCTTGGAGAGGGGCTGAGAGCAGCAAAGGTTCTCTGCAATTCAGGACATGGCTGTGTCACTGTTCCCTGCAATTCAGGACATGGCTGTGTCACTGTTCCCTGAAATTCAGAACCATGGCTGTGTCACTGTTCCCTGCAATTCAGGGCCATGGCTGTGTTACTGTTCTCTGCCAATTCAGAACCGTGGCTGTGTCACTGTTCCCTGCAATTCAGAACCGTGGCTGTGTCACTGTTCCCTGCAATTCAGAACCATGGCTGTGCTCCTGTTCCCTGCAATTCAGAACCATGGCTATGCTCCTGTTCTCTGCAATTCAGGGCCATGGCTGTGCTCCTGTTCCCTACAATTCAGGACGTGGCTGTGCTCCTGTTCCCTGCAATTCAGAATCATGGCTGTGTCACTGTTCTTTGCAATTCAGAACCATGGCTGTGCTCCTGTTCCCTACAATTCAGAACCGTGGCTGTGCTCCTGTTCCCTGCAATTCAGGACATGTGGCAGTCCCCAGGTGTGACCAGGGTGTTCCTGCCCGCCCTGGACTTTGCCACACCACCCTGGCTGCCCGCTGTGGTTCACACCAGGGCTGTCCCAGCCCGGGGAGGTGAAGGGCTGTGTCTGTGTGGGACACGGCCGAGAGGGACCGGCAGGAAACACTCGGTGGGAAATCCGCTGCGGGATGGAGCCAGCGGGGCCGAAGGAGCGGGGCAGGGCGGCTGCTGGGGATTTCAAAGGGACCTCCTGGCTGTGCCGAGGGATGACCTCGACCTCCCCGTTCCGTGCTGAGGGCTCGCACGGAGCCGGCCGGGCTCCTCCAGCGCTTTGCAGCGTTCGCTTCCTGCCGCCAGCCCCAGCAGGGTGTTTATGGCAGGGGAGTGGGACTGCACGGAAGAGGAAAGATAAAAAGGGACAGCGGAAGTCCCGAGAAGCCCATGAGGTGTTATCAGTCCAGACAAGAGCAGGCTCACACGGCCACATCCTGAATCCCAGCACAGCATCACCCCCAGGCTGTGCCAGCCACCTTCACGTCCCCTCCAGGATCCTGGAGTGCTTCTCCAACGATCCCTCCTCACAGCACTGGACACGGCAAGGTCTGCACCACACCTCAC
The DNA here is from genome assembly GCA_003676055.1 of Chloebia gouldiae. Taxonomy (NCBI): domain Eukaryota; kingdom Metazoa; phylum Chordata; class Aves; order Passeriformes; family Passeridae; genus Chloebia; species Chloebia gouldiae. The sequence continues at coordinate 1,638,736 of QUSF01000027.1, read as the reverse complement.
CCAGCTGCTCTCCTCCTCCCTTTCTCTTCTAGACCCTGCAGGGAAGTGCGGGTGCCTTGGCATCCCACATGTTCTGCCACCCCAGAGCTCTGCCACCACATCTAAAGCTTCTCATTTTCTCCAGATGCCCCACAGGGCAGGACAGACCAAGGAAGGGCTTCTCCACCCTCTCTGACCCATCAGGCCACAACTGCACCCCTTCTTTCTCCCAGCCCCTTCACCCTGCTTCCCCTTTCTCCCATCTCTGGAACCTCTCTCCAGGCAGGGTGGTGAAGGACACTGAATTCCAGCTACACCGATTCCAGGCAGCTCCAAGCACAGGAGACAGGAGCCCTCAGGGCCACAGCGAACCCGGGAGCACCAAGGGGGCTGTAAATCCTTGCAGAGGATGAACTCCCGCTGCACTGCAGGGCCTCGAGGGAGCTGAAACTCTGTGATCCCGAAGCACCAAGCTGCCTTTGACGTCAGCTGATGTCTCCAAACTCTGCCTTTGACCCGCGGCCAAGGCGTGCAGCGCCGGGATGTCAGCGCAGGCAGCGAAAATCCGCGCGGACACCCGCGGTGCCTTGGGAGCCAAGAGGTCCCCACGAAATCCAGCCTCTAAAAAACGCAAATCCTCAAGGAAAACAGACGGGTGAGCCCCACCGCAGGTCACGCGGGCTGGACTCGGGCGATCCCATCGGGAAAAGCTGTCAACATCTGGAGGCTCCGCCAGCGCATCCCGCGGCAGCCGGCGCCGGGCAGGGCGGGATGGATTAAATTTGGGAGCACCCAAAGAGCTGGCGGCAGCTGCCACAGCCACCCTGAACGCTCCGGGCAGGTGGAAGGTGTTCCCGATGTGCCACGGGCAGCTCTGCCCCAGGGAAAGGTCACGGCTGGTTCCCGGCTCTTTAGGGGACAGCTGGGGCAGGGCCTGGCCGCTGACAGCGGCGCCAAGCACAAAGGGCAGCGGGGGATCGGGGATTTCTTTGGATGGGAAGGACGCGGTGATCGACGCGGCCTTGCTGAGGTCGCCCACAGCGGCTTCGGGGCTGGAGCTCTGGGATCTCCGAGGATGGAGCTCGCTCGCGTCGCTCAGCACAAGCACGGCTCCTCCTGGGTGAGCAGTGCCCGAACACCGAGCTCTGCTTGTCCCAGCAGAGCCCAGTTTGGCTTTCCCAGGGAGCCGGACGCTGGCTCTGCCCCCGCTCCCATCGCCGCTGACCCTTCCCAGCGCTGGGCAAGCGAGCCCACGGCAATAACTCATCGGGAAAACAACAGTGCCATCTGCTGCGCGGCCCCGCCGGGCTCCGGGCAGCCCTGGCCGGCCCACGCAGGGTCACACAGCCTGGCAGCCCATCAGGCAGCACCGTCAGCAGCGTCGCTGCCGGGGGAAGGCGGCCCCACAGCTGTCCTGGCGGCCAGCCACAGCTGGATGGGCTCTGGTTTGCACAGAAAGCGCAGGACAGCAGGATGAGAGGCAGAGCAGAGAACGTGCTGGAGCCCATCTAGTGGCTGCAGAGTGTGAAGGACGTGGAGGAGGGAACAGGCTCACTTGGCAGGAGCAGGCAAAACCCCTTCTTCTCTATCAACCCCTGGAACTGAGACACATCTTCCAAGCCTCTCCTCAGGCAAGGGGAGGGGGAAGAGGGAAGCATTCTCTAACACTCACCATCCTGAGCATCTCCTTTGGAGAGAAATCCCAGATCCTGGCACTAGGTATGGTGCGCTCCCCCAGCTGTGCTGTATCACCCCCATATCCCAGGGAAACTCCAGGTGGTGGGGACCCCTGAGAGAGCAGGGTGAGTCTGAGGGAGCTGACAGCAGCTCCTCTGCCCCTCCAGGCCCAGCACCTGTGTGCAGTTGCCAGCTAACCAGGCCTGCCCCACGAGTGGTGGTGGTGGCAGCTTGGTGGCAGGTGAAGCAGTCTCCCTGCACACGCTGCCTGGAAAGCGTGCTGGCATCCTCGTCAGATGGGTTGCTATAGCAATGGGAAAGGTATCAGAAGCAAAATCCATCTTGATGGATGGTGCAGATTGCTTTGGAGATCACCACCTGAGACCAGAAGCCCTGATTGCCCTGATCAGGTCCAGCAGTCAGGCACCACTTAGGGAATGACAGAGTGAAAATGCTACGAGGAGATGAAAAACGCAACCCCCAAGATGCCCAGAATAACCAAAATCCTGAAAAGCCCCTCATTGCTTCACTGAGCAAACTGGCTCAGAGATAACATCCTGCACTGAGCTCGGGGATGTCAGATCCATCATTACAACATCCCAGAGATTTATTCTGGAGCCTGCAGCAGTCGCTGCATCCTCTGCTCGTGTCTGATCAGCCCAGGCACACAGACTCAGGCGTGAGTGGGAGCTCCAGATGGAGTGGCTGAGCCATGCCGAGGAGGGACTTCGCATCTCTCCACCTGCTGCCTCCCAGCCCCTGCTGCCAGCTGGACCCTCCCTTGCTGTTCACTTGTTGCCAACTCGCCCCCCTGGCCCTGCAGAGCAACACCAAGAGTTAACTCCGAGCCGCTGGAGCCACTTCAGACGCTGGGAGCAGATGAAAGGAAAGACAGAAGCAAATGCAGCTCCCACCGAGCTGAGCTCGCCTGCACTCGCTCTCTGCGTCCTGCCCCCAGCCAGCCCAAGGCTGCTCATCCACCATCTGCTCCCTGCTCCTGCCCAAACGGCCGGAGAGGGACTCAGGGGATGAGTCTGCAGCTCTGGGAGCTTGGTTCAGGATGGAAGCCACCTTCTGACCCAGCTCAAGAGCAGATTTCCGCTTTAAAGGCTGAAATTCACCCTTGCACGTGAACCTTGCCTTTCACATGTCGGGACACCTGGAACAACACACCTGCAGCGCTTTGAGATGAAAAAAAACCTCCTTGTTTGCTCAGCTTATTTACTTTGCAACACTCAGTTTTACCAGTTGTTTGTGTGGGTCTTTCCCTTAGCAACGAGGGAGAGGAACATTTACAAGGCATGAAAAATGTAGCTGTACAACCCTCAGAACTGGCAGGGTGCGGCTGCGGGTGCAGCTGCAAATTCCTCTTAATTGGTAACCACAAAGAGCGGGACCTCAATGAATTGCACCCCTTAAAAGGCAGAGTGGCTCATCCTCTTCAGCAGGAGGAACCAGGATTTTAAACCTCTCCTCTCCACTCATGCAGGATCCTGGGCTTGGAACAAATATCTCTACGTGCCTCAGTTTACCCATACAAAATATAGCTATAAATAAATATATAAAATGGGGTAAGCATAAAAACATGACAGGAAGACTAAAACTGAGACCTTAATGCAAAACATTCTGTAGGGTGCCACATGCATTCCCCAGCCTGGGAGGCTGAGCTCTGGACATCTTTTTCCAGACAACCTTACACCTTTAATCTTCTGGATCTCCCAGCAAGATCAATCTTCCCACTCCATAATGACAGAAAACTCTCATTCTTGACCCTAGACAGGGTCAAGACCCAAACTCCAGTGTTTTGGTTGCCAATCCCCTTTGCCAAAGGGACATGCCACCATCCAGCACACACTGGTGTGGCACTAGGGCCTGCCTCCCACACATGCCCCCAGGAGAGCTCATCCAGCTTTTGTTTGTTGGGCTGGACCAAGGTGAATGAGGCCCAGACTAAAGAGACCCACAGGGTGCAGGAGGCAGCTCTGGAATGCACATTTTCCAGTCCAAAAATGGATCCCAGCCCACTTCTCCAGCACAGCATCAGCCCTTCCCTTTATTCATCCCTGGTCTCCAAGGAGCCATTGCTGCCCACTTACGTTCCCAGCAGCCCCCCCAAGGCAGCAGCACAGCCTCCCCTTCCCAGGGATGGGATCAAACATCAGAAGAAGAGAAAGTAAAAAGTCAGAGGAACATCAGCACCAAACCCAGAGTCATGTTCTGGTGCCACCCCCAAATTTCATACCTTTGCTTCATCCTCCCCTACCCCAAAAGCACCAGGGGGGTTTGGGAGCACAGAGCTTTACCCCCCCCTTGGCTCGATTTAGCTTCTTTGCCTCATGAACACACTAGGCAGAGACAAGGCACCTGCTGATGCCCCTTGGCCTGAGCGGTGCCAGGGGAGCCGGCCCTGGCTTGGCACAGCACGCAGCAGCGCCAGCCTGCCAGCAGCATCGCAGCACCGCGGCTGCTGCAGCATCGCAGCGCCCTCAGACCCTGTCCCAAACCGCGTCCCTTTCGTTCCCCATCCTTCAGCTCCTCTTCTCCCGGCCGCATCAACCATTATACAGACAGAAAGCGAAAAAAATAAGAAAAAAACATTGAAAAACACACTTCCCCCCACTCCCTCGGCAAAGCTGCCGCTTCTCCTCCGCCAAAGCCCCCGCTGCAGACCAGGCGCCCGGGCTGCTGGCACGTACAGTGACCCCGGCCCCAACAGGCAGCAAAGGACGGACACCTGCAGCTACAGACCCCAGCAAGCCCCGCCAGAGCCCCCCGGCTCCGCCGCACCGCGCACCCACCGCTCCCCCGCCGCGGACACGCGTGGGGCGCCCTGAGCCCCGTCCAGCGAGGCTTCTGCAGCGGACCGAGCCCGGCAGCCGCGCACCGGGCCGGGGCGATTCGTGGCGAGCGAGCCGGCGGCTGCCCCGCGCACTCACCTGGCTGTCGATCATCATCGTGCCCCGCTCATAGCCCCAGCGCCGCGCCGAGAGCCGCTGGCCCCGCTGCGGGTGCCGGGGCCGCGCTCACGGCCCCGCCGCGCTGCCCGGCGGCCGGGGGCGATGCTGCGAGCCGGCCATGGGCCCCCGCTGCCCCCGCCGAGCGGGCCGGAGCGCCGAGCGGGGCGGGAGCGCCGAGCGGGGCGGGAGCGGGGCGGGCTCCGCTACCGGCAGGGAGGGGGCGGCTCCCGGCTCCGCCCGGCCCCGTTCCCGGAGGGGGGTGCGAGTCCGCAGCGGGGGCAGCCGCGGGCATCTCTGCGCTGCCATCCCTGCGCTGCCATCCCTGTCCTGCCATCCCTGTCCTGCCATCCCTGCGCTGCCGTCCCTGTCCTGCCGTCCCTGTCCTGCCATCCCTCTGCTGCCATCCCTGCGCTGCCATCCCTGTCCTGCCGTCCCTGTCCTGCCATCCCTCTGCTGCCATCCCTGCGCTGCCATCCCTGTCCTGCCATCACTGCGCTGCCGTCCCTGTCCTGCCATCCCTCTGCTGCCATCCCTGCGCTGCCATCCCTGTCCTGCCATCCCTCTGCTGCCATCCCTGTCCTGCCATCCCTGCGCTGCCGTCCCTGCGCTGCCATCCCTGTCCTGCCATCCCTGCGCTGTCGTCCCTGTCCCGCCATCCCTGCACTGCCATCCCTGTCCTGCCATCCCTGCGCTGCCATCCCTGCGCTGCCATCCCTGTCCTGCCATCCCTGCGCTGCCGTCCCTGTCCTGCCATCCCTGCGCTGCCATCCCTGTCCTGCTATCCCTGCGCTGCCATCCCTGCGCTGCCGCCCGCGCCCGTGGGCGCACGCACGGGCACCGCTCCGGGGGTACGCGGAGCGAACAGCCCTTCGCTTTTTTGGGTGTGTTTGCCCCCGGGAGCGGAGCTGTTGGGGGCAGGAGAAGGGAAGGCACCGTGCAGACCCCGCCGGGCAGCGGGCGCTGTGGCGGGGGATGGAGCGGCGCTGCGGGCTGGTGCGAACAGGAGAAAAGCTCGGGGTCGTGGCTGAGAGAGACCCCTCGGCACCCCCCGGGCTGTCCCGCTCAGGAGGAAAGGCCGGGACAGGGAGTCAGGGCATCACTCGGGCTGCTCATCTCCGCTGAGCCCGGCAGCGAAACGGGGCACGGGGGGACCCCCGGGCAGCGCTGGCGGAGCCGCGGGCGCACGGTCTGTGCGGGAGCTGGGGAGCCAGCGGGGTTGCCCTGGAAACAGAGCGGCTCCGGTGCCCGTCGTTTGTCATCCCGAGGCCGATGACACGAGCCATTGCAGCGGCGGCAGGAGGAGAAGGAGCCGGGAGAAGAAAGCTGCGGCACTGCACAGGCCGAGCGCACCAACACCCCGCGCCGGCCGCAGCACAGCCCCGCTTTGGGCAGGGTGACAGCGGGGTGAGCGGCAGGGCACAGCCCTCCGCACCTGCCCGTGCCGCTCCTCCGTGGCTCCGGGCCAGCTGAAGCAGCAGCTCTGGCCGGGGAGAGCAGCCAGGAAAGGAGAAGGTGCTGCCAGGGCTCTGCCTCTGGCACTAGATGCTGCTACAGAGCAACATCGTTCTAATTATAGTAACGGTGTCAGTGAGAAAAACAGTGAGAAAAACACGCACGTCAAAAGGTCTAGAGCGATGTGATTTGCTGCTGGCAAAACTCACTAAAAACCGCACCAGAATGAAGCACACTTTTTAAATGTCATTTGTACTCATCTGGCTCGCTGTAAATTGGCTAAAGGTTCAGCAGGGGGATGATGTGGGCATACAAGCAGTGGAGATTTGTGGTTAAAACTGCCTTTCTACTCCTAAAGATTTACACTAGTTTTACACAAAACAGCGACATTTGGTGGATCTGTGTTTAAGCTAAATATACACAGGAAAAGTCACGTCAGTGCAGCAACACTCGTGGAGAAAGGAGGGAGTCTGGTGGGCAGGCAGACATTCAAATGTCACTCTTCAGATGGGTTTTTCTAGTGAAGCTTCCCTAAATCATTTGGTTGTGTGGAGCAGAACTCCAGGGTTGGGGATTTACTGTGAGTAAAGTACAACCCAACCCACTCCTGTAACTCTTTCTCCAGTTCCTGCTGTCCCCAGAATGGCCTGTCACTGCCTCTGTCACTGTCACTCCACCTGGAGAGCAGCTGTTGCTCTGTGTGTGCCACCCCTGGGGTCCCACGGGGACTTGCTGGGGCAGGAGGTGAAGCAGAGCAGGTGGGATTCAAGTGAGAAAATAATAACCTTGGTGCTAAGAGCTCCCTTTGAGATCAGAGCAAATCCCCACTGGCTGCAAACACAGAACAAGAGACACAGTCCCTCCCTCAAAGAGCTGAGCAGGTGAGACAAAGGGCAGGGGAGTGAACCCAGCAGGGAGCTCCCAGCCTTGCAGCTCCTTTCCACCACCAGCTGCATGAAGCCAGGCAGATGCACGTGGCTTTTGCACAAGCTGCTTTTGTGCAGGGAACGTGTAAGTGATGTTCTTACCCCTCCTCATCCCCTCTGCTCAAAGATCATCTCATTTCCGTGCCCCACGGCCACAGATCTCACCCACAGAAGGTTTGACTAAGCCAGTCCTTCCGTAACAGCTGCTGTGTGGTACAAAATTACATTTCTGGTCAAAACTGTCAGGGAACATCACCTGTGGGAGGGTTATGGGAAATCCAAACCAGAGAGGAAAAGAATCCTAATCTGGCTAAGTGGAAATTATTCTTGTCCTGTCAGTGGGGAGAACGAGAGGATCAGAGTCTGGCCCCACCTCAAATCATATTCAGTGCTGGAAATTTCACATCACACAGAGAAAATTGCCCTTTGGGGGTGGATGCACTGGGCAAGACAGCAGCAGGGAGAAGGAAAGAAACAGCCTGTCAGATGGGTGCTTAAATTAGAGGGACTATGAATGATGAGTCTGTTCCAGCCAAGCTGAAAGGGATGGAAGGAAAAAGGGGCCCTTGGGAAGGCAACAAGCTGCTGCTCTGAGGCTGGGTTAAGGGCTTGAGTGGGAAATACCTTGAGAGCACAACCACATCCCCAGGCAGTGGGGTTTATTTACGCGTGTTGATTCAGTTTTCATGCACTTCCCTGCATTTCCAAGTCCTAATTTCTCTGGCACAAGAACACGTAAGACAACCTTGTCCCCCGTGGTGAGAGTGACATTCTGCTGCTTTCCTACCACGTGCCTCAGTTTCCCCACTGTGCACTGGGTGTGGGTGGGGAATGCACATCAGAAAGCAGGTCCTGGTGAAGCTCCCACAGTGTGCACGAGCCTCAGGCTGTATAATCCAAACTGGGAGAAGGAAAATTCTCTGCTGCTGCTGGGGGAAGGGGGTTAATCAGCAGGAGATGACAACAGAAGTCCAGCCTTTCATTAATTACAGGAGGGCACGAGCTGATTCAGGGAGCATCTCCCACACAGCACTGTGGGTTTTTATTTTTTTCTGCAGATATTCTCCTGCTCCCTGGAGACACTGGGATTTTGTATGTACTGCTTTAAAGCACAGCCCCGTGGAGCAGAACTGTGTCACACAACACAAGCCATTCCCCTGGGGAGAAACTGCAGGCCTGCCAGGAAAATAAACATGTTTGGCATGGCACAAACCAGGCCATTATGGTGTCAATCAGAGGGCTGAGGATTCGGCCAAAAGGCAGCTCAGATGCAGAGCTCAGACCAAGCCCTTCACAATTTGTCCAAAACAGGTACCCCACAAACACAGACCATCCTCTATCACCCATCATTCGTGCTGCAGAACTTCCTCTCACAGAGGATTTATGAGTATCTGCACAGGAATCCAATAATTAATGTCGCAGAGTGAAGCCCTATGGCTGCAAACCCAGAGCAACTTCCAGCAGGATTAAGGCATAGGGGGAATTGGCCATTGCCACAGCTCATCTGTGGATTTGTGGCTGCTATGGAACTTCACGTTTTTCTTGGAATCTGAGTACTTTTCTTCGAGGTCTAGCCCAGCCCAGACACGTACTGACACCCGGAGATAAAATTATCTGGCTTGACTGGACAGTTCCTTCTGGCTGGTAAAGAATCCATATGCATACATGTATAATTAGCATAATGAGAACCCAGTTTCAGCATGGCCTTGAGGCACTAATTCATTTAACAAATAAGAAACAGACAGTGTTAATCCTGGGCTGGTTGGAAATGTATCATTCTGGAAATATTTGGATAAATATTTTTTCTCACCATTTTGGCTTAGGTGACGAGCCTGGTCACCCAACATACATGGCAGGGGTTTCAGTTCTGGTTTAGTTATGCAAAGGGGAATCTTCCTCCTGTACCACATCACTAAGAACAGCCTGGAGAAAATGTAATAAAGACCTTTTGCTGGATTAAGCACAAATCAGCCAACCCAGCTGCCACTGGGTCTTTGGGGCCGGAGGTATTTCAGGTACCTTATCTATATTATGGGTCCGTGAAAGCTTTTCTAATTAGTCTTCTGGAAGATGAAATGCCTGCAATGACAGTGGCAAGTGCCATTTCCAGCCTGCTCACAGGACTGAAATGGCTCGTTAAGTCATCTGCAATCAGTGGTGGGGCCCTAAAGCTTTGAATACTTGATTCGCTGCCATACAGCAATTTTCTCATGTGAAGAGAAGCAGGAACAGTCAGGCACCTCTTCCCTATTTTCCCTCTCTCTGCCAAATGAGCTTTTTTCCCCTCTTTTTTTTTTTTTCTTTTTTTCCTTTCCACCCCCCCAAACTGTTCCCTTAGAAACAGCCCGTTCACCCTTTCACCCTGCTCCTCCTCTCCCCGCTGAGCGCTGCCGTTCCCCGCAGCTCCCGTGGCCTCTCTCCTGCTCCCTCTGAGAGAACAGGGACTGACAGACGTGCTCAGCCCTCCCATGGCAGAGGGAGATGATGTTTATGGCAGCCCTGCTGTGACAAGGGAGGTGGTGGCACAGGCACCCCAGCTGCCAGCCACGCCGTGGCTGCTCCCCCGTGCTCACCCGAGGAAGCTGCCAGGCTCTGAACGCCTGGTTCAGCTCCTCAGCACATCCAAGGAGAGAAAATGTTAACCCCAGCCCACTTCCAGCTCCACGCTGAACTCCCAGCTTCTCCAGAGCATTTCATTATGGAATGAAATCATCCTGCTTGCTGGAAAGGCATCAGCTCATGCTGTCAGCTCCAGCAGCTTCTCGCCAATTTATTTCACAGAGCTTAGAAAAATTGGAAAGGGCTGAAGCAATGGAGAGGAACATGAGCATCTCAAAAGCAGATTTTCTGTGTTGGAAAAGATTACATGATCCACAGAGACATGTGACCCAGGGAAAAGGTTCAGAGCACATCTGTGATTGAAATAAACCCAAAGAAGTTCAGTCTGCTCTGAGCTGTGCCAGCTCTGTCTAAACTTGGGTCTCCAAAGCACAGACTGGAATTTGGGAGATAACTGCTAGATGAGTTCACACTGCTTGTCCTGTCAGACCCGGGCTCTTACGGGCAATGCCTGGCACCAGCTCTCTGCTGAGAAGGTCCAAGAAATCCTGCTGCACACCAGTCAGGGATAATGAGCTCTGAGTGCAAGTTTCCTCCTGATTCTGACAAAAGGTGTTACTTAAAATCACAATTCAGGAAAATGCATTGCCCTGCAATGTTCTTTTTTTTAAAGTGAAAAGGTCTTAACCAAAACCCAAGGTCTTCTCCTCCATAGGAATGTCAAATACCGTTTTGATCTTGTTAAATTTACACCAGACCTCAGGAAAACATTCAGGCAAAGCCAACTACAGCCACGCATTGGATAACTATCCTTGTGGATGATTTTTTGTGTGCTACAGCCTCAAGCAGGATGTATTTACAAAGACTGGGAATCCAGAAACATTTTCAGTCTCACCTGCACTTTGCTGCTTCTGAAATGCATTTAGACTCTGTTCTCCAAAGGAACAATCCACACATCCCCCTCCCAGGAGCAACAATTCAAGGTGGGGCACATCCTGGAAGAACTAATTTTGGTGGGTTTGGTTGCACGGAGGATCTCTCTGCAGGGATGGTCAGTTTCGGACCTCTTTGTAGTTCTTATTCACCGTGGAAAAACGTATGAGGTGGATTTCGGGGGGCTTTGGCTTCCTGTCATCCCATATATACTCTGGAGAAAGCAGCTTGGAGGGTTTGTGGGACAGGAAGTGCCTGTTGAGGTGACTCTCCTCCTGCCAGGCTGCCATGATCCCGTTGGCTTTGTCTGCCAGGATGGTCATGTGGCACATCTTGGTGAGCTCATAGACCTTCTTGACCAAGCCTCCAAACACGGCCCCTCCGTAGTAGAAATCCCCTTCTCCCTCAGGGATGAAGGCTGCTGAGGAGCTCCTCCTCTCATAAGGGAACTTCTCTCGTGGCACGTCGAAGTAGCCGGGGTGGATGGCTGCCACCGTGTCCCCCAGGGTCTCGGGGCCCCAGGGGTTGTGGAACACCATGTCGATGTCCAGGCAGAAGAGGTACTGCACCTCGCCGTGGCTCTCCTTGGCCACGTGCCGGTTGATGGCCTCCATCCTGCGCATGGAGATCTCCTGCCAGCTGGAGGATGTCCGCACGGGCACGGGGAGCAGGCTGCGCCCCGGCCGCAGCTGCGGGCGGGGGATGCTCTGGGGGCTGTCTGTGAAGATGTAATAGTTCACCCGGTAGCCCCTCATGAAGTGCTGCTCCGCCGACTGCAGGAAGCGACGCACGAACCTGGTGTACCTGAGCAGACACAGCCCGTGGGGCACAGCAGGGACGGGGAGGGCCTTGCTGTGCCCCCTTTGCAAGGGGATGGAGTGACAGAGGAAAGGGGTGATGCCTCAGGTTCAGCTTTTCTATTTTTCACACTCTGTGCTGCTTTAGTGTGTGGGTCTGGGATCTGTATGAGGGGACAGTGAGCTCTGTTCACAGAGCAGGGAGACAAAACAATTCCTGCTCCAGCTGGGCACCAAGGACAAATGATCCACATCTCAGGCCCAAGAGCACAAACAACAGTGGACCAAAGAGAGAAAACAAACAGGATGGGACTTCATGGGCTACAGCTGGAATTGGACAATTAATTCCAACACATAAATGGAGCAGAACTGATCAAAGAGAAAGACTCTGTGACCTGTTGCCCATTTTTAGTGGCCATTTTGGCTTGTGCAGCCCAAGGTGCATCTATTGAGGCCTCTTAATAAACATCTACTTTATTCTTTATCCCCATCTAGTCTCTGTTCTAGGTCAGCCTTCACAAGCTATCAGGTGAATGGCCTTCAGCTGAAGGAGGGCAGGGAGAGATCAGATTTTGGGAAGGAATTCTTCCCTGGGAGGGTGGGGAGGCCCTGGCACAGGGTACCCAGAGAAGCTGTGGCTGCCCCACCCCTGGAAGCGCCCAAGGACAGCTTGATGCCACCTGGTCTAGTGGAAGGTGTCCCTGCCCATGGCAGGGGGTGGAAGGAGATGAATTTTAAGGTCCCCTCCAACCCAAACCATTCTGGGATTCCAAGGGGCTACGTGGTGGATTATGAAGAGAATTCTCTGATTCTCACATTAGAGAATGCAAGGCAAGAAGTGAGCAGAGTTCAGTGATTATCACTGCAAGAATCCACACACCACACATGCAACAGGTGCAGTGGAGGACAAGGAATAAGTGGATTATCCCCATTTTGACCAGCTCTAATTCCCAAGGCACCTGCTAATTCTTAAAAAACACTGCCCACACCTCAGGTACCTCAAGTGTTGTCACCCCGTGGGTTTGTGTGATTACAGACAGACTCCATGGGCACAAACCCCCCTATAAACTGGGACAAATTTCAGGAAAAGGAAAGCCAAAAATCATCTTTCCACAGAGGGAGGACATCACCCCAAGAACTGTGTCCACTGAGTGCTTCTCTTACTTTCCAACAGCAAAGGCTGTCACCCCTATGGTGAGGTTCAGGGGTCTGTAGGCACTGTCCAGGATCTCAGGATCAAAAGTCCCTTCCCAGATGATGGGGGCCAGCCATGGTGTGACTGTCAGCACATCTTGGCGCCTGAAGGGGGAAATAAAACAGAAATATAAACGAAATGTAACTGTTCCTGTTGATTTTAAGGCCAGTAAATGGGAAAGAAGCACAAAAAGGCAGCTAGAGGAGGGTGTGAATCAGCATTAATTCACCATGGAGGGTATTAGCCTCAGATATTTTCTCCCTGCACTCTTATTTGAGGTTGCAGAGCATGGATATTTCAATTTCTGGACTGAAATTAAGCACTTAAGACATCAGCAAAAACCTGAGGATCTGCTAAAATCTCATTTAAGGACTTTTCTGCTGAGGAGAGTTTAATGACCACTGAACTCTCAGAATGGGAAGCTGTGCCTATTTACTATCAGCCTGATGCAGATTGCAACATGCAGGTTAAAACACAAGTAATAATAATATGAAAATTACTATAAAATGTACCCCATTGCTGTGTTATTAAAACACAGCTTGCAGCATGACAGCTTATTTTTCCAGTATTTATATATAGCTCCAACACATTCAGATATAATTTAAAATGCTGTATGTGAGCCAGAATTCAAATGTGTAACAAAGTTAGAAAAAAACCCTTAATCTCCTGTGAGGGAAGTGGAAATCTGAATATAAATGCAGCAGTTTGATTCTGCCCTATTACAGCTCTGCAATGCTGTTTCAATTTGCTGCTTTGTTTTCAGTGTTTCATTCTTACCTTTTTGATTTTAAAAGGAGATGGCATTTATGGTGGAATTCACCCCAGCCTGCTCAGGTTTGCTCCAGACCAGGAGCTGGAGCCCTCTGCTAATGAAATTTGTCACCCACAGCACCACAGCCCCAAGGCAAAACAGCACCAGCACCAAACTGGGGGAGCTGTGGGGAGCAGCCTGGTGCTTCAGGCAGCAGATCCAAGCCAGATCTGATAGTTTCAGTCAGAGAGGATACAAGAATAACAGTTCCACTCCTTCCTGCAGCAATGCCTGTGATTGAAAGATTAAATTATACAGGGAGAAGAATTTGGGTTGGAGAAAATGTACTAACTGATCTGTCCTGTTTCTGGGTTGATCTTTTTATTGGAGAGGGAAGGAAACAGGCATGTTCCCTTCTCTAAGCTTTGTAAATTTGATTTTGAAAGGTTGCCCTGGGTTCCCCAGTGAGTCATGGTCATCCTCTCAGTGCCAGTGAACTCCCTCTAGAAGACACAGAGCATGAAAAGCTTCAAGATTCTCCCCTCATTTAGCCCAATATATACCAGCTGATTTAGCACTGAAATTTATTCCAATATGGAAGAAATATTCAGGCTGAGCACATCCTGAATATGTGAGGGAAATAATATGTGTGTGTGTGTGTGTGTACCAGCAGGGTGTGTTTATTAACATGCACAAGAATGTGGCTGTTGAAAGTGAACTGATTCAGATAAAAGTCAGGCCAAAGGAGGCTGTAACAACCTGAGCTGCACAGAGAGTTTGTCCAAGCCACTTCTTAGTGCTGCTGTCCCAAATCTTCCCTTAAAATCCCTGCTTTGGCTGTGTTTGCTGAAGGTCACACAATGCACCTGCTTCATTTTACCCTGAAATGGGTTCAAAGCACTCTCACAGCTGGTTCCAGCTACAGCACAGCTCCAGAAGGCATTTCCCCCTTACAGATATTACAGATCTGCCACCTCAAAAAGAGCTCCTGGCCACGACAGAGCACGTGTGTGCTAATGTGATAATTGGGAATTAACAGGAAGTGTGTTAATGAGTGTGCAGGAACCAAGCCCAACCTTAGAGCAGCACAGGCAGCTGCTGACACACCCCTGTGGTTGGGCTCTCCTGGAACAAGGTCCTGCTCAGTGTGCCCCAGGACTCTGGAACTGTGAGTGCTGCAAAGTGCCCAAACCAAACTCAGCAGAAACAAAGTTCAAACAAAGAAACTTACTTTGGCGCCAGCACTCTTGGCTGCTGATAAAATAATCTGTAAAAAGGAAGAAATATCCATTGAATAATACATGAACATGCCTGGAAAGAGAGGAACAGCAGTTTAAAGGTCAGGAGATAAAAAGCCAGTACTTACTGGGGGAAAAGCTGGATTAGCTTCTCTTCTGTATATTGGAGTTTCATGGAGCTGCATGGTGGGGTGGGAAAAGAAAGGTATTGTTATGCTTTTGTTAAAATATCAGCCAAGTTTAGCTTCAGGACCTGCTGCTGCACTGAGAGCTGTCCAAACCTAGCCCCAGCTGCAGTGGATGCTGCCCTGCCTGGCCCAGGGTTGGGCATCACCTGCACACACCTCCAGGGCTGCCAGGCAAGGGACAGCTTTGGGACAGAACACACAACAGGGACACAGAGGTGCTGGCAGCAGCCCCATCTGAGGGGAAATCAGGGGTTAGGGGTCAAAATCCCTGTGGAACTGCCAGCAATGGTCATGTAGGTGCTCCATGCCCTGCTAAACTGTTCCTGATCACCTGGAGGGCTGAACTACCTGAAATAATCAAATTTCCAGCAGCATTCAGAGAAATAAGCACCTGCCCAGACACAATGGTTTGGAATGGGCTGGAATAATCAGAAATACCTCAATGAAACATCTTTTTTTCCTAATTGCACGGCTTGGTTTTGTTTTTACAAGAGCAGTAGGTCATGGGAAAAGCCACAGTTTGTCATGTCCCAGCTGTGGTGCAATGTGGCAGTGAGGAGGTCACTGGGGCCACGGCCCTGGCCCCTGCCCAGTGTCACTTCTCTCCTGTGCAGCTCTGGGAGAGCTCTTGGCACTCAGGCTAGGTCAGGCACAAGCTCAGAAGCAGCTCCCCTTGGTTTGTTTAGAGCTCAGAGCAGAGCTCAAGTGCTGCCACAGCACAAACACATCCATGGAGTGGGGGTCCAGAGGTCTCAGAGGGAACAGCAGGAGCCTGATGAGAACTGGGGGGTTATTCCTGGCTGTGCCAGAGCTCCTCCTGTGCCTGTTCATCTCACCTCCCTGGTTTAGGTGTCTCTGTCTGGTGAGTGGATGCTTAGAGCACAGTTGTGCAGTGCAGGTGTGTGATTACACCCTGATAAGGAAGCTGCATTAACCTTTTAGTCCTGGGCTCTGGGACCCACAACAAACAAAGCCTCCCTCACCTGTGAGACCTGCAGGGCAGGCAGGCCCCAACAGCGTTGTTAGCTTTTTGTTTTACTAGAGTGACTAATTACAGGTTCATAAATAAAGAACAAGCCCCCTGTTAATCACTGTTTGTGCTGTCAGCAAAGGGCAGGACTGTAGCAATGATCTGTGTTAGTCATTAGGCACAGAACAAAATACTTACAAGATTTCAGGGCAGGGAAGGTAGTAAGGCAGGTAGTGCACTTTTCCACTCCTAGCTACAGTCCTGTGACAGCAAAGAAATGTTTTAAGCTCGGAAATGTTGGAGGAAACCTTCCTAGGATTTTCCAAGATCACCTAAGGACCTGGCAAAGATTTTGAGAGGTAACTCTGGGTAACTCCACATCTACTTTATTAATTAGTGTAGGATCTGCTGTGTTCACATTTTAACACAATGTCCTGCTGCTGAGGCAAAATGCACCTACCCACAAAGTGAAAGTACAGCAAACTGCAACATCATAAAAATGCAACAAACCAGAATAATTTCATAATTAATATTTTAATACTTAACAGAAATGCCTTATCTCAGATTCCCTTCCATCGATGTTTGAGTTTGCTCCAGATAATCTCAAAGTCATACTCAGTTGTCAGAATATTCAGTTAGAAAATTCTCAGTGACTGAAAGCTCTGATGTCTGATAGTTACAAAGCTGTCACTGGTGACGCTGGAGTGAGTTTGGACTTTGTGAAGAGACACATAATCACCTCTGTTAAGGCCTGAGCTGGAATGTAACTGGAATATTCTATACTCAAGCATTTGTTTGTGAGTCACTACAGCGTTAGCAGCCTGATTTGGACCCAGTTGCTCATTTTTCCTCTTTCCCTTAGGGCTTTCTCCCTCTACCAGTTCTCCTTTATCTGTTACACAAATTGCCATTCTTTCTTATATGTCGAAGAGGACACTCCCATAAAATGCACAGCCTTTATTTTTGTGTTCTAGGAAGTTTACCACAGGATCTACACAGGATGTTTTAGGTATGACCAAGCTGGCCAGCAAATGCTTACCAGATAACTGCAGCAACACCACCCAGGCAGACAAGAGATCCCAGCAGCACTTTCCTGGAAATCATATCTTCTAGAGGAGAAGGAAGGGCAACTTCTGAATTCCAGCAGCTTTCACTCTGCAAACAACAAACATAAAGGGAAGAGGCTGTAAGTACCTCACTCAGAGAAATTGGTCATGTCCTCAGAGGAGGATGAAGCTTCTTGGTATCTTCTGTTTCAGTCTTTCTGAAGAGTTAAACACAGAAGGCATCAGACTGTAGGAGCCAGGGCACTGAGGCAGCATCTGTAAAGTGTCTGAGCAAGTTCTTCATTTCAGGGAGCTTTAACCCCAGCTCACGGGGAGCCTTTCTGATCTGATTCCACTTTCTGTAGATTCCATTTCTTCACCTCAAGCACTCACCCTTTGCAATTGAATCAAATCACCCACTCCGGTCCTATCAGAGAGCTAACACAGTTATCACCTGAGCTGATTAACTCCACCTTTCACAGACCACTGACCAGCAGGGGCACTCCCTGCTAAGGTGCCTGAAGGAAACGTAAACTGAGGTGTGAGACCAGGAAAGGAACATTTCACATAAGGCACCTTGGGTAAAGATTAAACCGAAGAAATCATTTCCTCTACAACAGCCATGAAAATCAACTTTCCCAAGCCTAGCAGTCCTACCTAAAAAACTCAAGTCAATCTCTTCTTCTGCTCACAGGGAAGCAAAGGTGCCCAGAGTGTGAATTTTAGCTGGCGCCTGTGACAAACACAAAATGCATTTGTGTGGGTTCTCCAAAGGGGTTACAAGCACATTAATTGTTATTCCTTTCATTATTACCTTCAGTGAGGACAGCAGCAGGGAGCTGTGGATCAGACTTGTGGGTTTACATCTCACTGCTGCTTCCTCAGGACCCAATCCTCCCCACCAAGTGCTCTTCCAGGCTGGCTGGAGGGACCAGATATATTTCCAGTTACAGCTTTCTACTTTTTAGAATGTGATTGGAGCCTGCAGAGAAGGAAAAAAAATAAAATGAGAAAAAGGCTGTTTATCAAGCATTTATATTAAGGGGAGGAGTACATGATGCTCCTTGGAGGGTGCTGAAGTAACCCCAGAGATCATTACTGGCCCTTGGTAAGGCAAAGGACAGTGTCAATGGATCTGAACAGGCAGGAGTGATTTTCCTGCTTTAATTTCTTTGGCTGGAAAAAGACAAGTGGCAAAAAGTTTTTTTTTTATCTGCTTTACTGTGTCACACAGAAATCCTCTCTGGTGCTTCTCCCTCACTTTCCTTTGAGAGGATCTAATTAGCTTTCACCAGGAAGCATCACAAAATCCTACTTAGAAATAATGACTAACTATATATACACACACATATATGTGTGTATGTGTGTGTATCTATATAAATATATATCTTAAGGCCTTCCACCACTTAAAGCCTTCATGGATTCATGCTGAGCAGTTCTGGATTCTTGCCTGAAAATACTGCAAATCCACAAACACAGAAAGAAGCACAAACAGCCTTCCCCCTCAGGCAGTTGCTCTGTGCTTTGACCACCTTTATCTCATTCCTGTGCTAGTTGTGTCATGAGAGCTGCTATGCTGACACCAGGATTTGTCAGTGCTACGTTTCTTACCTTGTGCTTGATGCTTCCAGCACATGCAAAAGCAGACAAATGTGCAGAGAGTGGTTCAAAGAGTTGTTTTTTGGGCATTCTTTGAGAGATGGCTGCACGCAGAGCAGGTAGGAAAGCCCTTCTCATCAGCAGGCTTCCAAATTTCCAACCAGGACCTCACTTGCTGCAGGTTTGGGCAGTCTCCTTTTCATACCTGAAGGTTCTGATGTTTCCTTCCCTCTTCTCTTCTGTGACCTCCTTGTGTTTCTTTGTAATTTTCTAACTTCAAGATCTGGGATTATTCCTGCCAGATCTGACTGGACTCTCTCTGATCTGCCCATTTCCATGAAATTGGTGTCAAAACCCCCTAAATTCCCCTGCTGAGCCCTCAGCAGTAGGGAGTAAAGCTGGATTGTCCCCCAAAACTGAAAAGCTGTCCCAGTTCATACATTCCCACAGGACTTGTGCCTGCTTTGCCAGACCTCAGCACTGGGATGACATTCAGCCTGTGCCCAAATGCAATCCACGTGTTTTCTGTGGAACCTCTCCCAACCAAGTTGGAGGCCCATAAAACCTTGTACTTGACTTTATGGAAACAAACTCAATTTCCAGGCTATTTGTTTTTCTAAGACATCGAGCCCTGACTGACTCCTGTTTTCCTTGGGGCTTGCAGCCCCTCCCAGCTTGATGCCACTTTCCAATTGCATAAATATCCTCTCAACATTTCCACCCAAAGCGTAAAGGAATACACAAACAATCCTTTTGCAGAGTCTCCTGGGGATTCCCATTTTCTGCACCTGACCCATGCTCTATCTCCATGGCATACAGAGGCTGAGAGAACAGAATTTGGGTGACGGGGAAGGACAGAGGGTCAAGAACAGAGAGAAGAAAGGGGACTAACAGTTGTCCTCAAATTGGGCTAACACAGAATAAAAGAGATGTGGGTGTTTGGTTATTTTAGCGCATTTTCAGCTGTTGTAATGGGCATAGAACACTTCCACGTGTCTTTTTACAGAGTAAACATCTAATCCCTCAGGAAGAGAAATACACATATTTTGAAATATTACATCATTAGGAGCACAGCTGATGCATCCCCCCCCACCCCTATTTTCAGTTTCTGTGGTACAAACTTGCCAGAGCACTAGAGGCAGCTGAGATTGAAACATCCTTTGCATCTAAAACATCTCACTGAGGTTTACCTCAACTGATTTAAAGTTTACCATGAATACAAACAGAAATTTAATAGATGTGGTTGCAGCTGATGAAAGAATCTCCAACCAAATAGAAATCAGAGCTAAAGCATTTTTAATAGTTACTCAGGTTCCTCGAATTTGTTCAGAGAGTTTTTTAAAAGGGATATGGCTGAAAGTAGCTCTGTTACTCCCAAATGAACTTGTTTGACCTCCCAGAACAAAGCTTTACTTTATCTTCAAGCCCTGCATGGAAAGCATTCTGGACAGCTGATAAATACCTCACTTGTAGACCGTTCCATGGAAAATATTCTTTGCAGAGCAACTATTTCAGATTTCCAAACGTGCATTTCAGATTTCTACAACTGAAGTGGCAAGCTGTGAGTGCAGGGCTGTTCAGAAAGTGAAGAAAGAGAAGATATCCATGAGGAGAGCTCCATCTGTGCCCAGGGAGAGCTTTCCCTGTTGGACTCCTTGTGGAAGAGGCAGCAGGAACACAAATGTGTTCAGTCACACCCGAGGCTTGAACAGGAATTTCGCACAAATCCACTGCTGGATTTGCTCTGCAGTCTCAGGTTACAGCAGCAGGGAGTTACCCGGGCTCCAGCTGGGAAGCACGGCACAGCACAGCCTGCATTTCCCTCACAGCACATTCATCAGCTGTAGGCATAAGGCAAAAAGGAGCTTCTTCCAAAGAGCCAGATCGAGAGAATGGAGAATGCAACCAGACTCAATCTGTAATGTCTTTGAGCTCAGTACAAATTATCAGTTCACACCAACCAAGAGCAGGAGGGTATCAGCAAGGTTTGACTGATGTCAGGGGCAGAGCTGCTTTATTTTTTGCATAGATTGTTCCCACCTATCTTCCCCAGGCTGAATTGCCAGCAGCCAAGCTGTGCTTTCCCTCCTGAGCTGGGCAAACAGCTGCTCAAGTTCACATTTGTATTTCTGTATAAACAACAATAAAGGACAAAATTGGTAATGACCAAATAAAATTTTGCACTGGTGAACTGTGCAAAGAAGAAACCCTTGCAGGCACCTGTGGTTGCCAGAATTCTTTGGGTTTTTGCCTAATTTTTTATTATTGTCAGACAGACTTGGAGCCAATCCTTCTACCATCAGGATCAGTCAGTGTGTCCTATGGATGATCCAAAAGGATCAGTTAGCTCCACAATAATCAATCCATGCACGTGTACATGTGTGTTTGTCTATATCAACCTAATGCTGATAAAACGTAACTTACAAATGAACAGCACTGCCTAAAATTGAAAATTATTTCCAGTTTTCATGTAGTGGGGAGGATAAATGTATCCAAATGCACTCTTCTTTTCAAAGGCATTGTTCAAGTTCATATAAGCAAAGGTTTTATGACACTTGCAGTATCTTTTTGTTGAGGTGAAACCTGTGTTTGGTCTTTTTCCCTTTTTGTTTCCTCTTTCCCATTCCTAGGGGATGCAAAGACACTGCTGCACATCAGAGGAAGTGACAGCAACTGACATTTCCCCTTAGGAAAATAATAATTCCTATTAGAAAGCAGCCAGAAGGTGTTTCTTTAGGATAGAAAACTTTATTAACAAATATACAGCTGTTTTTTTAGCATGATGAGGCTGGGAAGCTGTGGCAGTGCCTGCCCCATGGTCTGGGACAGTGACACAGCCCCGTGTGACAGACAAGACACCCCACCCTGGAACCCCAATGCCAGGAGAACTGCCTCACTCTCACTTTAACCCAGCTTTTTTCAAGTCCTCTGGCAGAACTCGGCCCTTCTTCCGGGCCCTGGCTTTCTTCTTCTCTATCCTCTCCTTCTTCTTCTTCTGGATGTTCTTCTTGCGCTTGTCCTGCCTCTGCTGCATCTTTTCCACCACCCTCACAGTCCTTTCCTCCCACTGCCTCTTGCGCTGGGCTTTCCGCTTCTCCTTGCGCTTCAGGGCCTCCTTCAGACGCTCCTCGTCGTCACGGATCTTCACCCCTTCTGCCTTATAGAGAGCATTTGTCCATTTTATCTTGGTCTCCAGCTCCTGAGCTTTCTTCTCATCCTTCTCCTTCAGCTCCTCCAGTTTGTTCTTCCTGATCTCCAGCCTGCTCAGCAGCTGCTTGTAGTTCTTGCCTGTCAGAGGAGTGATATTGCCTTTCACCGCTTTCCTCTTCTCCTTCTTCTTCTGGATCTTGTTTAACTCATTCTCTTCATGAACTTCAACCCTGTTGAAGATAATCTCAGCTTTGCTCTCCTCCATTTTGTTTTCTGGCTCTGCTGGTGCCTCCTCAGTCTCTTTCTTCTCCATTTTTGCCTTCATCTTCAACTCCTTTCGCCGGCGTTTCTTTCTCTCTCTCTCATACTTCCTTCGCTGCCTCTTCTCCAGGACTGCAGGGGTTAACTCCTTGGCATTATCCTAAGGAGAAGGATGGACATGAATGAGAAGCCTTAAAGGGTTAAAGCAGAAGTAAAAGTGGGCTGTCCCCAAGCTCCTGATTTCAAACTCCTCCTAGGAAGCACCACCTGTGATGTGAAGCTGTGACTCAGCTGTTAGAAACACTAAACACAGTAACATTTCAACCCCTTTGTTCTCCCTCAACAGTCAGTAGCTGCTCCCTTGCAGGCTCTCACTATTTTGCTTTTTCCTAAAAATCACCAAAGGCACGTTCTCTTTAAAGGTGACCCCATCTTTTCTCATAGGTTTTTCCAGAGAACATGCACAGGTCACCTGGCAATCCCTACAGGCAATTCCTTATGAGCTGGAATCAGCTCAAACCCTGAGCCCGTGAGATCCTGTCCCCACACGCCCTGGGAGGCTGGGGAGGATTTCAAGTGCACAAAGACACAGATGGATACACATTCAGAGTCCCCATACCTGTCCAGAAGCCTTTTTAATCTTCTCGTGGAGTCTCTGACGCAACAGACTGATTGCAGAAACAGAAGGGGAACTCAGTTCACTTTTACTTCCTGAAAAAGAGAGGGAGAAAATAAAAATACTTAAAAAGCAGCATCAGCTGAACAGTAGCACTTTCTCTGGCTATGGGAAAAACTCTGGGAACTCTTTAGATGCTTTGAATGGAACGGAAAATCCAAAAAAACCCAGAGTTTCTATTTCACTGGTTTCTTTAGAATTTCTCCTTTTATCATTCAATACTGCCAGCAGTGGGCCTGGCATGCCCTGGGGCTGCCTGGCAAGCCACAGACAAGTCCCAGGCTTGTGGAACAGAGAGGCTCAGGACATCTTTTCTCTGTGATCTGGCTTTTCATTGTCATAAAGGAAGGCCAAGCTGGCAGGACAGGGATTGCATCCACGTGTAATTCCCAAAGTTACTCACATGCACAAAACCTCTGCAGTTCAGTTAAACACCGTTTCTAGAGAGCCACCCAGTGGTGATGGCACAAATTCCTGTCCATAAGCAAAAGCTTCTGGGGCACATGAAATAAGCAACGATGTTCTCAATTTAGGCTTTCCAAACTAGACTTGTGTGAAGCAAGTGAAAAGCAGCCAGCTCAGCCCAGGTCACTTTAATCAGACCACGGCAAAGCTGGAATTCTTACCTGTAGGCAAACTCTCCTTTCTGTTCTGTGTACCACCCTGCAGAGATGATTTGCTGGCTTGAGGTGCTGCTTTCTGTCCTGGAGTGGGTTTACTGGTGTTAGAAACCGCCTGCTTGGCTGAAGGAGCATTTTTCTTCTCAGTTTGCTTCCTGGGCTTCTTTTTCTTCTGTTTTTTGACCTGTCTGCCAGCATCCTCGGGCTGGCCTGGCTTAGACACTAGAAGGCAAAAACAAATTACACAAAAGAGGACAATGCTACATTCCCACTAGTAACATTAATTTACTACTGAACGTTAATGTTCCAGCATCGCAACGGCATATCTAAATGCTCAAAAATTATACGTTTCAGGATTTATTTAATTAGACCAAATATCCTTGCACACTTCCAGCTCTCCACATCCATCACCACAGTTAATGGAGACCACTGACTTCCAGCGTTCCCAGTACAATGTGCGCGACGTGTTCGGGAGCTCCTTGCTTGAGCAGATTGTTTTTTTGTTAGCAACCGGCACAAGCCCGGGCCAAGCACCCCGAGGGGACCCCGGCTGTCGCGCCCAGCCTCCCACAAACCGACCGGGGAGGACAGAACCGAAGCGTTCCGGTACCAAATTTCCTCTTCCGCGACTCCGGGGCGTGCTGCACGCCGGCCCTCCTGGCCAAGCCCTGCAGGTAGGAGTCCTGGGCGGCCAGGCTGGCCATGGCCAGCCCGGGTCCCAGAGGTGCCCGGGGCAGCGTGTGGATCACGGAGCGCTCCTCGTGCAGCCCCCGGCAGGAAGTGATGGATGAAACGCGCAGCCGGGAAGTGACGGCAGCGCCGGGCGCGGCGCAGGCAGCGCGGAGCGGCGGCGAGGCTCGGCCACGCCGGGGCTGCTCGGGGCTCTCCCGGCGGCTGCAGCCCCCGTTCCTTGCAGACACCTCCCCGGAGCCCCGCCGGGGCTGCTCGGGGCTCTCCCGGCGGCTGCAGCCCCCGTTCCTTGCAGACACCTCCCCGCAGCCCCGCAGGCAGCCCCCGGTTCGCCCCCGTCGCAGGTCCCAAAGCTTTCTTTGCCAAAGCTCCCTTTACTAGAGGATAAAACCGAGCTTCCCCCTGCAGCGGGGTGAGGTCCCGAGAGCATTGGCGAGTTTCGTGATGGTTTCTGCAACTCCTGTACGGGAACAGCTGCAGGGAGATCATCCCCTCCTGTGTTGTGGCACTTTCACAAAGCCTCATGGCTGAAAACACACGCCTTAAAAATTATACAAAACAGTCATTTTTATTAAGTCACCTAATTACAAAAATAAATGGAATGGAAGAAAAACCAAAAAATAATAGCAAAAATTCACATCCTAAGAAATGAGACATTACAGCAGAAAGTTGGGGAAGCTCAGCTCAGTTGTTGGAATGCCCTGGTGGCTCTGTGCTGCCTGTGACACCGAGCTGTAGTGACACTCGTGGCATCTCCCTTTCAGGTGCACAGCTCGAGCCAAGGCAGAGCCACCACAAAAGGAAAGGACAGAAGATGTGCTGAGCTGCTGAACAGCTGCAGACCAAGCACCAAATGTGTTTCTTTGGAAGGAAACAGAGTAATCGAGTACTCCTCACTGCTCTCGAGATTTTTTCATTAGACAAAACTAAAAGCCAACATAAACAGTGGTTCCATGTTAGCTCAGACTACATTAACAGGAATTTCTGTGTAAACACTGAGGAAGGAATCAACTGACTAAAGCGTGACACTGCTTCTCTTTGTGGCTTTGAACAAGTGGAGTCATTGATCCCTCAGTCTGATCCCTGTCTGCCTGTTCTTCTTCCAAGGGGGGAACACTGCTCTTCCATAAGGGTCTCCTGGGAGACCTCCTTCCAAATCAAGAGTTCAAGTTTGTAAAGCATTTTGACAGTGAAGACTGTTGTGTAAAAATACTATAAAGACTCTTTACAGTAGACCAGAGGTTGTTAGATGCCATCCTGAGAGAGCTTTAAAGCAGCCAGAATGTCAATAACCTTGGGAAGCAGAGTGAAAAACCCCAGCATGCTCACTGCCCCCACATTTGGCTCAAGTTTATCCC
Organism: Chloebia gouldiae; assembly: GCA_003676055.1. Classification (NCBI taxonomy): domain Eukaryota; kingdom Metazoa; phylum Chordata; class Aves; order Passeriformes; family Passeridae; genus Chloebia; species Chloebia gouldiae. Next base: position 1,613,714 of record QUSF01000027.1, on the reverse strand, counting down.
AAAGAAATTCAACTCCCAACACTCACATGGAAACAAACTTCTAAGACTTCATCTAATGAACTCTACACGGAACTGTCACGTTAAAGCAAGCCTGACTCTAATTTGTTATAATGAGATTGACTTTGTGTTTACAGATCTCTATCTCTTAAGGGACAGGAACACTCCTGGCAAGGTCCTGGCGTGGAGGAAGCACTGCAGCCACGCAGGGAGCAGAGCCCTGCCAGCACAGCTCCAGTGCCTCCTCCCGACAGCAGGAGACGCTTGCTCTGCACAGCAGGAGGAAGACTTGCAGCAGGGGCCATCCCGGGATAACCACACCCGGCAGCAGCAGCGGATCCTCCCCAGGAGTGCAGCGGGCCCTCCTCGGGAATGCAGCGGGCCCTCCTCAGGAATGCAGCGGCTCCTCCTCAGGAGTGCAGCAGATCCTCCTCAGGAGCGCAGCAGATCCTCCTCAGGAATGCAGCGGGCGCTCCTCAGGAGTGCAGCAGATCCTCCTCAGGAGTGCAGTGGGTGCTCCTCAGGAGTGCAGTGGGTGCTCCCCAGGAATGCAGCGGCTCCTCCTCAGGAGTGCAGCGGATCCTCCTCAGGAGTGCAGCAGATCC